>QXTE01000358.1:541310-672405 GCA_003942145.1 Platysternon megacephalum | reverse complement strand
CCCCCCCCGCGCGGAGCCCGGCCCCGGCCGCCTCCCCCTCTCCCCCCGCGCGGAGCCCGGCCCCGGCCGCCTCCCCCTCTCCCCCCGCGCGGAGCCCGGCCCCGGCCGCCCATGCCCAGGTTTCTTTTTCAGGAGCAGGTGGATGGCGGCGGCTGCTACAAGATGGTGTTTGTGGTGAACACGGAGCTCGCCATGGGCGTCGGGAAGGTAAGTGCCGAGCAGCCCAGATTCTGCCCGGCCAAACTGCGGGGCTGGGGCTGGTCGCCGCCCTGCCCAGACTGTGGAGCCACCTGTGAAAAGAGCTGGGTGCCAGCGCATTGCGTGGCCCTGTAACGAAGGACCTGGCCTCCCTGTGCTGCTCTGCCCAGTTGCCTTGGGTTGCACACACCACTGAGACATGAATAAGCATTTTGTTATGGAGGGGGAAATGAGCTTGTCTTTCTCTCCGCCTCCCCAAATCTGGGAAGGTGATGGGACTGCCTCCTGCTGGAGGCTGTAAGTGCATGCAGAGGACTTGTGCCCCTATTGTCACACCAGTGGGAGGAGTGGCTTCCGTGGCTCACCTGTTCAGATGTAATGTTTCCCCTTACAGATAGCAGCCCAGGTCGGACACGCAGCTGTTGGCCTGTACCAGTTAATACAGGAAAAATCCACCGGGAGGGAGATGATCTGTCAGTGGGATGAATATGGGTAAGATGGTAGTGTGTGCGTGATAGACAAGTGTCCAGTTACCCCATTGAATATATGTTGTAAAATTCAGAGACAAAACAGAGCGCACTGACTCATGTTGGTCAGGCTTCCTTGTTGGGAGGGAGGGTGAAGGATTGAAATAACAGGCAATATCAGAGACTAAGCTTGAGGGGCAGCAGAGCTTTCACAGCACTTCACTGCATTCCCCTTGGTTGTCCCTCTTAATCTCCCCTTTCACTAATTTAGCATTCACTCTAAATGGTTCTTCAAGCAGTTGTCTGAAATGTTAAACAGATAAAGATGAATAGACATCAGAATGTTCTCATTCTACTTGGTAGTTGAAAGGGCCAAAGGAGGGAGGACCCTTTCTGATCTGGGCTTTTTGTGTCTCTTGTAGATAATTTATCTGAAATTTAATTTAATAAATTAATCTAGAATAACTGTTATGCTCATAGCTGAAGCAAGTGGGTTTGCAGTTGCTAGATGAATGGGAGATAGATCTCTAACTTTTGTTAGGCCAATGACTTCCTTAGCTTGTACACTGCTCCCCTAGCCAAGCAGCCTGTGATAAGAGGTCGTGGGATAGTATGAGCTCTTTCTGATCACTTGCTTTTTCCTTGTTAGTGCAAAGAAGGTTGTAGTTCAAGGATCAAACACTGCCCACCTGATGGATCTGCAAGCATTGGCTTTGAGCCTGGAGCTGCCAACATACCTGGTGCAGGATGCAGGGAGAACACAGGTAACCAAGCTAGGAATTGAGTGCATGTGTGTAACTAATACAATAAATACATTTGGCACTTTAAAAGGGCCAATGTCCCAGAGCTTGAAAACAATTGTGAGCAAAACTGATTGGGAGGAAGAATTTAAAACAATATGAATAATAATTGGAAGTCAGTCTAAGAAAACTTTACTAGATGTCTTAAAAACCCCATAATTCAGCAATTATCAGATATTCTTCAGTTAAACTGTTCTAGTTAAGGGATTTGAAAGAAGTGATAAAATTAAAAAAAAAAAAAAAAGTTGGAAGGGGAAAGTAGACACTGGTAGCAATGACAACAAATTAGCAGTTATAAAATGAAGACATTGAAAAGGGAAGCTAAAGAAATCAATAAAAAGAAACCTGTAGTCTGTAAGGCTAAGGACAATAAAAAGGAATTTTTTCAAATATCCGAAACAAAAGAAATTCTAGCAATGATGTAAGTCTGTTGTTGGATAGGGATGGTAAAATCATAGAATCGTGGGACTGGAAGGGGCCTCGAGAGGTCGTCTAGTCCAGTCCCCTGCACTCATCGCAGGACTAAGTATTATCTAGACCACCCCTGACAGGTGTTAGTCTAACCTGCTCTTAAAAATGTCCAATGATGGGGATTCCACAACCACCTTAGATAATTTATCCCAGTGCTTAACCACTCTGTCAGTTAGGAAGCTTTTTGTAATGTCCAACCTAAACCACCCTTGCTGCAATTTAAGCCCATTGCTTCTTCACATATCCTCAGAGGTTAATGAGAACAATTTTTTTCTCCCTCTGCTTTATAACAACATTTTATGGACTCGAAAACTGTTATCATATGCCCCCTCAGTCTTCTCTTCTCCAGACTAAACAAACCCAATTTCTTCAATCTTCCCTCATAGGGCATGCTTTCTAGACCTTTAATCATCTTTGTTGCTCTTCTCTGGACTTTCTCCAATTTATCCACATCTTTCCTGAAATGTGGCGCCCAGAACTGGACACGATACTCCAGTTGAGGCCTAATCAGTGCGGCATAGAGTGGAATAATTACTTCTCGTGTCTTGCTTACAACATTCCTGCTAAGTCATGCCAGAATGATCTTTACTTTTTTTGCAACAGTGTTACACTCTTCACTCATTAGCTTGTGATGCCAACAATTATGCAAAAAAGCAGAAGTGTTCAATAAATATTTGTTTGATATTTGGAAAGAAGCTGGATGACTTTACATCCTACCATGGTGATGGAAAACCTACTACTCTGACAGTAACTAAACAGGGTGTTAAACAGCAACTGCTAAAATTAAACATTTACAGATTTTCAGTGGATATCTTGCACCCATGGGTCCTAAAAGAGTTGGTGGAAGAACTTTCTGAGCCATTGATGCTGATAGTTAAATATTGGAACACTCTGGAAGTTCTACAAGATTGGCACAATGTTCTTCTTTCCGCCAATATTTTAAAAGGGTAAAAGGATAACCTGAGTAACTTCAGGCCAGTTAGCCTGACATTGCTCCCATATAAAATAATGGAACAGCTGATCTGGGGTGCATTCAGTAAAGAATTGAAGGACGGTAGTATAGTTAATACCAATCAACATGGCTTTATGGAAAATGTCTTGTCAATCTCACAAATTTTATCAAGTTTGTCTTTCAACCAAGTTTATAAAGCTAATTGTTAACACCATGTACTTAGACTTCTGTAAGTCAAATGCCTTAGTACTCATGACTGTCTGAAAATATATATCTGCAAAATCATGAAGCGAATAATAAATTTAAATTGGGGAATTGTTATCCAATAGAGAGATTTCTGTTTGGATATCGCAGGAATCTGTTCCTGGGTCAATGTTATGTAATATCATTACCAACGATTTAGAAGAAAATATAAAATCATTGTTGGTCAAGTTTGCAGTTGTCAGTTTCAATATAATGAGGACTGCTCCAGAACAGAGCAATGTGGAGTGTGTGGTAACCTGGAATCACTGGGGGAAAGGTGAGGAAGAGTGTGTGTGTGCGCCTGTGAGTGAGCATGCCTGGTTTGAGCATTGGCCTGCTAAACCCAGGGTTGTGAGTTCAATCCTTGAGGGGGCCATTTAGGGATCTGGGGCAAAAATCTGTGTGGGGATTGGTCCTGCTTTGAGCAGGGGGTTGGACTAGATGACCTCCTGAGGTCCCTTCCAACCCTGATACTTTATGATTCTATGCCAAACACAAGGTCATACATCTAGGATCCAGGAATGTAGGTCCTAGGGATGTAAAAGGTTAACCGCTAAGCATTAAGCTTACCGTTAACTGAACCTTAACCATTGGCCGGCTGGCCGGACCCACTTGTAGGCTGGGGGACTGCATCCTGGAAGACGCTGATAGTGATTTAGGGACCAGGGTGGGAATCAGCTGAATGTGAGGTCCAGTGCAATGTTGTGGTTGAGCTAATGTGATCCTTGGATGATACAGAAGTAGGGAGGTGGTATTAACTTTATATACAGCATTAAGGAGACTGTTGGAATATTATGTCCAGTTCTGGTGCCAACACTCTAAAAACATGTTGGAAAGGGTTCCAACAAGATCCCCAAGAACGATTTGCGTTCTTACTGTGTGTACTTGCCAAACTAAAAAAAGCTAAATCTATTTAGTTTATCCAGGAAGTTGACATGACTTGATCAATCTATAACAGGGGTGGGCAAACTTTTTGACCCGGGGGCCACATCTGGGAATAGAAATTGTATGGCGGGCCATGAATGCTCACAAAATTGGGGTTGGTGTGGGAGGGGGTGAGGGCTCTGGTTGGGGGTGGGGGCTCCGGGGTGGGGCCAGAAATGAAAAGTTCAGGGTATGGGAGGAGGCTCTGGAGTGGGGCTGGGGATGAGAGGTTTGGGGTGCAGGAGGCTGCTCCAGGCTAGGATCAAGGGGTTTGGAGGGCAGGAGGAGGCTCAGGGGTGCAGGCTCTGGGTGGCACTTACTTCAAGCGGCTCCCAGAAGCAGCAGCATATCCCTTCTCCGGCTCCTATGTGGAAGCGCAGTCAGGCGGCTCTGCGCACTGCCCTGTCCACAGGCACCACCCCTGAAGCTCCCATCGGCCAAGGTTCCTGGCCAATGGGAGCTGCGGGGGTGGCACTTGGGGCGGGGCAGTGTGCAAAGTGGGGCCCCCTGGCTGCCCCTATGTGTAGGAGCCAGAGGGGGACCATGCTGCTGCTTCCGTGAGTCGCGTGGAGCGGCCCCCGCCCCAGCTGGAGCGCGGCAAGCCTCAGACCCCGCTCCCCAGCGGGAGCTCGAGGGCTGGATTAAAACGGCTGGTGGGCCGGATCCAGCCTGCGGGCTATAGTTTGCCCACCCTGATCTATAAGTACCTACACAGGGAGAAGATTTGATGGTGGAGGACTCCTGTCAGACCAAGGCAAGACAAGATCCTATGGCTGGAAACTGAAGCTAGACAACTCAGACTAGAAAGGGTGCAAATTCTTAACAGTGAGGATGATTAATCATTGGAACAATTTATGGACATGGTGGACTCTCACTTGAAGTCTTTAAATCAAAACTGAATGTTTACCATCATCTGAACTGCATGCTTATCTCTCCACTGTAGGTTCCAGCTGGATCTTACACTGTCCTTGCCATTATTGGAGAAGAAGAAATAGTGAAT
Source organism: Platysternon megacephalum (assembly GCA_003942145.1). Lineage (NCBI taxonomy): Eukaryota > Metazoa > Chordata > Testudines > Platysternidae > Platysternon > Platysternon megacephalum. The sequence goes on along the minus strand of QXTE01000358.1, from coordinate 667,350 downwards.
CAGGTGACTGGGAAGCTGAGGCTGTTGAACTGAGAGCAGCACCAAAGCCTATTATTTTGTGCTGTGCCTGACTACACGCCGTGGAATTTGCAAGCAACCTATATGCAATGTGGAGAAAGAAGCACCTGTTAACAGCATCTCGGGTCCTTCATCGAGTCATGGGAATCAGACAGCTACTTCCCTTTCTGCTTGCTGAAGCTGCAGGGGAGGCATGATGCTAGGGTGAGGAGGCAGCACTCTTCCTTCCATTTGAGGGAGTCTGTCTTGCTAGACCAGGACTGTGAGAGGTAGTATTGCTGCTCTACTGCAGGTGGATTAGAGAGACTGCTGCACATTTCTACCTCTAGCTTCCCTAGAAATTGTCTTGAAAAACAAGTCTTGTATTTTCTGAAACATGCTTATGAACAAGATGAAATTCTGACAGATACCTTGCCTTTCTTCGAAGTCTCTGTGGTGAGCTTGTAGCTCTGTTCATTCCCACTGTTGATACACCCTGAAATTCTAGAGTTTTATTGAAATCCAGGGAATGTTCACTGCCATGCTTAGGATGGGAGGGCTTTTTATTTTTGTGGAGGGAGGTATATGTCCTTTAATCCCTTGCATAAAAATGGGTTTCAAATATTGGATGATTAAATGACTAAGAACATACACAGTTGTATTAGGTAGGTTTATGGGGGTCAGCTAGATCTGAAGAGAGAATAAACCCTCCTGTTTCAGAGCTGGGAAGAAATTTCCCTTCTGGGCAGGTTATTCCATAATTGCCTTCCACAGGAATTTCTTGCACTTATGTATTTGAGACTGGCCATTGTTAGAGAGAGGATATAGGACTAAATAGACCCTTGGTTTGGCAATTCCTATCCTTCTAAAGCCTATTCTGGTAGTATAAACTGAATAGTGGCAGGGGTGAAGGCTTGATCTTGTTATGAAATGTACTGTTGAAATAATTACTCTAGGTGAGGAAAATGGGCATTAAATTAGGATTAATATTTCACATTCAAGAGGGGAGGGAGGTAATTTTTCCCCAGCCCCAACATCCTGCTTTTAGGTCTTGGTTGTGGTTTTGTAGCACATGTGCTTAGGTGGAATTTCTAGTGAACTTTATTCAATCCAGTTGGTAGAAAATAGCCCTGGGTGTTTTGGGCGACAGTGTAATGGCTTTTAGTTATGTGTAGGCTTGGCTGATGGTGTCTGTCTGTAGGTACTGGCCCATGGCAGCAGCATCCAAGTTTGCATGGTTCAGTAATGGGTGGTTTTTTTTGTTTTTTTGCCCATAACACCTCCATTCCCAGTACACCGTACACACAGTTCTGGACTTGGAAGAGGTGAAACTGGCTGTCCCATGAACTGGATCTTAATACCTGTGGTCTGAACTTCCAAGACACCTTGTTTTTAAATGTTACATGAACTGAGGGAGGAAAGAAGCAGAGGCATTGCTTTGTCATTAGGCTTGTGACCAGAACCTGCTCAGACCTCCTGTATTCCTATGGAGAGGCATTTGGCTTACAGGATATGGTCTCCACATTAAACTTGGATGCTTGTTAATAAGCAAGGTGTTGACGTGCCTGAATAGTTTCTTGGGGGTAAATCCTCATGCTTGTCTGTAGTGTCAGTGTTTGAACATAAGAACGGCCATACTGGGTCAGACCAAAGGTCCATCCAGCCCAGTATCCTGTCTTCCGACAGTGGCCAAAAAGGAATGAACAGAACAGGTAATCATTAAGTGATCCATCCCCTGTCACCCATTCCCAGCTTCTGGCAGTGTAGTTGCTTAAAGTTCACTAACAGCACTTATTATCTGTTTGTACTTCACCTGCATAGCAAATTTAAGACTTTTCATCAAATTGTAGGCATATGCCCATGTTGCAGATTGCAGTAGAACACACAAGCTGTTATGGAATTAAGATCCTTTGCTGGAGTAGAGGTGACACAGAATTTTTATGGCAGTCACAAACTCCCTGAAGTCAGGGATGACTTTTAATGGAAACAATGCTGTTAAGCACACAATTATCGAGTACATAAGTAATGTTGGATATTTATAGTTAACCGTAGCTGCCTAACAACTGGTAGATCTGTTTTCTGCATCGTATGTTCATTTAAGGAGGGAAGATCGAAGGTTTGTGAATGAGAACTGATGGGTGCCATCTGAATAAGAGACTCCACCTGTAAGAGTTGGAGGTGCCCTATAGAGTGGTAGAATAGCATTACAATTGAAGCACTAGACCAGGACTCAAGACATCTGGATCCAGTGCCTGGTTCTGCCACATTCTCCCTGTTTGTTTGCTCACGATCTATAGAAATAGAGGGTGTAAAAGTACCTAGATTTACAAAGCGATGCTGCAGAATAACTGCAACTTACATTGCACTAGTGGCCAGAGGCTCCCAGCAGCTCCTCATTATGCCTGGTGCGGTACAAACCTGATATGGTCCCCGTCCCCAAAAGAGGTATTTCCTGATTGTTGTACTGTTCAGATTTGGCTTTGTTACAATTTGTTTATTTGCCTTCAGGAAGAGAGTAGAATTATTCCACTGCTGCTTTCCTTCTTCCACTTCCCTTTTCATGGGGGAAGGGGGAGTGGTTCCTATAGTTGCCTGGCTTATTCAGCACTCCCTTTGGTGTATGACTCGGGGGCAGTACAGGAAATGCTCTTGTGGTAGATTCTCCATTTGCTTTGGCTAAGACTCTGGGAAAAGGAGAGAACCCACTAGTTCAGTGGGGTCCTGAAGCAACTGCATGTTGAATGATAATTTGAACGACTGCCTGTTTTGAACATATCTGATAAGAAAAAAGTGCACTTGAATTCTTGCCTGCTGATAGCAGCAGATTTGTTTAGGCTGTTCCTGGGTAAAATGTGAGCACAGCTGTCGGGTATGATTTGGTTACAACATCTGCTTTGGAAGAATCATCAGATGAGATGCTGAAAGCTCTGCATAGTCACCCTTGTGCTCTAGGTAAAACCAGGAGGACATGTGGCTCACAGCAGTTCAAGATATTAAGTGCCAGACTGTATATCCTTCCAGAGTTTGAGACTGTTCCATGTGACATTACATGATGATGCAGTTAGAGAATTTAATGCTTAGGAAACCTTCCAACTTCCAGAGTTTCCCTAGATTTTTTTTTTGGCAGGTCACTGTACCAGAGAGGTGGGAGAGATTAGGGTGAGATTGTCTGCAGAGTCTCATCTGGCTCCTGCTGCTCTAGGTGGCACTCCTGTTATGTCCTGTCTGCTACTCTCAGTGGATGCGGCAACAGAGAAATCTTCAAAGCAGCAGTAGTGATGAGGTGGAAAACCCTTTGCCACAGCAGCTTTGCTAAAGAGGCAGTAGGTAGGTGAAGATATTGAGACTGTCTGTTGTGGGCCAGGTGTGGGTGGGGGAGATGGTATTTGAAAGGGTCATGGGGAGAGCAGGCCAGGGCAGTATCCCCTTAGAGTGACGGTAGCTAGACTGGAAAATGGGGCAAGGTGCCTGCTGTAGTGGAGATGAGGATTTCACTGGAGAGTGCTGAGCATGAGTTGACCCACTGAGAATCCTATGGGTCAAGGCAAAGATTGAATGAACTCTGAATTAAAGAACATAATAGACCTGTTGCAGTATAGAGGGGAGTAAGATGCCACTTCCTGCTGTGCCCTAAGTGACTTCTTTACAATATGTATCTTGTTCTACAGTGTGTGCAGATACTGCATTTCCTCCACAAGATGGCCCTTGATTGTGTTTCAGATCAGACTCGGAAGCTACATCAGTTTTTTTATGTTCTCTAGATCCTGCAAGAGGATGGGAGGAGTTAGGCTCTTGCATTATATGCTTAATTGTAAGTGAATCAGGCTTGAGTTTTTTAATACATTTTTTTTTCTAGCCTTGTGCTGACATTTGAGATAAGTGCAATGACTAAAGTGACAGGAAGCATTCTGGCTGCACCGCTATTAGATGTCCTCCACTTGGCACAGGAACAAAGCCATGAGGAAAAAATGCATTGCCAACAATGTTCAGTAAAAGTAACATGAAAAGGTAGCTTGTACTAGAGACACCACCACAAAGACCTTGGGGAAGATGAGGCCACTTTTTCAGTTGGGAAGTCAGTGAGGAACATGCTTCAACCAGACTCATCCTTCAGCTGCAGCTAGGAATGTTTCCAGGGAGACTAATTATAGTGTGCAAGGAGGTGACCCTAGCACACTTTACGTTATAATTAGGCCCCCTAAAAGCATCAAGGAATTAGTGTTCACTTTCCTACAGCGAGAGGAGACTGAGTTTAGAGGGCATGGCCTAATCAACAGGTGCATGTGCCTTTCCCTCTGTGAGCTGACTTCCTCATGCAGAGGCCCATGAGCAAATCATTGCCTTGTGCCAGTCTTGGCAAATTGTTTGCCTGGGACAGGTCATTCCTTTTTTTTAGAGGGGCAAACAAATGTGTCACACTCTCCTTATCACAATCATGATGTAAAAAAAATATATAAAGGGCCAGCAACTAAACTTCAGTTAGTTTGTGCTTCACTAAATGAGTTTAACACTGAATCATCTGCTGCCCAGCTTTTTTCAGGACTACTCTCAGCTGTGGGACTCTTGGCCAGGGGATGTTGTTGAGGCCAAGAATTTTAGCAAGACTGAAAGGAGGATTGGATGTTGTTCTGCATAAGAATAGTCAGTTATTTTTCAGGCCTTCAGTGGGTCTCTAATGAGTAGCGGGGAGGCGATCCCAGCTCGGCCTGCTGGGGGGTTCTTGCAGCTGGGAGTGGCCGCTGCTAGGCTGAGCGAGTCTAGCCGTTTGCCTGGTCGCTCTTTCTGGGCCGGGGCTGAAGGCCGGGTCTCCGCGCGAGCCGGGGGCGTTTCTCAGTGCAGCAGTCAGGTGAGTGTGGCCGCTGCAGCGCTGGGCGCGTCCCAGGGCCTCGGGCTCGCGGCGGCGCCGCAGACCAGCGCGTGACCGGCACAGCCGTGCGCCCTACGGGAGCCCGCAGGGGGCATTCCTGGGCTGGCGCGGCCCCCCCTTCCCCGGCTGGGCGGGAGGCTGCGTGCGCGTGCCCTGCGAGCGCTAGGACTCCGGTTCGCAAGCCGCCCCACCCCTTCTGTCTGCCACGTGTCCCGAGGCGGGAGTTACACCCCGGGAGAGAGGCGCCCCCACGTGGTGCAAGCGGCGCCGAACCAATCATAGGTCGGCTCCGCCCCCGATCACGTAGAGCGGCTAACTCCCATGCACAACGCCGATCCTTGAACCTAACTGACGGGAGGATCGGCCAACCAGAGCATCTTTTCAAGACGGCCTGATACACCCCGTAGCCAATAGGAGCCGCCCTCGAAACTGCAGCGGGGCTCCTGTACTAGCAGTAAGGCAGCCGCTCGCGCCTCTTCTGTCGTCGCTACCCCCTTCGCAGTGGCAGCTTGGGACACCAATAGGAAGCCGCCTCTGTGGCGAGAGCGAGTGGGCGGGCCACCTGTAGCCAATGCGATGGGGGCATGGGTGTGGCCTGCTCAACCAGGGGCCAATCGAAAGTGTGAATAGGTGAGGCTCGAAGGGGTGCTGCTGCCAGTATATGGTTGAAATGGGTGGAGCTAGGCGACGGTGCAGCCAATGGGGAGTGGCAGTGGGCGTGTCCGGATAGCCCCTGGCGCCAGCGCTGGGGCGCCCCGTGCGCTCAGTGCTGTTTCCGCCAGGCCCGTGGAAGAGGCGCAGCCAGTGGTGCTGAGGGGGAGGGGCCGAGGCTGCCGCCGCCGCAGAGGGTCTCGGTCCCGTCTGCTGCCCAGGAAACGCCGTGGCGCCGAGCCGGGCCTAGTGGCGCGCGGGGGCCCGGGCAACGGGCCGGCCAGGTAGGGGGCGGGCTCTGGGGGAAGGGAGCCCCGGGGCGCCCCGCGGGGTGACGGGCCCGCGGCCTGCGTCCCCGGCAGCACCTCACGGGTGCCGGCCGGCTGCAGCCGCTCCCTACCTGCCTCTCTTCTCGGCCCAGGGATCGCTCTGGCCGCCGCTCGCTGCCTTGTCTCCGTCCCCAGGGGACTGCGCGAGAGAAACTCGGCGCTGGGCAGGACGAGGCGGGGACGGCGCACGGGGCCCTCGCAGCCGGGCCTGGGATGGGAAGGGGGCGGTGATCGGGGGGCCGCGGGGCACCCGCAGCCTAGCCGAGGGGGTGGGGTCCCTTAACCGACTGCGAGGGGTCCTTTAGCCGAGCGCGGGGAGGAGGAAACGAGTCCGCGGGGGCCCCTATCCGAGTCTGGGGGGCCCTGGCCGAGCCCCGGGGGGGACACCGAGTGGGGCGGGGGGCCTGGCCGAACCCCGGGGGGGAGGGGATGAGTGGGGCGAGGGGCCTGGCCGAACCCCGGGGGGGGGAGGGGATGAGTGGGGCGGGGGGCCTGGCCGAGCCCTTGGGGTGGAAACGAATGCGTGGGGGGGAGCCCTGGCTAAGCCCTGAGGAGGGTGCGGGAACAAGTGGGAGGAGTGTCTCGTCTGGACGTGGGGAGGTGTTGGTACAGATGGGAGCCCCAGCCAGGGTATTGGGGACTACCCAGCTCTGGGGTTGGTGAGGACGGGGACTCCTAGCTAATTGCCAGAGGGAATCATGGCGTTTCTCCTCAGTGTGTGCATCTGCCTGCCTTGGGAGGACAGAGTTGTCGCTGTCATGGTAGAGAGAGAGTTAGATTCTGATTAATTCAGTTTGTTTTGGTTCCCAGGCAAGTCTCTGTGTGGGTGGTGGTCGGTACAGTGGAGGGCTTTGTCAGTTGCCTTTGAGCTGCTTGTAGAGAGGAGAGGGGAAAGTCACTATTGTGGGAAAGCCCCTTTTGTGCTAATCACTTCCACTCCAAGATTATTGCTTCACAGGAATGAGAGGATCACCCTCTGTCTTGAAGCAGCCTGCTCTGGGCTGCTGTTTCCTTTCCTGTCCCTGCTGTCAGCTCTGAGCTGCTGGTCCCTTCAGGGTATGGGGGAGGAGGTGTTTGACCTGCATTTTCTGCTTTCTCATGGTGCCTGTACAGTGTGCTCACTAATAATCCTCTCCTCTTTTCTTGCCTTGTGCTGGAGGCTGCAGCACGGATTTTCCTGCATTTGGTTGTCTGTCGTGTTTCTCCTGCTGGGTGGATTCCCAGCCTCCCTACCTGGCTGTTTAGGCTCAGGACCTAACTAAAACACAGTTCATGTTTTTAACAGCATACAGCTGTGACAAGGTCACCTGTGTCTCCAGCAGCTCGTCCTTGGATGCCAATGGCCTACTGTTCAAACAGAGCTCCTTTGTTGTGTGTCATATGTCTTGTAAAATGTTGGGCTTGGCTCTCTAAGCTGGAAAGTGGCTCTGGGAAGAACTTCAGGTTCCTGTTCCCTGACAGAAGGAAGGAACTGAGATGTGGTTCCTTGTGCTTCTAAGCAGGGAAAATTGATGTAATGAAGGGGATTCTCAACAGGCAGCAGATAGTCTGTTGTGCAGAGGGGTCCTGGGATTTTATTGTACAGTGATTAAAATATACCATTGGGATTCTTCCAGCTCTCTGCAGAGGCCAATGATGCTTTAAGGAGATAATAGCTCTTTGCAGGCCTTGCAGTGGCCTCCTGCAGTCTCTCTCTGTCCCATTATGTAATTGGAGTGTTTAAGGTTCACTCAGGCAGAGGTTGTGGGCAGGAGAGTGAATTAATATCTTGTGGGGGATGGGACTATTGTTGCAAAAACCATGATTTTGGCAGTATTTTTTTTTTTTTTAATTCCAAATTGACACTTTGGAGGTGCTGCTGTTAAAAGCAAAAATCTAAGGTTAGACAAAGAGTTCAGTATTTCCTTAATAGGGAGTAGGAGTTTCCCTTTTCACCTATGAAGGAGGTACTAGGAATTTTTCTGTAACTGGCCCAGGAAGTCATTTTGTTTCCAGCCTTCTGGCTTGAAGCACAAAGGTGAAGGAAGTAAGGAGGGTGTTGCTTTGCTTTGGATCCTGTGGGTAAGTGTTCAAGGCAGTGACAGCAGCTGCAGTTGGCTCGGGAGCTCTGGTTGCTACGTGAGAAGCTTCAGTAGTGTTGGCTGCTGTCTCCAGGGAAGGACAGCAGAGCAGCCTCCATTAGTACTGTGCTTAGGAGATGGCTGGTTCCTGTTCGGAGAAAGGGCTTTGCTTTTGCATTTCCACAGCTCTGAAGCAGAAGTGTGTAAATCTTGCTCCAGATGGATAAAACTACAGGCTGGATTTCATTGTTTGGTTCATAGAATTGCACTAGGATGTGGGCTGGAAACCCTGAGCTGGCTTTTTTAGTTGTTTCCAGTCTGTTCAAAACTAGTTTCCACTGTTGTTGTAGCCGTGTTGGTCCCAGGATATGAGAGAGACAAGGTGGGTGAAGCAATATCTTTTATTTCACCAACAGAAGTTGGTCCAATAAGAGACAAGCTTTTGTGCTCCAGAGAACTGAAGAGTTCGATGGAGCTTGAAAGTTGTCTAGTAAAAGGTATTACCTCACCCATCTTGTCTCTCTCTCTGCAAAATTAGGACAGTGAGAATTGATACGATTTTCCTATAGCAAGAGAGACAGTTGTAGCCTTGGATCTGAGACTGCAATCTACATCTGACTCCAGTCTCCTTTCCAGTTAGTCATACAGCCAGATGCTTTCCTTATTGTTCGTATGTCTCCTTCCTCCCCTTCCATCGGCTGGGCCCCATTTGCCTTATTGACTGGAATTTCTGCTGTGTGCAGTGGGTGTGTGCTGCAGACACCAGCCTGCTACTGCTGAGAGGGGATTTTCCATTCACAGAGCAGAGAACAGTCAAAATAGTGGCCCAGCTCAACTTTGGAACTAGCAACAAAACACAGTCTAAAGAACTTTCCCCCTTTTGCTGTACCTGCAGAGCAAAATGTATAGCATATAGCCTCTTCTGCAGTTGGATGCCTACCAAAAGATGTAGGAAATACTTTCCCTCGGTTACTGAGCCATTTTCCCTGCTGTAGATAGTGAAATATATGGCAAATGCCACCTCCTCAAACATGTCACTCTGCCTCCAACATTTAATGTAGCAACAATTTGCAGGATCTATGGCAAAGGGCCATTTTTGCCATGACTGTGTATTGTGTGAAGAGCAGCTGGCAGGCACCACACTGCAGTGGACTGTCTAATTGGTTTTAATAGAGATTTCCTTTTTAGGAGAAATAATTGACTTTTAAAAAACTATTTAAATCTAACTACTCTACTTTTTGAGATACGTCTTGTGTTGGACATTGTCTGTACCATGTTGAATAACAGATAAAAATATATCCACAATTAAAAATATATTTTAAAAATTAGTACATCTGAAAACTTGAAATTTGTATACATAATTCATGTAACAAAATGATAAAGCAATATGTAAAACAAGTGTACCCAAGTGTTTGAAAACAGTCATGGTCTTTGCAAACACCCATCTGGTTTGTGCTAACAAAATCTAACTACTAGGCTTTTTTCATAAAATATCATGTTAGTTTGTAGTTTTCTGATTAACTGTACATTTTATCTGAACTAATGTTTGTAATAAATTTGCTTGACTGTCAGGAATCATTTTCTTATTCCAAAACAATATAATTGGTGCATAACATCTTATATTTGAGATGGAGATTCCACAGTATTTTAGAAAGTAAACTTAGAGTAATCTCTGCACGTACAACTGAAATGCAGCCACCTTGTGGGTGGAACGTGGCAGTTATTTAATAGTACACTACAACAGAACAGCAGTAATTACTCGATTTAGAATTTTGCCAGTGCACCAGGTCTTGCTTCCTTGCTCGTGTAAAAAGTATGAAGGGATCTTCACTAGTTGCAAGTCCGCCTTTATTTTGCAGTGCCCCCAACACAATAAATGGGGCATTAATTCACCGCTGACTCAGTGGGAAGACATAACTGATAACACTTTCTAGACCACCCTGGGATTTGTTGGAGTTGTCCTGACCTGAATGCAATACTGATTAGCTAATGATATCTGAGATTACAGTCCAAGATGGCATGACCACATCTTACATATACTTTAATTCCCTTTTACAGGTAGCTGTCATTTGCAGCCAACTCTCATTTTGAGAGGCATTGTTTTCATTCAAGCTAAGTTAGAAAAAAGCTCATTAATGCAATATTAAAGAGATACTGTTGGATCAGATTTCACCCTGTTTATGCTCTTTAAAAACAAACCTTTAGAAAATTTCAGATTAGTAGAAATGTTACATGAAATATACAAGTATTTCCAGTGGAAACAGGTTTTTTTAAAATACAAACAGTCCCCTGCACTTTCTGTAGCTGAAATACTGGGGTTTAGTGCATGATAACCTGAAAATGAAATTGACAGACTGACTTGTCTCTCTTTAGTGTCCCAGCAGAGAGAAATGCAGCAAGTCAACTTTTTAAAAATATTTAATTTTTTAATGTGATAGACAAAAAATGTGGATTTTAAATATCTTGAACGGTGTTCCTTTAAGGCATTGTGGTAATACAAACATAACAAATGCACAAAGTTCAGGAAATTCAAAAGTCAAGGTTCACGAAAAGTTACTCTGCTCCTGTGCATGCACATTGGACTCATTCTTTGAGATTTTAAATGCATAACTTAATATATGTAAAATATGCTAATGAAATATTAAGGTTATAAGTTTTTAGTACATAAATCAGGATATAGGTATGAAGGTTTTTATAGTAACATTAACAATCAGTATTGTGAGCAAGTTATGAATATATATTTAAATAAATACACATGTGATCTGGGTAAATGAAGATTAATATGAAAACCTTAACAGTTCTGTGTCTTCACTTATTCACCCTTAAATAAACATATTACATTAACAACTTTTGTATTTAATTTTTTTGGGCTTTTACATATGGTTATTAGGCTAATATAGACTTTAAAGTTAATGCTTCATTTAAAGGAATAGGATGTGGCAGCAGTTAGTTTGTAGCACCTTTGCTGCTTGTTGTTTCATTTGTAGACAGTACAAGTCTGGGGTAATATGACAATGACACTGTTTACATCAGAAAGTATCTTGACAATGGGAAAAGGGAACTTTTAAAAAATGAAATATTAGAATTTGCAGGTAACTGGAATGCAGCAAAAATTAGACACCTAGAAATTGTGGAATCTACAATTTTTCATGTCTTCAGTTTTCTCCTTTCCTTGCTGAAGTTGCTGTTTTGCAGGAATTTGCTCTTTCAGTGGCACTTTTCCAGTATTCCTGCAGCAAGTCTTCCTAGCAGCAACTCCTGTCCCTACTGAGCAGGGAGAATGTGCAGTTTGCCTGGCCTCCTCACTGAGCTACAAAGGGGTGGGGCTTATTAAGCTGCTGAAATCTTAGCTAATTCCCACTGAGCATATGAAGAAACAGTTTTTCAGCTGCTCCCAGTTTCTAATTTTTTCTGTAATTAGCAAAGATGCATTCTTCCTCTTGGAGGATGAACTGTTTGGCAAGTCTGGAGATTTTTTGTTCAGCCAATTTTCAGTTACCGGAGTAGGGTTATAATTTTCCTTTACTTTTGAAAGTGGCTAAAGGGATTTTTTTAAAACTTCTTCTAAGGGCTGAGATCAAGATTGAAAAGTTATAGCCCCTAAAGGAGAAATTTGCAGAAAGTGAAAACAAGTTACATTGGAAATTTGTACATAACTTTATCACTAACATTTGCAGCTGTGAACCTTATAGACTAGTATGTGCAATGTGTTCTAGTGAACATTGTTCTGGAAATTATAAATGTACAAAAATCCTGAAATTCTAAGCTTAAGTACTTAGATTTAGTGGTTCATAACTTGGAGCGGGATGGATGGTCCAGTGGTTAGGGTACTGGGAGACCTGGATTCATTTCCCTGCTTTCTCAAATCTTCCTGTGTGACCCTGGGCAAGTCACTTAGCCTCTGTGCTCTCATTTCCCAGCTATAAAATGAAGATGATGATGCGTATATTAAGGACTGTGAAGTGCTTTGAGATCTATGGATGAAAACCAATATAACACATGAGCATTATTATTATTACTTGGAAGGGCTATGTTTGAACAAAGCTGGTATTTCACTCTCTCACTCACACACACAAAAGCAGTTTAAAAAGGAAAACTTTGTTTACCCACCTAACTCCGAACTAGCTGAACTGATTTTTATTTATTTTTTCACTTAAAAACAAAATCTTTTGGGTTGAGACAATCTGTGAGAAATTTTATCCCTTATAGAATTTTAAGAAAAGTGTGAATTGAAAAGGCATTTAGAATGGAACACCCCATATCACCCTTACTGTGTTTATAGTCAGAAGAGTGACTGAAAATGGCACCACTTTACCCGTTGTAAACAGATGTTTTGTTTGTCATGGCTGCTAACTTACTGATTCAAACAAGCTTATTCCCGTTGACCCTGCAGAGCTCATACCACTCAAGGAGAGTGAGCTAGGTTCTCTTCTGTCTTGGGCATCAACAGGATCACAATCTTTTACCTGTTATGTCAGTGGCAGAGGAAACAGTTGGGAGTGCTGGTGCTAAGATAATCCTTTTTTGTCTTTTAAAGTGAACCAATTTGGTATGCAGGTCTCTGATAAAGAATGAATATGAAATCACATATATAACCATGCTTTTTAACGAAAGCATATGTATTGATACCACAGGACAAGATCAAGTTTAAGAAGGAACTTGGAGTTTTTCTTGACAATACTAAACGATGTAGTGTTTTTTTTGTACAGACTTCCAGTGTTGCAAAAATAATTTGACATTTAAGTTCCCTATGTATTGTATGAAAATGTCTTATTCTTTTGTTGAATGAGCAAAACATATTTTATTAAATTTTGAATGCCTCTGGAACTAAACTTGCAGTTCATATATTAAACAGTAAGCTCATCTCAACCTTAAATATGGTGGTGTTGCTTCCCCTTTATGACGTTGTTTTTAATACTTTGTCATTTAAATTAATGAAACAGTATCGGAGTTCTCTAACAACCAAAGTATGCCTTTAAATCACTATGGCTTTTAACCAAAGACACTGCTTAGTGAATAAGTTTCTACTTTGTTTTCAAGGTTTTGAGTTCAGATCCTGTAAAGTTGCACTTCATAATAAATGATTCCAATAATGTGATTGTAGATTAATTTTTAGTATTGCAATAAGTGTGATCCACTACGTTCTGCTATACTTAAAAAATAAAAGAAAAAGTTTACTGTAGCTATATCTTTAGGAAAAGGTTACATGTTTAAATGGGCTAGTTAAGTAGGATGTGGTTGGGATTCACTTGGCTTCCCATGTGCAATTCAAAGCATCTTTGTAGATTTATGAATTCTAAGGGTGCAGGGGATGTGGTTAGGGTGCTTCACTGGGGTCAGGTGGGTTCACTGGGGTCAGGCTCTGCCACAGTCTCTCTTGTAACTTTGGGCTAACAGTCTGCATTTGACTTCCTCATGTAAAATGGAGGTAATGCTTCCTTCCTTCCTCCTTGCTTGTCCTGTGTTTAGGCTGTAAGCTCTTCAGGGCAGGGACCGTTACGTTACTATGTGTATTTACAGGGCCTCCCACAATGGAGGTTCAATGTCAGTTGGGCCTCAAGGTGGTGGTGTAATAAAAATTCTTGTTTAACTTGAGTTTTAAAATGGAAAAACCTTTTAAATATTTTTAGAAAATGTAAATATAAAATTTTACTGATCTGCACGCCCCATAATTTGCACATATAAGACAGTCTCTCCCCGTTTCTCACAAGACTTAATAGCAGGGAACTGCAGTGATGTCTCATTACTTCTGTAAAATATATTACAAAATATTCTTTAGTACACTATACTGTATTGTAAACAAAACTAAATACTTGTCAAATAAATGAACAAAGTACATTTTGTGATGATTATCCCTTTTTTACTCAGAAATTAGCTAATTCCTTATTTCACAGTGACTTTTGCAGTCATAATCTCTGTTTTGCTTGTAAAATATCAAAGCACTATAGAAAATTGTGAATTACTGAGGCTCTACTGTCATATAGTCACATTTATGCATAGAAATGAATTAGTAAGAAGTCAGCATTATAGATACCTTCTAGATACCTTTGCTGGAAAGGACTTTTCTGTAAAATAAGAGTATAGCTGAACCCAAGGGGGCTGCATTGGAAATTTGTTAGGGGCCCACCTCTAACTTTTGTAGATGATAGTGTATTGAAGCTTCTTGTGTTTAATGTGGAGAGGTGGCCTATCCAGACTACAGATCCTGGCATGCAATGCTCCAGTCAGGCATCTTATTCTTATTGCATGCTGGGACTTGTAGTCTCTATAGATAAACACAGCCATTTGGCCATATTGTGTTACTCAACCTAATTCCAGCCCAGGGTAATGCCTATTTACAGCTTTAAACATGGCCTGCAAGATCGGCAAGTGCACTTGCTCCTTTATAACAGCAGTGTGGAGCATAGGTGTCACCTATTATGACAGGCAAAGGCCCCTAATCAATTTTGGTGGTGAACTATTAACTGCTGCAGTCCTATGGAAAACTTTCAAGGGTAGCTCCAAATCATGTTACACTAACCTCACCAGGTCATCATCATAACCTGGATTGCAGTTTGCCATCTGCTCATAAAAGTTGCAGCTTCTCAGTTTGGTGCTGGATCTGCTGTTGACAAAGCCCTGGCTGGGATGATTTAGTTGGGATTAGGTCCTGCTTTGAGCAGGGGGTTGGACTAGATACCTCCTGAGGTCCCTTCCAAGCCTGATATTCTATGATTCTATGTGCGTGGGGTGTCCAGTCTGCTGTTAGATGACCTCTAGAGCTGCTGTCACTGTTCACGGGGTCTTCTCTGTTAGACTCTATGGTCATGGGTGCTATAGGAAAACCTGAGTGCTGCAATCCAGCACCATATGGCAAAATGCGGTTTGTGATGGTTCTGATAAGCAGGGGAGCACAACTCCCATCAGCCCCCTCCCCACTACACTGCTCTTTCCCCTGGCTGGGTAGGAGGAAGGGCTTGAACCAAGATTTGAGTGAGCTGTCTGTAGGGTGACCAGATGGCCCGATATTTAACCCTTTGTCCCGCGTCCCGATCAGTGTACGATCAGGATGCCATTTGTCCCGATATTCAGGTAAGGAGGCGAGTGGGAGGGAGGTGCCGACTCCGTGGGTGCTCCAGGGTTGGAGCACCCACGGGGGGAAAATTGCAGCCAAGCTCCCCCATCCTCGCCTCCTTCTCCCCCCCTCCCACGAGCGTGCTGGATCCCCGCTCCTCCCCCCTCCCAGTGCTTCTCGCTGCCTAACAGCTGTTTGGTGGCGCTTCACGCTTTCCAGAAGGGAGGCGGAAGGAGCAGGGACGCGGCGCGCTCAGGGGAGGAGGTGGAGAAGAGGCAGGGGGGGGGACTTGGGGGAATGGGATGAAATGGGGGTGGAGTGAGGGCGGATGCTTGGGCAGGAAGAGGCGGGGGGTGGGTGAGCACCCACCCAGCCGAGGGGAAGTCAGCGCCGTAGGGGCGAGTGGCGGGTGGGGAGGGTGAAGAGGCGGGTGGGCGGGGTGAGGAGGTGAGCGGTGGGTGGGGGACTGAGGAAGGACGCAGCAAGCTAGCGGGGCCGGGAGATGAGGATGGGTGCGGTGGGGGGGCGTGGCTGAGCGGGGAGGGGACGGGACGGGACTTGGGTCAGAGTGGGGGCAGAGCCTGGGTGGACTGTGGGCGGGGCTGACGGCACCGCAATGTGTCCCGATATTTTAGTGTTGTGATCTGGTCACCCTAGCTGTCTGGGAAGCAGGAGCCAGCAGCGTTAGGAGCTGCTGAGAAGCACTCCAGGAATTATGCATAGAGCCACATGTGGAACATGCTGTGACTGCTGGGCATTACAGCTGGGTGCAGGTCTGCATGGGACTTGGGGGTGAGCTGTAGCACTTGGGCAGGGAGCCAGTGCAGTGGGACCCCATTGAGAGAACCTGGAGACCTGCAAGCTTCTATTGGTTTGACTAGAAACTGAACTGGAGAGGGCCCCCCGGCACTGGGCCTGAAGAGCCCTAATCCTTGATTGGACTGCCCTTGGGGCCCACACAAGAACCATTGTTGCTCATTTTGAAGTGTACCTGTTTAAGCCTCTACACCTATGGTATTTGCAACCTATCCCTTTTCTGCCCCCTCCCGCCCCCCCAGGAAAGTGCCTGCTCCTTTAGCCATGTGTCTGAATGGTTGTTTGAACCTACCAGGGCTAGCACCAGCAAGGCCTAGCTGCTGAAAGTACTTACAGTGCTTGCCTCAGAATTGTGGTATATCTGGCACGCTCTTGCTACCTTGAGGGTTTAGTGTACTCCAGCACTGAGCAGCTATAATGACAAGATCTTGACATCTAATGATCCAACTGAGGCTTGGGTCTTTCTTCAGCTGGCAGTGTGCCACCAGAAGGTGGCAGATTCCATTGAGTACTAAGAGTGTTCTTTTTCTGTTCCTCTTGATATTTGAGGGTCTTTTCAGCAAGAGAAACTTTGCCTGAGTTTTCAGGGGAACAGTGAAACTACCTCTAACACAAAATACTGTTAAATACACAAAGGGAAGACACTGGAAAAACAAATATTTTTTTCCTTTAAATTTCAATTTTAGTAACTATAGACATTTTAAGTATAGTAGGTACAAGATTTCCGGACAGGGAATTTAAGTTGATAGGATCCCTTTACTTACTTATGAAGTTTATTATTTGTTGGCTCTGCTAGAAAAGTGGTGGCTGTCACTTTTTCTAGATTAGTTCTCAATGTACTTTGAGCATGGGACAGATTAGTAAAGGAGCTATAAACATTTGAGCAGAGAGGCTCCAGAAGCTGGCATGGGACTGCCTTTTGGTGGATTCTAATTGGCTACTGGAGATCTGGTATGGTCCTTGATTACAGTTCAGTTTAAAACACCTTCACCTGGCAATTAAAGTCTGCAGAAAGATAAATTACCAAATAACTGCTCACATAAACCACCATAATACTTAACAGTAAAACCAACATGCACTATAATCCCTATCTCACGGCTCCTATATTCCTGACCCTTCCCTAAATGTGTGTGGGTAAAAAGACGGGCATTACAGCATCCCCGGAAAGTTAACCAATCTGGTCTTTGGCATGCCAAGAAGTGGTAGTGCATTCTAGCGTCATTGGCCCCCTCACAGAATATATCCTGCCACTACCCTTCCTTCATCTTTAAATCGGGGTTGTTAGTTTGAGTGCCTCTGGTTGCAGCTATAGTGGCATTGCATGTAGAGATTGGGTCTCTTGAATAACTCACAAGACATGGAAGTGGCTGCATATTAGATGACCTTTGAGACCACTGCTGATTCAGGGCTTTTGACACTGGGAATGTTATCTGCAGATAAAACCACTAGGTACTCTGGGTAGAGTACTTGTAGTTTTCAGCTAGAACCCACCAGCTGCTGACCATTTCACTTGAGCTAATCAGTCTCAGGAAAGGAATCAAATCTGAAACTTAATGGTGTCACTCTAACACAAGAGTTTGAAGGTTGACTCCCTTCTTCCATGCACTTATAGGTTCACTTCTCTTTACTGTGAGGGTGTGAGAGCCAGTGCAACATGCTGAAGGAATTATGCCATCAGAGTTTTTGGGCAAGATGGCAGACAAACCAAAAAAATGGCCTTGATGTATATTCCAAAAGTGATGACAAATTGACAATCTCTTTTAGAACAAGCATAAATGTTTTTTGTGTGGGTCTTTGAAATTTAGGAAGAGGCTTTTAGACAAGGATAGTGTGTGAGGTTAAGAAATAAAAATGTACCTTGAGTAACCTGAGCTGCTGCAGGATGTCATTAGAAGTGAAAAAATTTGATTTAGGCCTTGTTTATATGAGAAAAGTCACACTGTTTAAGTAGAATTAAAATCTATTTAGCTAAGCCAGTCAAAACCCTCTTTATTGACAACTTAAACTAGTTTAGCCAATGCTTAAACTGGTATAGCTTCTGTCAGTGAATTATCAAATTGCCAGACTGATTTAAGCAAAGGTTAAACTGGTTTAAATGTCTCTCTGTTGGACTTTGCATCGGTTTATAGAGATTGCTTTAAAATCCATTTAGTTAAAGCAGTGCAACATTTCTCTTAATATACTTAGCTGTTATACAGTGCTTTTCACCAGGAGCTCACAAAACAGTCAGTGTCACTGTCCCCATTTTACACATGGAGAAACGTTGGCAAAGAGGGGGAAGTGATTTGCCCAAGGTCATCCAGCGGGCCAGTAGCAGAGCCAGGAATATAATTCAGGTCTCCTGAATCCAAGTCTAGGGCTCTATTTACCATAGGACTTCCCATTTAAACTCCTATGACTTATTTAGATTGCCTTAGACTTCTCTGCCACCTCTATGCTGAAAAATTAGAATGTTAGTATTGGCCTTTGTGTAGCTGGTATGTTACAGAGCTTCCACACTTGCATTCGTCCCTATGGCTGCATACAGCAGTATAGTATAACGATGCAAGGACACTGCCCTCTGTGACCCTCTACCGGAGTTCCTGGCACAATTGCTATGAGCAGTGGCTGGTGTACTGTGGGACAGTAGTAGGTATAATTGTATTGTGTGAGCTAATTTGCCAGTTCCTGGGTACACCAGTACTGTAATATTACAAGATGGGCTCAAAACAATTATTTAGACTTGCAGGCATAAGGGCTAACAAATGGTATTAAGCTCCCGTTAGAATATGTGTAGCAAACTTCTGTGTAGATGCTTAGTGTTCTAGAGTCTAGTAACATTTAGTATGCCATAATTCACCAGTAACTTCCCACTGTGCTAAAATCCCAGGTTCTGAGATTTCTCCTTTTTTCATCTGAACTCAGCCCTTAGTTCGCTAGTGTGTGTGGAATTTCCTTTGACTACAAGCTGCTGTTCTGGGTATTCTCTATAGTATTTGTGCTGGGGAAAATTCAATATCTCTGTAGCTGTTTGAAAGGGGGGGGGGGTAAAGGAAACAGTACACCTCAGGAAATGCTGGCTCTAGAGATTTGGCCTTTCTCTAGAATGCAGCTTTCAATCTGTGACGTGGTCATCTTCCTTTACCTTGTGTAGAATGCTTCTAATATACACAGTAAATCACTTCCCTCCTGACTAAAGCAGTGTCTGGTGAAAACTGCTTACCTGAGTCTGTAGCTGACAGCCCATCTCCATCATGATGTCAGACCTGATTATTCATGTGATGCCTCTGCCTTTGGACCCTGGTCCGCATCCCCCCCAGGTTAAGAGGCTTCCAGCTATTGTCAAAAGGGGTGCAGTCTGTGATCTGAAGCAGGAGTGAGAGGGAATGTGGAGGGGACTACAAAGGCTTGTCTATACATAAGTTACTGTACCAGTATAGTTAAAGTGGAACAACCCCCCTAGTTTGGACTCAGTTGTATTGATCTCAAGCTGCTTCATACCATTATACCTATTCCTGTATGGGAAAGGCACTAACTGTTCCAGTGTTTCATCTTCACACCGGTATAACTCTGTTCACATTACGGCTTTTGCCCGTGTAATTGCTAGGGGAAAAAATCACCCCTAGCTGAAATAGTTATCAGCAAAACTTCTAAGCATACTAACAGGCCTAAGAAGTAGAAAAATATGCTTGCTTCAATCACAAGTTACTGTGCTAGATGTAGGAATGACTAGGTAAATTCTCTGGCCTGTGTTATGCAGGAGGTCAGGTGATGATCATAATGGTCACTTCTGGCCCTCAAATATGTAACATTTGTGCAGTCTGAGGCCTCAGGAAAGGGGATGGAGGTGAGGATGCACTTAGGGCCCCAGGAAAGGAGATGGGAGTTAAAAACTAGTAGAGGCAGGGTTGTGTTTGCTCTGGGGCCCTGGATGGGGAGGGCAGAAGTTAGAGGGGAGAACAGGACACATATTGAGCCCCGGGGATGTGGGTGGGGAGTGATGGTAGAGAAAGCTGTGTGTGCAATGAGACCCCAGGTACGCAGTTTCTCTGTTAAGATTCTAAGAATAGCTAATTCCCATACTCAAAACAAAGTTAAGATTAATAGTCTGATGGGTGAAGGGCCTCCCCATGTTCAGAACTAAAATGCAAAACTCATCTCTTCCCTGTGGCTTTCCCTGAGTAGTTGGTTCTGTCTGTCTCTTCTATAAACAAGCTATTCCTCCTATGGGCTGAGAATGAAAAGAGAAAGAAGAGTCCAATTTTTAAATACTTGAGTGATGTTCAGATGTATAGAACTAGAAAAATCAACAAATATCTGATGTTTTTTTAAAAAAACAACAACCCAAGACGTGAATGCAAAGTTAAGGTTAAATCTTATGTCCCATAACTTCTGAAAACATGAAAATGCACAGTTAAGTTGGCTCAAACAACCTCAACTGAGAGCCAGTAATGATTCATTGAGGACAATCAGAAACTTTGGGACAAATTTAATCATCCATAATAAATGTAAATTTAATCAGGAAACAAGGGTCGCGCAACTCTCTGGTTATTTGTCCAATGCTTGAGATTACAAGTTTGGTTGATAAAGGTAATAGTGTTGATATAATATACATAGACTTCTGTAAGGTGTTTGACTTGCGTACCCTACAACATTTTGATTAAAAAAAAAAGTGAACAATATAAAATAAACATGGCACATAAGTCGGCTAATTGGTAGTTCTCAAATTATAATTGTAAACAGGGAATCATCATTGAATGGGTGTGTTTCCAGTAGGATCCCAGAAAGATCAGTTCTTGGCCCTACTCTAATTAATATTGTACCAATGGCCTCGAAGAAAACATAAAAGCATCACTGTTAAAGTTTGCAGATGACACAAAAAGTGAAGAGGACAACTTACTGGTACAGAACGATCTGAATTGGTTGATAAACTGGGTGCAAGCAAACAATATGTGTTTTAAAATGGCTAAATGTAAATGTGTATATGTAGAAACAAAGAATGTAGTCCATTCTTACAGAATGGTAGACTCTATTCTGGGAAGCAGTGACTGAAAAAGATTTGAGGGCTGTGGTGGATAAGCTGAACATGAGCTTCCAGTGTGACCCTGTGTCCAAAAGAGCTAATTCAATCCTGGGATGCGTAAACAGAGGGGATTCTCATGCAGGAGTATAAAGATTATTTTACCTCTATTTAGCACTGGTGTAACCGCTGCTGGAATACTCTATCCAGTTCCAGTGCCTGCAATTCAAGAAGGATGTTGATAAATTGGAGAGGGTTCAGAGAAGAGCCACGGAATGATTAAAGGATTAGAAAACATGCCTTGTAGTGATTGAGCTCCTTAAATCTATCTGTTTAGCTTAACAAAGAGAAGGTTAGGAGGTGACTTGATTAGTCTATAGCAGTGGTCCCCAACGCGGTGCCCGCGGGCACCATGGCGCCCGCCGGGGCATTTATGTGCGCCCGCCTAGTGCCCAGCAGGGGAGAGAAGCCGCAGCCCCGCACCTGATGGAGACAGAGAACTCAGGCTGCGGGCGCGGTGTTCTCTGTTCCCGGCAGGCGCGGGGCTGCCTAGTGCCCAGCAGGGGAGAGAAGCTGCGGCCCCGCGCCTGCCGGGGACAGAGTACTCCAGGGCTGCAGGCTGCGGGAGCCGGTGTTCTTGGTCCCAGGCAGGCGCGGGGCCGTGGCTTAAGCCGGAGAGAAGCCGCAGCCCCGTGCCTGCCGGGCACAGAGAACTCCGGGGCTGCAGGCTGCGGGCGCTGGTGTTCTCTGTCCCCGGCAGGCGCGGGGCCCGCCTAGTGCCCAGCAGGGGAGAGAAGCCGAGGCCCTGCACCTGCTGGGGACAGAGTACTCCGGGGCTGCAGGCGCCGGTGTTCTCTGTCCTCACGGCTTCTCTCTGGCTTCTCTCTTCTCTCTGGATTCATATATTATGTAATATTAAATATGATGTTTTTTTTATTTAATGTACAAATACAAAATAAGCCTTGAAAAATTGTTGGCGCCCGCCACACTCTTCTGAAAACATGAATGTGCTTCTGGCCACAAAAAGGTTGGGGACCACTGGTCTATAGGTACCTACACGGGAAACAAATATTTAATAATGGGTAAGGCTAAGATTTAATCATGGCCATTTTTAGTAAAAGTCATGGACAGGTCACGGGCAATAAACAAAAATTCACGGCCCCTGGCTTGTCCATGACTTTTAGTATAAATACCTATGATGACTAAATGTCTGCTCCTGGCGCCTCACTGCTTTGGGGAGCCCCTGCTCCAGCAGTGGGCGCTGACTGCCCCTGGTGGCTCGCTGCTCTAAGGCCTCCAGGGACCACTCTACCGACGACCTCTGGGGCCGCTCCTCTAACCACCCCCGGAGCCGTTGCTGCTTGGGCGTTCCCTGGGGCTGTCCCCGGGGCTGAAGCTTGTGTGCTCCCCTGGGCTGCTCCTCCGGCCACTCCCAGGACCGCTGCTACTCGGTCCTGGGAGTGGCCGGAGGAGCATCCCCAGGGACAGATGCTGTGGCTGGCCGCAGGAATTGCCCAAGCAGCGGCCAGTGTGGCTGGTCCCAGGGCCACTCCAGCAGCGGCTGGTGCGGCTGGCCGCAGCACACCTGAGCAATTGGCTTTGGGGTCAGCCGCACCGGCCGCTGCAGCTGCGGAAGTTGAAGCTAGACAACTTCAGACTGCAAATAAGGCGTAAGATTTTAATTGTGAGAGTAATTAACTGTTGAAACAATTTCCCAAGGGTTGTGGCACATTCTCCATCAATGATAATTTTAAAATCAAGATTGGATGTTTTTCTAAAGGATCTGCTCTAGGAACTATTTTGGGGAAGTTCTCTGGCCTGTGCTATTCAGGAGGTTAGGCTATGATCACAATGGGCCCTTCTGGCCTTGGAATCAATGAACCAGGGTGGATTTGATTTAAATCACTAGTCAGGAAGACTCGATTTAATCATGGCTTTCTACATAAAAATGCATTCTTGTTGTGATAACCTTAATACATATTCTTCACAACTCAGCGATAGATGTAGGTTTCATTTTTTAGAAGGTACACACTGTACATTTTTAAACAGTGATTTATTTTGAAAACTTTTCAGATTAGTTTTACAGCTATATCAGAAAATGAATGATTGGTTATTTCATTTACCAAAGGTAATTGAAGCAGATAGTTCACCTCCCAATGACTTCATAAATATCTCCAATTCAACAGGTTAATCATTAATATTTGGAGTATTTTCTTGCCATGCTGTATTCGGAGGAGACCATCATCAGACAGACATTTAAATTGATTTATTTAACTAAAACAACAACGTTAAGTATTCTGGATTTTTTTCTTCAACAGCAAACATATAATATTTTAACAAAACAAGCATATGTCCCTCGCTTCTCACATTTATCCATGACAGAGATTCCACAACCTCCCTAAGCAATTTATTCCAGTGCTTAACCACACTGACAGGAAATTTTTCCTAATGTCCAACCTAAACCTCCCTTGCTGCAATTTAAGCCCATTGCTTCTTGTCCTAGCCTCAGAGGTTAAAGAGAATTTTTCTCCTTCCTCCTTGTAACAACCGTTTGTATACTTGAAAACTGTTATCATGTCCCTTCTCAGTCTTCTCTTCTTCAGTCTAAATAAATCCAGTTTTTTCAATCTTCCCTTGTAGGTCATGTTTTCTAGACCTTTAATCATTTTTGTTGCTCTTTTCTAGACTTTCTCCAATTTCTCCACATCTTTCCTGAAATGTGGCACCCAGAACTAGACATAATACTCCAGTTGAGGCCTAATAGCACAGAGTAGAGCAGAAAAATTACTTTTCGTGTCCTGCTTACAACACTCCTGCTAATACAGCCCAGAATGGTGTTTGCTTTTTTTTGCAACAGTCTTACACTGTTGACTCCTGTTTAGCTTGTGATCCACTATGATCCCCAGATCCCTTTTGTCAGTACTCCTTCCTAGGCAGTCATTTCCCATTTTGTATGTGTGCACCTGATTGTTCCTTCCGAAGTGGAGTACTTTGCATTTATCCTTATTGAATTTCATCTTATTTACTTCAGACCATTTCTCCAGTTTGTCCAGATCATTTTGAATTTTAATCCTGTCCTCCAAAGCACTTGCAACCCCTGCCAGCTTGGTATCGTCTGCAAACTTCATAAGTGTACTCTCTATGCCATTATCTAAATCATTGATGAAGGTATTGAACAGAACTGGCCCCAGACCTTATCCCTGCAGGACCCCACTCGATATGCCATTCCATCTTGACTGTGAACCACGGATAACTACTCTCTGGGAACAGTTTTCCAACCAGTTATGCATCCACCGTATAGTAGCTCCATCTAGGTTGTATTTCCCTAGTTTGTTTATGAGAAGGTCATGCAAGATGGTATCAAAAGCCTTACTAAAGTCAAGATATACCACATCTACTGCTTCCTCCCCATCCACAAAGCTTGTTACCCTTCAACGAAAGTTATTAGGTTGGTTTGACATGATTTGTTCTCGATAAATCCATGCTGATTTTTACTTATCACCTTATCTTCTAGGTGTCTGCTAATTGGTTGCTTAATTATTTGCTCCATTATCTTTCCGAGTACTGAAGCTGACTGGTCTGTAATTCCCTGGGTTGTCCTTTTCCCCCATTTTATAGATTGGCACTATTTTGCCCTTTTCCAGTCCTCTGGAGTCTCACTTGTTTTCCATGACTTTTGAAGGATAATCGCTAATGGCTCGGATATCTCCTCAGTCAGCTCCTTGAGTATTCTAGGATGTATTTCATCAGGCCCTGGTGACTTGAAAACATTTAACTTGACTAATTTTTAACTTTCCCTATTTTAGCCTCTGATCCTACCTCATTTTCTCTTGCATTCAATAAGTTAGATGTCCAACTGCTACTAACCTTTTTGGTGAAATCTGAAACAAAAAAGTCATTTAGCACTTCTGCCATTTCCACATTTTCTGTGATTGTTTTTTCCCCATCATTGGGTAACGGGCCTACCCTGTCCTTGGTCTTCCTCTTGCTTCTAATGTATTTGTAGAATGTTTTCTTGTTACCCTTTATGTTTCTAGCTAGTTTCATCTCATTTTGTGCCTTGACCTGTCTAATTTTGTCCCTACATACTTGTGCTATTTGTTTATATTAATCCTTTGTAATTTGACCTAGTTTCCACTTTTTGTACGATTCTTTTTTGAGTTTCAGGTCATTGAAGATCTCCTGGTTAAGCCATGATGGTCTCTTGCCATACTTCCGGTCTTTCTCTAAAGCCTTTTTTTCTTGGTGGCTGCTTAATCAGGGTTCTAGATAGTGTACCATCTGCTATGAGTGCATTCCATGGTACGTGTTCAGCATTTAAAGAAACTTGCATCAGCTGCAGTAGCAATCTTTGAATCCTAGGTTGAAGGTCATGCAATGGTTTTTAAACCCAGTAATGCCAATAAGGGCTTGTAGTCTGCTCTTTGTTAAAATCCAAGCTGAGAGATTCACTGAGCTGTTCGCAGGCCCAAGTGACTCCTAAAGCTTCCTTTTCCACGTGAGCCCGTGGCTGCTTGGTTTCTGTCAGGCTTCTTGGTATAAATGCAACAGATCTCTGGTCTCCTTCTGTCTGCTTTCATTTGATCACTGTTCCTAAACCATATGAAGATGCATCTGCTGCTACTGTAGTTGGATAGTTTACTGAGTATTGTGCCAAAACAGGTGGAGATGTCAATAGTTCATTTATTTTATTAAATGCATTTTGTGATATGCTCCCCCATATCCACATTTTGTGACCAGTATGGAGATCTCTTAATGGATATTTTTTAAATACGCTGCATTTGATACGAATTTTCCAAAATAATTTGTCATGCCTGGGAATCTTCTTACAGCAGAAACATTTTGGGGTTCGCAAAAGGCAAATAATGCATTTAGTTAGTCTGAATCTATTTGAATTCCCTGTTTGTTAATTCTGCATTGTACACATTTTATATGCTCATTTTCAAATTCACAGTTTTTATTCAGAGGGAGGCTGGTCTGTTGGAAGCATCTCAAAACTGCACGTAGTCGCTCATCATGTTCATTTTTATCTCTGCCATTTACCAACATATCATCTGCACGGAAAAGGATGCCAGGCAAACATGACTTAATCTGAGAGATTCTTTTGGAAATGTTCTGGTGCTGAATATAGGCCAAATGGAAGCTGATCAGAACAGTACTTCCAAGTGGGGTGATGAATGTAGTCATTGTTGAGGCAGGTCCACACAAGTACGGATGTTGATATTGGGCTTTGGTACTAGAACCATCCCCACACAATTTTTCATTCACCTTAATTCTTCCCTAGCAAGGGTATAGGGATGTGGGACTGTGAGAGCAAATGGAATCACTGATGGCACCAGTTGTTTTGTACTCCCCTGACAGCTTTCCTAGATCTGTGAAGACATAGATATGTTTCCTGTATAGTTCTCTTTCTGCCATTAATGCATTCCAGTTTCTGTATTAGGTGTTGTCCTTGTATTGCTGGGAACTCTAGCAGAGAAGTGTTAGTCCTTGTATTACATATTATTTGTTGAAGAGCTTGTTCCGTCCTTTCTCTAGTTTCTGAGGGAACTGTCCATAAACATCCAATGTATTGTTACTTAGCCCCATGTTAATCTTATTTGATCTCTGCAGATCTCCATCCCAGGATCGTTTATAATATTTTTTTTTAATTGCAGAGACTGCTGCCCCAGTATCAATTTTTAGTTTAAGGCTTTGACAATGTAGGTTCATGTTAGTGTACCAAGGTGGTGTCTGTTCTGTTGAGGACATAGTCTCGTGAAGTACCAGGGGGATGAGGTGGACGAGGCTTTCTTCCAGCAACTAACAGAAATTGCTAGATCACAGGCCCTGGTTCTCATGGGTGACTTTAATCACCCTGATATCTGCTGGGAGAGCAATACAGCAGCTCACAGACAATCCAGGAAGTTTCTGGAAAGTGTAGGGGACAACTTCCTGGTGCAAGTGCTGGAGGAACCAACTAGGGGAAAAGCTTTTCTTGACCTGCTGCTCACAAACAGGGAAGAAATAGTAGAGGAAGCAATAGTGGATGGGAACCTGGGAGGCAGTGACCATGAGATGGTCGAGTTCAGGATCCTGATACAAGGAAGAAAGGAGAGCAGTAGAACAGAGACCCTGGACTTTAGAAAAGCAGACTTTGACTCCCTCAGGGAACTGATGGGCAAGGTCCCCTGGGAGAATAACATGAGGGGGAAAGGAGTAGAGGAAAGCTGGCTGTATTTTAAAGAAACCTTATTGAGGTTGCAGGAACAAACCATCCCCATGTGTAGGAAGAAAAGTAAATATGGCAGGCGACCAGCTTGGCTTAACAGTGAAATCCTTGCTCGTCTTAAACACAAAAAAACAGCTTACAAGAAGTGGAAGATTGAACAAATAACCAGGGAGGAGTATAAAAGTATTGCTCAGGCATGCAGGTGTGAAATTAGGAAGGCCAAATCACACTTGGAGTTGCAGCTAGCCGGAGATGTTAGGAGTAACAAGAAGGGTTTCTTTAGGTATGTTAGCAACAAGAAGAAAGTCAAGGAAAGTGTGGGCCCCTTGCTGAATGAGGGAGGGAACCTAGTGACAGAGGATGTGGAGAAAGCTAGTGTACTAAATGCTTTTTTTGCCTCTGTCTTCACAGACAAGGTCAGCTCCCAGACAGCTGCACTCTGCAGCACGGTATGGGGAGGAGGTGACCAGCTCTCTGTGGAGAAAGTAGTAGTTCGGGACTATTTAGGAAAGCTGGACGAGCACAAGTCCATGGGGCCGGATGCGCTGCATCCGAGGGTGCTAAAGGAGTTGGCCGATGAGATTGCGGAGCCATTGGCCATTATCTTTGAAAAATCATGGCGATCGGGGGAGGTCCCGGACGACTGGAAAAAAGCTAATGTAGTGCCCATCTTTAAGAAAGGGAAGAAGGAAGATCCAGGGAACTACAGGCCAGTTAGTCTCACCTCAGTCCCTGGAAAAATCATGGAACAGGTCCTCAAGGAATCAATCCTGAACCACTTAAAGGAGGGGAAAGTGATCAGGAACAGTCAGCATGGATTCACCAAGGGCAAGTCATGCCTGACTAACCTAATTGCCTTCTATGATAAGATAACCGGCTCTGTGGATGAGGGGAAAGCAGTGGATGTGCTATTTCTGGACTTTAGCAAAGCTTTTGATACAGTCTCCCACAGTATTCTTGCCAGCAAGTTAAAGAAGTATGGGCTGGATGAATGGACGGTAAGGTGGATAGAAAACTGGCTAGATGGTCGGGCTCAACGGGTAGTGATCAATGGTTCCTTGTCTAGTTGGCAGCCGGTATCAAGTGGAGTGCCCCAAGGGTCGGTGCTGGGGCCGGTTTTATTCAATATCTTCATTAACGATCTGGAAGATGGTGTGGACTGCACCCTTAGCAAGTTTGCAGATGACACTAAACTGGGAGGAGTGGTTGATACGCTGGAGGGTAGGGATAGGATACAGAGGGACCTAGACAAATTAGAGGATTGGGCCAAAAGAAATATGATGAGGTTCAACAAGGACAAGTGCAGAGTCCTGCATTTAGGACGAAAGAATCCCATGCACTGCTATAGACTAGGGACCGAATGGCTGGGCAGCAGTTCTGCAGAAAAGGACCTAGGGGTTACGGTGGACGAAAAGCTGAATATGAGTCAACAGTGTGCCCTTGTTGCCAAGAAGGCTAATGGCATTTTGGGTTGTATAAGTAGGGGCATTTCCAGCAGATCGAGGGATGTGATCATTCCCCTCTACTCAGCACTGGTGAGGCCTCATTTGGAGTACTGTGTCCAGTTTTGGGCCCCACACTACAAGAAGGATGTGGATAAATTGGAGAGAGTCCAGCGGAGGGCAACAAAAATGATTAGGGGGCTGGAGCACATGACTTACGAGGAGAGGCTGAGGGAACTGGGATTGTTTAGTCTGCAGAAGAGAAGAATGAGGGGCGATTTGATAGCTGCTTTCAACTACCTGAAAGGGGGTTCCAAAGAGGATGGATCTAGACTGTTCTCAGTGATAGAAGATGACAGAACAAGGAGTAATGGTCTCAAGTTGCAGAGGGGGAGGTTTAGGTTGGACATTAGGAAAAACTTTTTCACTAGTAGGGTGGTGAAGAACTGGAATGGGTTACCTAGGGAGGTAGTGGAATCTCCTTCCTTAGAGGTTTTTAAGGTCAGGCTTGACAAAGCCCTGGCTGGGCTGATTTAGTTGGGTTTGGTCCTGCTTTGAGCAGGGGGTTGGACTAGATGACCTCCTGAGGTCCCTTCCAACCCTGAGATTCTATGATTCTATGATTCTAAGTATGGACTTATTGTTATCTGAGGACAACCCTGCCTCTTGAATTGTTTCCTACTGCTCTTGGTGTCCTGCATGTTCTTGTAAAATTCCCCATTTTAGCGGCATCTCCTACATTCTGCTTCTTTTGCTGTACATTTTGCCAGGTGTGATTTGGTGTCTGGCCATATCTTCCACAGCTTCTCTGTTCTTCCCTCCTGTTAAGATTCTTTGGTCTCCAGCTTTCTAGTTGTGCACAGTTCTTACGTTGTGAATTTGGTCTGACTGTTCCTTTCAATATTGTCTGATGCTGCTAACATGTAAGTCGCATTGCTATTTCAGTATGGATTCTTGCTTTTGCTAGTGTGAGATCAGGGTCTAACTGAAGCTGTGATGGTAAATTGGAGTCTCTTATACCAATGACTATCCTGTCTCTTACTAGTTTTTTTAATGTTCCATATTTGAAATGTTCAGCAAGACTATGAACTGCAGTAATAAAAGTATCAGCTATTTCCCCGTTCCTTGCACCTTCTATTAAATTTGGCCCTTTTCTCTATTCTGTCTATGACATGGACATCGAAAGCTTCTTTGACTTTGATGTGTTCTTTTCCTCACCAGTGATGGATACAGTACATAGGAGCAGCAGCATCCATGCCAAATATCAGGGCATTTACTTGGTACTCTTCGGCTTTCTCTGGTAAATCAGAAGCCATCTGCAATCACTCATCTCCGAATCCAGCATGGCCAGCAGCCAGAGATGCCAAAATTCAACTTCTCTAGCAGCCGTTTGTACTATGGGATCCATTGCTGTGCTGAGACAGGACTGCCTCTCCTTCCACTGCAGTTTTCATAGATCTCCTCCCTGATTTTCCACTTTTGTGACACTCTCCCTACTCTGGAAATCTGGAGATCTCTCTCCTTTCCCTTATTCCTTCTTTAGAGAGAGGGATTTGCTCACTTCTGACACCATGTAGTGTAATCACAAAGAGCCATGCCCCTGAGCAGCAGCTAGAGCACCCCCATAACTGGGAAGTCCCCTTGTTTATTCTGCTCCCCCTGCAACACATCCTGGACCTTTCTGATAACTGTGGAGGACTGGGAACTCTATAACCACTCTACACCAATGGCTGGATGTTCAAGTTTGATACATTCAACCTTGAAATATGATACAACGTTATAGCAGTAAGGGCAGATTAAACACAGAGTGTTGGATTCACCATCAGGTGGAGTTCTTAAAATGAGGCTAGATATTGTTCTAAAAACATTTTAATCCACCTTCTGGGGAAAATTCTATGGCCTGCATATACAGGAGGTCAGACTAGATGATCATAGTGGTCCCTTCTGGCTTTAGGGTTATGTCCTATTCAGGAATTGCTAGAGCTAGTGCATGTGTGCTTACACACCAGTTAACATAAAAAGAGCAAAGTTAGCCTGGTGACAAAATGTTGCACCACGTATGTGTGAAACCAACTATAAAATATATGATCTGGTTCACATTTTCAAAACTCCACCAAAAAGCTGTGCAAGTATGGTATCTTCAGCCACACCTTAAATGTGGAGAGGACTTCTGAAAGCTCATAGGAGAAGGAGGAAGAGATGGCTGTGACTATTCATACAGTAGCTTTTCCAAATTCTAGATGCCCACAGCAGAAGCCTATAGACCTCTCAGCCCTTAGTAAGAGACATTAAAAAATAACATATCTCACGAAGTCAATATAACTAGTGGTGCCACTAGAGGGCAGGGGATAGGCTATTTGACCATAAATGTACATTTACATACTTTCAGAAGTTTGAATTTCTTTTTCATTTTAACCTGAAATCTGAATGTTCTGATTTCTAGTGCTTTTTTTTATAAATACAATGCTCTTGTAAGAGCTTTTATCCTTGAGTTACTGTAATGCATGCTCTCAACCTTAACTGCAGTTTAATGGTTTTTTTCTTGTCTGGGAATTTTCTTATATTTGAAAAAATGCTTAAGAATTGTCCAAAGACAGGATTTCTGATGGAGTCTGGGTACTTGCTTCACTGTGTCTCCCTTCTGTTTGAATTGCAGTCCCCTTCAGAACTTTGGAGCACTGAAAGTTCATGCTTTTCCCTTTGCCTTATTTCCTTCTGAAACGTAGTGGCTCCATTGGCGATTTCTCCAGGCCATGTGTGTTCCTTACATGCTCGCTCACCCATTCAGTGCTGTTTGGATCAGTGCCTGGGAGTTTCTGTGCTCCACAGGCTTCCTTGGCCCTAAATGCTGCTGCAGACCTGTGGTGTTCTTAAGTTCTCTCCAGAAGCTCTAAAGAACAGCTACTTCTTGCAGCCAGCCTTCACCTCCTCACCTGCTTCATTATTTTGGTGCATTGGTCATTTGTAGGCCTACTTGCTTTGCTATGGTTTATCTTCCTGCTGGCTGCAGTTTTGATGGCTGTAGACTCCTCTGAGACCCACAAAAGGAAAGCAGTTTATCTGTGGACATGAAAAGTTCAGCAGAAACTGGGGGATATGCTATAGCTCCAACCTTATTTGAAGTATACAGATTTTCCTTACCCAGGAGCCAGCACTGGAGGACTTGGATGTTTTGTGCTCTGTTACTTTGTGTTGCTTAATCATTGCCAGCTCACCAACTATAAAGCAAAGAGGAAGTACTTTAGTAATTGTCCTCTGGCAAAGATAGGATGCATCGAAAGGCAGCTGCAATTTGTACCCAGAATCTGCTCATGGAAACTCTGAGCTGTTCTTCTGCAGGAAATAGATTGTTTAGCAACTGTGAATTTCCTTTCTTAATGCCAAAGGAATTGCTGGAGGAAAAGCTCTGGGCCTATGTGCAGCAAAGGCTTTCAGCTTCAAGGTCTAATGCAGTCTCCATTGCTTACCATCTCTAATCAGCCTTGTCTGTTCAAATCTGCAGGAACTACTAATAGGAAGTAGGACCCCAAAACAGCTTGGGGGTGGATTAGAGAAGAAACCTCCTCCCTTACAACAGCCAGGAGGTTGGGGCAAGGGTAGAATAGTGGAAGGAAAACCCCACCTCCAAAAGTAGTAACCAGGAGACTCTGAAGTTAGGGAAAAGACAGAGCTTCTCCATTCCATCAACTATAGAAAAAGGGTGAGTGAGAATAAAATGTGACTAGAATAAAATAGGCCAGAAGCTTATACTTAAGATGGAGCCCCTGAGCAGTGTTCAGGGTCAACTCCAGATAGGAATCCTAGCATCTGGGGATGACCGAGATCTGGGCTTCTCACCGTGACATTGTCTCTGGACCTTGCTGGTAGGTATCCACACCACATCTTTTGTATCTACGTTTGGCTAATGGGTTTAGCCCTGTGGCTAATAGGTGTTG
Organism: Platysternon megacephalum; assembly: GCA_003942145.1. Taxonomy (NCBI): domain Eukaryota; kingdom Metazoa; phylum Chordata; order Testudines; family Platysternidae; genus Platysternon; species Platysternon megacephalum. The sequence continues at coordinate 634,989 of QXTE01000358.1, read as the reverse complement.
AGTACATTTTTCAAGCCTTGTATTACTCTCAGTGCTTAAAATGACCAGAAGCACTTTGGTGCCTCCAGTGTCTGGGACAGTACAGCAGCTTGTGGAGTTCTATAGCAGGCCTGATGGTCTGGTCTGCACCTAAAACTTAGGCCAACCTAGCTACATCACTCAGGGTATGAAAAATTCACATCCCTAAGAAGTCAACTCCACCACCCCAGCATAGACACCACTAGGTTGATGGAAGAATTACTCCATTGACCTATCTACCACCTCTCTAGGGGGTGGATTTACTACCACAACGTAAAAATACCTTCTGTCGCGTTATAGCTGCAGCACTTGTTGTGTAGACAGAGCCTGAATGTGGTGATATTAGGGCACTGTAGCAGTCCTATCTCATAGAGCTGGAAGGGACCCCGAAAGGTCATTGAGTCCAGCCCCCTGCCTTCACTAGCAGGACCAAGTACTGATTTTTGCCCCAGATTCCTAAGTGGCCCCCTCAAGGATTGAACTCACAACCTTGGGTTTAGCAGGCCAATGCTCAAACCACTGAGCTATCCCTCCCCCCTAAGTCTGAACTTAAAGATCATATGAGCCCATTATTACCTGTGAGAAGTTCATGGATTTTGATGTCTTTACCATTGCATAACTTTTAAATGTGCTTTTGAACATCTGCAGTCTTACTTTGCATTTCTTCAACATACAAAGATCTTTCAGCTTACCCCCATTTGAAGTGTCTTGGACAAGCTGTTTTTTAGCATTAGGATAACTCTCAAACAAAGATTAATATCTATTTTTTCTTTCCCCCATATCTTTAAAAAAGTTTATTTGAATAACCTCAATTCTGGTTGAAAAAATGATCTGCTGTCCACAGGCACCGCATGCTCGAATTGAAGCTTGTAAGGATATTTAGTGGTGATTTTAGCAGGGGAGGGTTAAAATGAATCTTACAATGGAAAGTGAGACTGAACCTTAACTTTGGAGTCGCTCCATAATTGCCACACTGTATTGTGTTGCCATGGTTCCTGTGCTGTGCCTGTGTATGGCTTCCTGATTACGAGAGTGGTACTGAAGCTAGCAGTCAGACTGGAGCTGCTGTATGCGTGCAGGGAGTTTAGTCTTGCACTGGCAAGAAAGTGATTACAGAGAGATTCAGAGCTTGGGTTTTTGAGACTTTGAACAGTAGTTCACTTTCTTGCCAGTCTGCAGTCTCAAGTGTGTTGCAGAGTGAACTCTAGTATTACAGGAGGAATTAATTTTTAGTTGGTCTTTCATCATCCTCTCCCTCCCTGTCATAGGATCCCTTTTTCTTTCTCTGAAATGGAGGATTCTTGCTATATTGCATCCAGGGAGGTTGGGGGTGGGGGGCTTGCCATGTTTGGATTGGTTCAGAAGTGTTTTGATCAGAGATCCTTGGCTGTCTTGCCATCTGCATAGGCTGTGAATACTTTTCTCTGGCACAGACCTTGTTCCTCAAGGTTGCATCATCTCTGGGAGAATGGCCAGGCCCGGAGCCTTAGTACAAAGACTTTCTGAAGCAGATGAGGCCTGTTCTGTCTCTGAAGTATCTGTTCTTCCTGTCTGTCCTTTCCACAGGATTCCTGAAACAAACTTGTTCTAAGAGCCTCTCAGTAAGTCAGCTTCCCTCTTCCAGCTGCTTCCTGTACACCTGGCTGATGCAATGTCTTTCTTGAAATCAGCTCTAGAGCTGTTTTGTTTGCTCTTTCTGGGAGTGGCCAGGCAGTCAGAGTTCTGTGGATTGTCACATGGGGTCCTTAAATAGATGTATAAAGGACATACAGCCAGACTTGAGATGTGGAGTCTTCACCAGGATCAAGAAATCCTTTCCAATCCTAGGACTGGTGGTTACAGTCATTTCCCAGCAAATTATGTTCATGGTCAGCCTTCCCCAATCACAATTTCTGGAGAGTGTTCAGTACCAGTGAATTCTGCTGATTCTAGTTCTATATTCAGTGACTTCCCGTGGACTGTTTGAATTCACCTGGGAATTGTGATGCTGAACATAAAAATGGCCATACAGGGTCAGACCAATGGTCCATCCAGTCCAGTGTCCTGTCTCTGACAATGGCAAGTGCCAGATGCTTCAGAGGGAATGAACAGAAGAGGACAGTTTCAAGTGATCCACCCCCTGTCGTCCAGTCCCAGCTTCTCGCAGTTCGAGGTTTAGGGACAACCGGAGTATGGGGTTCGGTCACTCACCATCTTGGCTAATAGACATTGATGGAGCTGTTCTCCTTGAACTTACCTAATTCTTTTTTGAACCCAGTTATGCTTTTGGCCTTTCCCCATTATCCCTTGGCAATGAGTTCCACAGGTTGACTGGGTATTGTCCAAAGAAGTACTTCTTTTTGTTTGTTAAACCTGCTGCCTACTAATTTCATCATGTGACCCCCTAGTTGTTATGGTATGTGAAGGGGTCAATAACATTTCTTTATTGACTTTCTCCACACTGTTCATGGTTTTATAGACCTCTGTCATAATCCCCCCTTTTAGTTGTCTCTTTTCTAAACTGACCAGTCCCAGTCTTTTAATCTCTCCTCTTGTGGAAGCTGTTCCATACCCCGATCATTTTTGTTGCCTTTCTCTGTATTTTTCCAATTCTTTTTTTGAGATTGGGGCGGGGGGGACCAGAACTGCACTCAGTATTCAAATTGTGGGCATACCATGGATTTATGTAGATATTTTCTGTCTTCTTATTTATTCCTTTCCTAATGGTTCCTAACATTGTTAGCTTATAAAAGCCATGTTGACTCTTCCCCAACATACCATGTTTATCTGATAATTCTGTTCTTTACTATAGTTTCAACCAATTTGCCTGGTACTGATGTTAGGCTTACTGGCCTGTAATTATCAAGATTGCCTTTGAAGACTTTTTTTTAAAAATAGGCGTTACATTATCTATCCTCTACACATCTGGTACAGAGGTTGATGTAAGTGATAGCTTACATATCACAGCTAGTAGCTCTGCAATTTCATATTTGAGTTCCTTCAGAACTCTTGAGTCAATACCATCTGGTTCAGAGACTTATTGTTTATCAGTTTGTTCCAGAACCTCTGCTACTGAAACCTCAGTCTGGGACATTTCCTCAGATTTGTCACTTAAAAAGAATTTCTCAGGTGTGGGGATCTCCCCCACACCCTCTGCAGTGAAGACCAATGCAAAGAATTCATTTAGCTTCTGTGTAATGGCCTTGTCTTCCCTGAGTGCTCCGTTAGCACCTGGATTGTCCAGTGGCTTCAGTGTTTGGCAGGCTTCCTGCTTTTGATGTACTTGAACTTTTTTTTTGCGGTTAGCTTTTCAGTTTTTAGCTAGTTGCTCTTCAAATTGTTTCTTGGCCTACCTTATTATACTTTACACTTCACTGGCCAGAGTTTATGCTCCTTTCTCTTTTTCTCACTAGGATTTGAGTTCCAATTTTTAAAGGATGCCTTTTTGCCTCTAACTCTTTTAGTCCGCTATGTAGCCATGGTGGCATATTTTTGATCCTCTTACTGTTTTCAGATTTGGGGTATACATTTAGGTTGAGCCTCTATTATGGTGTTTTTAAATAGTCTCCATGCAATTTGCAGGCATTTCACCCTTGTTACAGTTTCTTTTAATTTATTTTTAATTAACGTTCTCATTTTTGTGTATTCTCCTTTTCAAAGTTAAATGCTACTGTCATGGGTTTGTTTGGCATTATTCCCCTTACCAGGATATTAAATTTAATTACATTATGGTCTCTGTTACCGAGCGGTTCAATACCTCTTGGACCAGATCCTGTGCTCCACTTAAGACTAAATCAAGAATTGCATCTCTCCTGGTGAGTTCCAAGACAAGCTGCTCCAAGAAGCAGTCATTTATGGTGTCTAGAAATTTTATCTCTGCATCCTTTCCTGAGATGATGTATGCACAATCAATATGAGGGTAGTTGAAATCTCACATTATTATTGCGTTTTCTGTCTTTGTGGCCTCTCTAATCTCCCTGAGCATTTCACAGTCACCATCACCATCCTGGTCAGGTGGTTGGCAGTATATTCCTACTGCTATATTCTTCTTGTTCAAGCATGGAATTTCTATCCATAGAGATTCTCTGGTATACTTTGATTCATGAAAGAGTATGCAAAGATAGGTTTGAATTCCATCCTAGCCATTGCCCTTTATTGCACCATTTCGCTATGACCCAGCAGGCTTCATAGGATTTTCATTGCAAGTTCTTCAAGTCGGTGGCCCCACCACACTTTCATTTGAAAGAAGCACGCCTTCTTTTGTCTGACAGCCTCTTTAATTTAGGGCTTGTCTTTGCAAGAAACTTTTACCAGTTATGCCAATATAAATCTCGGTGTGAACATTCTTATTTCAATGTAATAGTGTCTTATTTTTTTTGGTTTAGCTTAGGCCCCTTTCCGCATGTCATAAGCTAAACCGAAAAAGGCACTCTCTTATACTGGAATGAGAGTGTTCACATAGGGAATTTTATTGGTATAGCTATATCAGTTTGAGTTCACGTCTTGGCTTATGCAGTGTAAATTTTCTGTGAGGACAAACCTCTTTAAATTTTAACCTTTAATTTAGTCTTAATCTCAGTAACTACTCTAAAATATTTTAAATTTTTATTTTTCACTCACTCTTGTGACACATTGACGTCTGACAGTTTTCTTCCACCTTTTGAGAGGGAAAGAATGATAGAATCAGAAATTACAGAAGAAAGAGACCCATTAGGACAGCTAATTTATCCAGCTGCTTGCAAAATGTGTTTTCCCTATTATTGTCTCTTATCTAAGATTTCTAAAACTCAAAGAATAGAAGTATTTTTATCTTTTCATTGTTTATTTTGTGCATTTGATCATTCTTTTTGCTTAGTCAATTCTTCGAGTAGATGCAGCCGTGTATTCCACTTAGGTATGTTCGTGCCCAGTGCACCAGAGCCAGAGAACTTTCCCTAGCACAGTGGTCCCCAATTTTTTTCCATCATGCCCCCTCGTACCCGTAATGGAACCTGTCTGCGCCCCTGCCCCGGGACCGCCTGAGGTTGGGAGCCAGGGCTGCGGCTGGAGCCCATGGCTGGGAGCAGAGCTGTGGCAGGGGCTGTGGCCGAGGCTTGGGGCCAGGGCCTAGGATCAGGAGCTGAGGCCAGGAGTCAGAGGCCGGGAGCGGAGCTGAGGGCCAAGCCAGGCACTGGGGCTGCAGCCAGGGGCTGGGGCCAGCGCTGGGAGTGGGGCCATAGTGGAGCTGGGGGCAGAGTGGGACTGAGTGGTGCCCCTGCACCGCATGGGGGCTGACCTGGGCCCCGCCGCGCCTCCCTGAACGTTCCTCCGTGCCCCACTAATGGTGTTCGATCCACATTTTTGGGACCACTGCTTTAGCAGTACTGGTTGAGGGGTGGCACTCGTGGACATAGCCGTCCCTGGCNGGGGGGCCCCCCCCCCCCCCCCCCCCCGAGTTCCTTCTTACTGCTTGTGGCTGGAGTCAGAACTTTGTGTGGTTCCTAACCTCACAATTTTCTAGGTGTATATAGTTAACTAGTACCCGTAGTATACTGTTGGTTAGCTTAGTTTAAGTATTTCCCTGGTGATGGACCTCATCAGGGTTTAAACACTGTTGTGTGGGGGAGAGCTGTGCTTAGGTGATACCCACATCAAGAAGCAGGGTTCAATTTGCAAATCATTCACAAAACGGACTCAGGTGTTGAGAGATCTTCATCTAAAGCAGCACTGCTCGACCAGGCCATGCAGCCTGCTTTGGCACTGAGCCTGCATTGGATCAGAGGTTGTCCTCGGGTTCTGAGAGTGCTGCCACTTTGCATCCTGAAGCTAGAGCTTCTCCAAAGAGATGGAGGCATTGCTCCCCATCAAGTGTGCTGAGGGAAAGGTCATATAAGACTGATTGAGGTCACTCCATCTCGTGTGGGGAATCATCTGCTTCCTCCAGGAGGAGTGTGGACCAGTGTTCCCTCTTAATTTTTTATGTCCATGTGCGGAATGAATTTTATGTGCACCAATATGGAGGTGATGTGTCACACATCACCTTCATATTGGTGCACATAACAAAATTCATGTGGTGGGGGTAGGGCCGAGGGGTTCGGAGTGTGGGAGGGAGCTCAGGGCTGGGGCAGAAGGTTGGGATGCAGGGGTGTGAGGGCTCCGGCTGGGGGTGGGGGGTGGGGCAGAGGGTTGGGGTGTGTGTGTGGGGGGGGGGTGGGCTCTGGGGTGGGGCCAGGGCTTAGGGGTTTGGAGTACAGGCTGCCCCGGGGCTGCAGTGGGGAGAGAGGACTCCCCCCAGCCCTCTTTCACCGCAACAGCTTGGGGCCGAGGGAGAGGCGCCTCTCCCCGGGTGCGGCAGCTCCAGCAGGGCTGGGCTGGGCTGGGGCAAGAGAGGGGCTTCTCTCCCCCAGCCACGGCATGTCTGGGGCAGGTCTGTGGCAACTCCATGCTGGGGGAGGGGCGCCTCTCCCCACCGTGGCAACTCTATGCTGGGGGAGGGGCGCCTCTCCCCACCTCAGCCCTGAGCCCCTGCACGGGGCTTACTAGGCGGCCGTGCAGCTTAGAGGGAACTTAGGTGTGGACTGGCACAGTGTAAATGCTGGTGCGCGGGATGGAGCAGGTCTCATTACCCTGGTACTGCGCAAGTAAGTCTGAGACCCTATACCATCGACTCTGGTTCTGGCCCCAGGGCATCGGTTGAGTCCGGCACTGGCTGTTTCTGAGCCAGCAGCATATAAGGTGGCAATGGACCTCCTCTGCCTTTCTGTCCCGACCTCTCGCTTGGTTCAGGACTTTCCCAAGGCTGTGTTGTATAGCCCTGTTGGCTGGGCAGGCTACTGAATTTGTCGGTCTGTCACACTGAACTCTGATGTTTCCCTTCTGCTGAGTGAGTACAGTGCTGGGCTCTGCACAAGGGATGTCCTTGGCGCTGGGAACTTCTTTGGCACCCCTGCTGTCAGCATTGCCAATGTTATCGTGGTGGCACTCTCTGCCCTTCACCACCATCAGTCACATGGGAGGAATTTTGGGCATTCGTCATCGAAGGCTGCTTAGTGGCTAAGACTGTGTTGCAGTCTGCTCTGGACGTCGTGGTTACTTCGATCGGTCATGGCCTCGGCGGTGACCATGAGAAGGTTGTGGAATTTGTTGCCAGGGGATGACTGTGAAGGCCAAAACTATAACAAGGTTAAAAAAAGAACTAGATAATTTCATGGAGGATAGGTCCATCAAGGGTTGTTAGCTAAGATGGTCAGGGATGCAACTGCATGCTCTGAATGTCGCTAGCTTCTGTTTGCCAGAAGCTGGGAGTGGATGACGGGATGGATCAGATGATTGCCTGTTCTGTTCGTTCCCTTTGAAGCGTCTGGCATTGGCCACTATCGGAAGACAGGATACTGGACTAAGGTGGACCATTGGTTTGACCCAGTATGGCTGTTCTTATAGTTATATTGAGATCCTTACTGGTTGTGAAAGCAATGCACCGACAGAGCTTTTCTCTGTCCCTATATTGGAGGGATTTTTTGTATCTTCATAATTACTGTAGGAGATGCTAAAGTTTAGTACTTTTCCGTCAAGTGATTTGTGCACATATACATTCCACTGCCAGTATATGTGCACTCAGTGTACTCAAATCAGAGACTTTTGCCAGTACATCCGCCTGGCTCACCTTGTGCTTTCAGGTGGCGTGTCCACCACCTCTTTCTCAGTTCCTTCTCATTGCCCATGGCGAGAATTGGAGCTCCACATAATATTTTCTTCTGTTATCCAGTGCTTCAAAACTCTTCAGTGTATATAGTTCTAGTTAGTAATATTTAGTGTAATATTATTAGTTTAGCTGCAGTTTTAGTAGTTACCTGGAGGATTTATTATGAAAAAAATACTTGGGCTTTAAGCAGTGTGCCACTTGTTATCCTTGTCACAGATAGGCACAAAAGCTGTTTGATTTGTCTTGGTGAGGAACAGATGCCCTGTTTGTACCTCCTTCCCCACCAGGACTAAAAAACAGATTTCCACCTCAAAGATAACCTCACAAAAGAGGCGATGCATCCTGCATCGGAACCAAGGCCTGACTGCAAGGCATCATATTCCGAATCGACAAAGAGCACCACTCTAGCTGAGGCACAAGCCTGGAAGAGAAACATCACTCTTCACCTTCGCCATCAGCCTCTTCAAAGCACTCCAAGCATTTTTGGAGTGCTTATCGTCCCATCCTACAGAGGTACATGTGTGATAGACAATCTATTGCACCCGAAATCATCAGGCCTTTCTATTTTGTTGCATCAGAGTCCATCTGGCTTCCATTTCTGCAGTACATCTGCCAGTAGAGAGGTTTTCCATTTTCTCTCTTCTTCATTTACTGTTTTTGAAAGGTCTACTCAACATTTATCTTCCTTTGTCTGATCCTGTACCTGTATAAGTTCTCAACCTACTCCTCTCTGAACTGATAGGACCTTCCTTTGAACCTGTGGCTACAACCTCACTACCTTTGTCTATGAAGACTGTTTCTGGTGGCAATCACTTCCACAAGAAGGTTTTCACAATTTCAGGCTCTCCTGGCTTGACCCTTCTTTCATGGTCTTGCATAAAGACTTGGTTTCCCTTAGATCACACCTTAAATTTTATCCCTAAAGTAATGTCAGTTTCCATCTGAACTAAGGACTTGTCTACACATATAGCACTGCAGCGGTGCAGCTACAGCACTTAGTGAAGACACTACCTATGCTGACGCTAGAGGTTTTCCCATCGGTGTAGGTACACCACCTCCCTGAGAGGCGGTAGCTATGGCCATGGGATTTCCACACCCCTGAGGGATGTAGTGATACTGACATAAGTGTGTAGTATAGACCAAGCCTAAGCTATTAATCTTGAAGTAGTTTTCCTGAAACCCCTTTATTAGCGCTTTGGCATTCTACCTGGACCACACTAGGTCCTTCAGAACCTCTCTGAGCCTTTTTGTACCCTACAGTGAGAGAGTTAAGGGTCAATCATTATCAGCTCAGCAAATCTCACATTGGATTTCTGACTTCATTAAGTTCTGTTACAGTCTTGCTAACATCTCTCCTCCATTGAGGAAAAACAGCTCTACCAGGGCTCAGTCCATTTAATCAGCCTTTCTGAGTAATATCCCAGTAGCTGATACCTGCACAGCAGCAACATGTTCATTTGTACATACCTTCTCCAGTTACTGTGCCATCACTCAAGCCTCTCGTGATGATGCCAGCTTTGGCAAGTAAGTATTACAATCTTTGTTCAGGTGATCCAAAGTCCCTCCGCCTTTAAGGGAACTGTTGATGAGTCACCTGCAGTGAAATGTATATGTGGACATTCACAGGAAGGAGAAAAAAGCATTTACTTACCTGTACAGTAGGTGTTCTTTGAGGTGTGTTGTGCACAAATGCAATCCATGACCCTCCTACCTTCCTCACTACTTTGGATGTTACCTCTGTGATGTAACAGAGGAGTCAGCAGCCATACCTCTTTTATGCCCTCACCTGAGAGCACAAAGAGAGCAGGGGCGCATGTGCTGTCTAGTGGTGCTAATGGCAAAAAGTCTCCAGCTGAAGTGGATTGGATGCACGTACATCTTTAGTGGACTGTATATGTGCACAACACATCTTGAAGAACAACAGTTACTGTACAGGTGAGTAAACTCTCTTTCTCGTTACTCCCATGAATGAGTTTCACAATTTTAGGCCAGCTCCTGAGAGTGCTCATTTGTGCACCTCCTAGTTTCTTGTGGTTGATAATTCCATTTTTCATTGGTTCTTTGTTGTGATGGGCAGTTGTGATCACAGAGGTGAGGCAGTCCCTTAGGACTTAGGCATTGTCTACATAGGCAACTTGCACTGGTTTAACTAAAATCAGTTTCTCGTTAAATTAGTGGAAACCCATGTGTGGACACTTAAGATTTGTTTACAATTGGCTCAATAGCATAAGGGAGGTAACTGTGTAGGTTTCAGTAATTTACCAAATTAAGCTAAATTGATTTAAACTAGTTTTTAAGTGTGTCCACACGGGTTTTGTACATGTTTAACCACTCTGTGACAAAACTGATTGTAGCTAAACAGTGCAAGTTGTATGTGTAGACCAAACTTTAGGTAGCTTCAGGTGCTTCTATGGATAGCTTTGAAGATGTGAACAGAAGCCTTTAACTCGACTCTGTATCCCATAGGGAGCTAGTGCATCACTGAGAGTTTGTCTAGACGTAGAGTTAGGGCATGGAAAACTGGGATGTAAATAAATCTACAGTGCACTGGTGTGCCAGACATTTGCTGGTCATGTGGACCCTGCTACTGCACACCATGGAACTTTTAGTGTGCAGTAGCAAGGTCCGCATGGCCAGTGAACGCGTGGCACGTCAGTGTGCTGCCCACTGTCCATCTAGACAAGCCAGGAGGTGTTGTGTTCTGAGTGGGCTGTTTCATTTTGAACCAGATAGTGTTTTATGGCTGGCGTTTGCATTCCCATGTATAATGCAATAATCAAACCCAGAGGTCGCTAATGTGTGTATCACAGTGCCCAGGTCCAACAGAAGAGGGCAGCGCACTAGCACCCTACTGGATACAGAGTCACATTAGGAGGGTGGGACTGTTTTATATCTTGCTCTTGTCTCATTAGTCAGCCAGCAGATTGTAGGTGCTACTGATAATAATGTTGCATACAAATATTTTTGCCTGCCATTCTGAGCAACCGCCACCTGACACAGCTGCTGCAGATAAGGCACTCCCTTGCCAGCTATAGTGGAGCCAACCTGCTTTCACAGCATAATTGCGGATTCAGATTGGGAGCATAAGGCATAACCCAAATAATTTTTAGAAGTCCAAGTCCTACACAGTGTGTTGGAGCGAAGTTATTTGAGGCTGTATCTGCGGTGAGCCTATGTGTCTGTCTAGGTCAGGGGTAGGCAACCTATGGCACGCGTGCCAAAGGCGGCACCCGCGAGCTGATTTTCAGTGGCACTCACACTGCCCGGGTCCTGGCCACCGGTCCGGGAGGTTCTGCATTTTAATTTAATTTTAAATGAAGCTTCTTAAACATTTTAAAAACCTTATTTACTTTACATACAACAATAGTTTAGTTATATATTATAGACTTATAGAAAGAGACCTTCTAAAAAGTTTAAAATGTATTACTGGCACGCGAAACCTTAAATCAGAGTGAATAAATGAAGACTCGGCACACCACTTCTCGAAGGTTGCCGACCCCTGGTCTAGGTACATATGAGAGACCCTGTCATCCTAAGTGTCTGAGTGCCTTTCAGCGTAAGAATAGTACATGGCAAGCATGGGCTTTATTTTAATGCTTTCTGGCTAGTTGTGAGATTGTCCGGGGAGTATAAGGTTCCTTGAAGACACTAATAATTGAAACAGCATGTCTCTAAACCACCGAGGGTTTGAATTGTCTTAGAGCTAATTGCTTATGCTTCCAAAGACTCTGGGGGGGCTGTTTTTAGTTTTAATAAGTTAGTTCCCTCTTTACTGTGACTATCGGAACCCTGCATGAGGAGGGTTGGCATATGGCTTGTGCTGGAGAATTGGCAGTGCTTGCTCTTCAAAGGGTATGTCATCACTGCAATTGGGAGACACAATTGCAGCACACATAATCATACACAAGTTAGCTTTGATCTAGATCACTTGCTAAAAATAGCAGGGCAGCATGGGCTAGTGCCGCAAGTACAGTCCTGCCCAGGGTCCTCGGTACATATTCAGGTGGCTAGCCCATGCCATCATATGGCTACCTTGTTGTTTTTATCAAGCTAACTCAATCAAAGCCTGCTAGTGTTATGCCTACAAAGGCTGTACCAATTGCAGTGATCCCTGGTCCATGATTGGGGTCTCTAGTCGCTACCACAATACAAATAATTAATAACATGGTAGTAAAAAACTGCTGGCTTGTCTGCATTAGGGCTTCCAATGGCGGATCTGTAGTGTTGGGAAACTTTAGGTGGGGGAAAAGCCAATGTAGACTCAGCCTAGTAGACTCTGTGAACAACAATTGTTTCAGTAATGGTTACTTGTGACCTAAGCCAGGGGTTCTCAACCTTTTTCTTTCTGAGGGCCCCGCAACATGCAATAAAAACTCCATGGCCCCTCTGTGCCACAACAATTCTTTTTCATCATATAAAAGCCAGGGAGGCGTTAGAGGGTAGCAAGTAGGGCAATTACTCGGGGCCCCACACCACAGGAGACATCACAAAGCTAAGTTGCTCCAGCTTCGGCTTCAGCTCTGGGTGGTGTGGCTCAGGGCCCGGGCTGCAGTCCCGTGCAGCGGGACTTTGGCTTTCTGCCCTGGGCCCTGAGAGTCTAATGCAGGCCATGCTTAGTGGCCCCCAGGGTTGAGAACAACTGACCTAGGCAACCCCACAAGAAATGTTTCAGAGCCCATTTTCTAAGCCCTGTCTTGACTAGAATTTAAGTGTACAGTAACTCCTCACTTAACGTTGTAATTATGTTCCTGAAAAATGCAACTTTAAGTGAAACGATGTTAAACAAATCCAATTTTCCCATAAGATTTAAGGTAAATGCGGGGGATTAGGTTCCAAGGAAATTTTTTGGGGTCAGACAAAAGGCATTATATACTGTACAGTAGTGTACTGTGGTTGGGAAGTGCCCCTGGCTTACCCCACACAGGCACAGCCTGCTGCATGCAAGGACACTAGGAAGCACCTTCGCAGCAGCTGCGGCAGCTTCCCCGGAGAAGAACAGGTGCCGACTTTGCCGGGAATGCTCCAGGCCCACCTCTTCCTGTCCCCGCCCCGCTCCACTCCAGGCCCACCTCTTCCCACCCCCACTCCACCTCCTCTCCGGAGCACGCCGCATCCCCACTCCTCCCCCCCGAAAAGTCCTAAGCGCTGCCAAACAGCTGTTTGGTGGCGCTTAGGATTTTCTGGGAGGGAGGGGGAGGAGTGGAGAGGCGGCGCTTCCCCGCTCCTCCCCCTCCTTCCCAGCGCTTCCCAGCCGCCAAACAGCTGAGGAAGGTGAAAAACCCCCAGGGCCTCTGCCAATCTGCCCTGGAGGAAAATTCCTTCCCAACCTCAAATATGGCGATCAGCTAAACCCTGAGCATGTGGGCAAGACTCACCAGCCAGACACCCAGGTAAGAATTCTCTGTAGTAACTCAGATCCCACCCCATCTAACATCCCATCACAGGCCATTGGGCATATTTACCGCTAATAGTCAAAGATCAATTAATTGCCAAAATTAGGCTATCCCATCATACCATCCCCTCCATAAACTTATCAAGCTTAGTCTTGAAGCCAGATATGTCTTTTTCCCCCACTGCTCCCCTTGGAAGGCTGTTCCAGAACTTCACTCCTCTGATGGTTAGAAACCTTCATCTAATTTCAAGTCTAAACTTCCTGATGGACAGTTTATATCCATTTGTTCTTGTGTCCACATTGGTACTGAGCTTAAATAATTCCTCTCCCTCCCAGGTATTTATCCCTCTGATATATTTATAGAGAGCAATCATATCTACCCTCAGCCTTCTTTTGGTTAGGCTAAATAAGCCAAGCTCTTTGAGTCTCCTTTCATAAGACAGATTTTCCATTCCTCAGATCATCCTGGTAGCCCTTCTCTGTACCTGTTCCAGTATGAATTCATCTTTCTTAAACATGGGAGACCAGAACTGCACACAGTATTCCAGATGAGGTCTCACCAGTGCCTTGTATAATGGTACTAACACCTCCTTATCTCTACTGGAAATACCTCGCCTGATGAATCCCAAGACCGCATTAGCTTTTTTCACGGCCATATCACATTGGCTGCTCATATTCATCCTGTGATCAACCAATACTCTGAGGTCCTTCTCCTCCTCTGTTACTTCCAACTGATGAGTCCCCAGTTTATAACAAAAATTCTTGTTGTTAATCCCTAAATGCATGACCTTGCACTTTTCACTATTAAATTTCATCCTATTACTTTTACTCCAGTTTACAAGGTCATCCAGATCTTCCTGTATGATATCCTGGTCCTTCTCTGTATTGGCAATACCTCCCAGCTTTATGTCATCTGCAGACTTTATTAGCACATTCCCACTTTTTGTGCCAAGGTCAGTAATAAAAAGATTAAATAAGATTGGTCCCAAAACCAATCCCTGAGGAACTCCACTAGTAACCTCCCTCCAGCCTGACGGAGGGAGGGGGGATGGAGTGAGAGGGGGGTGGGAAGAGGTGGGATGGGGGTGTGGCCATGGGGGAAGGAGTGGAGTGGGGGCAGGGCCTGGGGCTGAGCAGGAGGGTTTGGGGGTTCCTGAAAATTTTTAAATCAAAATGGGGGTCCTCGGGTTGCTAAAGTTTGAGAACCTCTGCCTGGGCAATGGTTTGTGTGCTGGGTGAAGAGGATTGCAAAGCAATTGTGAGAGGAGTGAATCTTAACAATGACAGTTGTGGGGATGGGTGTTCATATGAGCCTCTCTCTTGCTGGTGGTAGGAAGCCAGGGGTCTTTGTATCAGTATGTCTGGTTAAAGAGGCTGGGAGGTTTGAGATTGAGACACAAAAGTACTTATTTGGGGTACTGTGTTCTCATAAACAATAAACAATTTGAGTCAGCCCCATATTAACAAACACAATCCCTGCCTCCACCTGGCAGGAAACCACCTTGTTTAAAAAAAATAAAAATGTTATGATGAAGCAAAGAAGCTTTGTGCTGTACCCTGAAGCTCACCAAACTTTTGTTATGGCATGGAGTGTCAGGAGAACTGGTTCCTTAGGTTCTAGTGGATCTGGAGGGCACCCAACTGCTCTTTGCTGCTGTGCTGTTATGCAGGGGATGGAGTGAGGCAGAGGGAAGTCTCTTACATAACTGGGTCCCAGATCACTTAAAGTTCAACGATCATAACTATCCTCTTGGACTGCACCTGGAAGTGAATTAGTAGATGTTCTGAGCTCACAGCACCTCATCTCACTGCACTGGCTACAGCACTGGCACTCGCTTCTGCACTGGCTACAGCTTTTGGATGCTTTGCAGATGTAGTCTTAGAATGAGCAGATTGCCATAATCCAGCCTGAAGGTGACACAGTCATAGATGACTAGTGAGATCTTCATTCAAGAGGAACAGTTCAGGGCAGTGGAATTACTAGCTGTTGCTACTTTAAGATCCAGGAGCACCCATGAGCCAGCATGATCCTGAAGCTGAATCATGTTGGCAGACTGAGCATATACCCACAGTAATGCTGCACAACCTCTGCCCTTTCTTTCTGTTCTGTTCTATTCTATATAGGTTCTTATACTGCATTCTCATGACTGTAATATCTTAGTGTCTTCCAGTAGTGCGATAAGCAACGTGACCAATGTCTGTCACCTGATGCTTTTTTTATCAGTTTACCTTGTTTCAGCCAGCAGAAGGCAGAGAAACAACAGCAACTGGGTTTTAACACATACAAAAAAGCTGAGTGTCTTCTGCTTCCTGGTACTGTAGTATTGCAGCTCATAAAATATGTTTCCCCTAGCGGCACATGCATATTGAACAGGAAGGGAGAGAGAATGGAATGTGCAGGGGCCCTTGGACACAGTTGTGAGCGTTTACTCTGGTCTGTCTCTGCTCGAGGTACTAGAACCATTTTAAAGGTCTGGCATGGAAGTCTTAGGGGGTCACAGTGACATGGGAGGCTGCAGATAGATCTAATAATTATGATGGATTGATTATCTGCATTCTGTGCTAGGAGGAAAAGGTGAGGCACAACTAACAGTTCAGTCTCTGTGCCATCCCTATATCTAAATTCATATTGATAGGGATTCAGGGAATCTGTGGAGTGGCCACAATCCCTTTTTCTCAATAGTATTCCTCAAAAGAAGGGAGATCCAGCCTTTGTAATAAGCAGTGCAGCTGTTGCTGTTCAGGTGATTTTGAGCTAGAGTATAACCGCTGGCATTAGCCATTCTTGTCCATGTATCCCATATCTCATCCCTAGTTTTCATTCATCTGGAGAGGAAAGATTTAGATCAGAAGTGGTGGAACACAACTTGTTCAGCATCTCTAGTGCATCCAGTAGCAGTTCTGGTCTCAGAACTCAGCCAGAGAAGATGCTGATAGTTACCACCTTTCTCACTCATACAGTATCCAACATGCTTGGTCAATCTGTCTCCCCTACAGGCACATACATATTGAACATGAAGGGTGAGATTGTTGGGGGAGGGCGGGGGGGTGGGGGGGGAGAGAGGTTGTCAGAGAAGTAGTCTGAAAACTCCTCTGAGAGAAACTCCAGTCTGTTAGTGTTAAGGCTTCCTAGATTTACCAGACTACCACGGCTCTGAGCACTGGTTTGGGCTTCACTGATTCAATGGTGGAATAAAATTACAATTTAGACTCTGTTATGTCATAGGAGACTAAATATTCTGTTTTCTGTAGTCAATGTGATGTGGAGTAAGCTTTCTGCAGAGGGCCTTGTGAGCAGGAAAGAGAGCGCATGTCCCTATCTAAGGGAAATATTAGTATGTGGCTGGAGCTCTTATGGATGGAGAAAGAGACAGGTTGTGTACAAGGAAGGGTGGATTGGATAGGAACTAACAGAGTAGAGGAGAAGGATCATACAACCCACTTCCTTTGTTCAGATGTGTGTAGTTTTCCAGATTTGTGTAGTCCTGCCTGCTGTGTCTTGGTTTACCAGTCATCTTTCCCTCAGATCTATACAGGACACTGGCACAGAGGTTTCTGGGACTTTACATTCATAGGTCAATATAAAGGTGATTGAAACAGAATAACTCTGCCAAACTGTTTATCTTTGTTTTTGTTTGTTCATGGTTGTCTCAGCTGATGTTTTTCCAGTAATAGGAGTTTACTGCTGTGGCAATAAAATGGTTTGGGCATTTGAACAGTTCTGGTGAAGGGAATGCTCCACTTGAACATACCCATTACAGCTACCAAGATAGCTGATAAATTACAAAAGGTCCTGGAAATATTGAGCCCAGCAGCCACTCTGGAAATCTCTATCCCTGTTGATTTACAAGCAACTAAGAGGTTCGAATCTGCTCTCCTGGTGTGACTGAGTCTCAGGCTGCTGACAGCCAGCTATTGATCAGAGTAGGGGCAAGAAATCAGTGTAGAGATCTGAGGATGTATTAAAAAGATAAACAGTGATCTTCTGCCTCTTCCAAAAGGTGCAATCGCACCCTCCTGTTGTGGAACTTGCACAACCACCTTAGCTTCTAGCCAGTATCCACAGCAACTTATATGACTCTGATGGGGGTGAAGCAGGGAATGTCAACTCGTCATTAACTACTGGCGAGGAGGCAGCAGGGTCTTTGCTTCTCCCAATGACAGCATCATGTTAGTGCGTGTCAGCTCCTCATGACTGCAGACCATTTCAGAAGTTGCTGGTTCATGTGGTTGAGTGTCTGGAGCTAGTGACCAAAAAGAAAAGGGAAAGTGACTTTGCACATCAATTAAGGCATGTTGGACCCTGCTGGGCAATATCCAGCTGACCCTGGCATCTGTCACTAAGAAGGTAAATTGCTTGTTGTATTAGGTTCCACAGCAGGGATTTGCATATTTCTGTGTACTCTCAGCTCTGGTTTTCTGGTAGTCTCTACAGCCCAGGTCTTGAGGGTTAATCACTAAGGAAGGAAAAAGAAAGAACTTTCTCCCAGCAGGCAGCTGACCCACCAGGAAAGGTCTGTGCCTACTACAGTATCAGAGGGGTAGCCGTGTTAGTCTGGATCTGTAAAAGCAGCAAAGAATCCTGTGGCACCTTATAGACTAACAGAGGTTTTGCAGCATGAGCTTTCGTGGGTGAATACCCACTTCTTCGGATGCAAGTAGTGGAAATCTCCAGGGGCAGGTATATATATGCAAGCAAGAAGCAAGCTAGAGATAACGAGTTTAGTTCAATCAGGGAGGGTGAGGCCCTGTTCTAGCAGTAGAGGTGTGAAAACCAAGGGAGGAGAAACTGGTTCTGTAGTTGGCAAGCCATTCATAGTCTTTGTTTAATCCTGAGCTGATGGTGTCAAATTTGCAGATGAACTGAAGCTCAGCAGTTTCTCTTTGGANGAAGCAAGCTAGAGATAATGAGTTTAGTTCAATCAGGGAGGGTGAGGCCCTGTTCTAGCAGTAGAGGTGTGAAAACCAAGGGAGGAGAAACTGGTTCTGTAGTTGGCAAGCCATTCATAGTCTTTGTTTAATCCTGAGCTGATGGTGTCAAATTTGCAGATGAACTACAGATGAACTACAGATGAACTGCAGATGAACTACAGATGAACTGCAGCCTACTACAGGCGGATCTGTGGTTCCAGGATCGGACTTCTCAGTCATCTCAGGATCCATATGTAAATCTGTGGTAGAGATCATCCTCTAATCGAGGGGTGGCTGATGATGATGATGATGATCACTCTATGTAACAGAAACCAGAAAGCTTGACAATGTGGGCAGAAAGATGGACTCAGGTACACTAGGAATCATGGTGCCAATGATCAGATCTTCCTGGCTGATATAATCAGCTACATCTTTTGGGAGTGCATGCTCCCTTTGCTTGATTCCTTCCTGGAGGTTCAAAGGAAGGCTAGCAAGAGCCATATTGCTCAGGGCCACAGAGTTTTTAGGTGTGGACTGCGGCAGAGCCCTGTATGCCCCTGCCTCTTCATAAGCTTCTTATGATGCATCAGGTAGATCAGCAGGAATTCTGATGACTGGCATCACTCTCTGCCAGTAATATTGGCTTAAGTTGATCAGCCTATTTGTGGCTTAGACCTGGATAGAAGATCTCCCCTTGGAGAATGACCATTTGTTTAACAGCAAAACTGGTAAGAATTTGTAGGAGAGAGATTATCTGCAGTCTTTGGGGTTGAATCTTCCTAGCCAGAGAAGGAGACACCCAGTTTTATTGTCTGTTCAATTTCAGAGGCGTCACCTTTCATCTGGTTCCTTTTGCCTCCTCTTCTCCAGAAGTCTAGCAGAAGAAACTGTGTAAAAGGATTCAGAGTTGCAGCCGTGTTAGTCTGTATTCGCAAAAAGAACAGGAGTACTTGTGGCACCTTAGAGACTAACAAATTTATTTGAGCATAAGCTTTCGTGGGCTACAGCCCACTTCATCGGATGCATGCAGTGGAAAATACAGTAGGAAGATATATATCTACACAGAGAACATGAAACAATGGGTGTTACCATACACACTATAAGGATAGAGATCAGTTAAGGTGAGCTATTATCAGCAGGAGAGAAAAAGAACTGTTTGTATTGGTAATGAAAATGGCCCATTTCCAGCAATTGACAAGAAGATGCGAGGAACTGTAAGGGGGGGCGGGGGCATGGGGAAATAGTTTTACTTTGTGTAATGGCCCATCCACTCCCAGTCTTTATTCAAGCCTAATTTAATGGTGTCCAATTTGCAAATTAATTCCAATTCAGCAGTTTCTCGTTGGAGTCTGTTTTTGAAGTTTTTTTGTTTTAATATTGCGACTTTTAGGTCTGTAATCGAGTGGCCAGGGAGGTTGAAGTGTTCTCCAACTGGTTTTTGAATGTTATAAGTCTTGACGTCTGATTTGTGTCCATTTATTCTTTTACGTAGAGACTGTCCAGTTTGGCCAATGTACATGGCAGAGGGGCATTGCTGGCACATGATGGTAGATGTGCAGGTGAACGAGCCTCTGATAGTGTCACATTGTAGTGTCTATCACATTGGTAGATGTGCAGGTGAACGAGCCTCTGATAGTGTGGCTGATGTGATTAGGTCCTATGCTGGTATCCCCTGAATAGATATGTGGACAGAGTTGGCAGTGGGCTTTGTTGCAAGGATAGGTTCCCCNTTTTGTGGCCTGCATCATGCAGGAGGTCAGACTAGATGATCACAATGGTCCCTTCTGATCTCAAGTTCTATGATTCTATGATTCTATGAATCGCTTCTTTTCCATGGGTCCAGATGATGAAGATGTCATCAATGTAGCGCAAGTAGAGTAGGGGTGTTAGGGGACGAGAGCTGAGGAAGCGTTGTTCTAAGTCAGCCATAAAAATGTTGGCATACTGTGGGGCCATGCGGGTACCCATAGCAGTGCCGCTGATTTGAAGGTACACATTGTCCCCAAATGTGAAATAGTTATGGGTGAGGACAAAGTTACAAAGTTCAGCCACCAGGTTTGCCGTGACATTATCGGGGATACTGTTCCTGACGGCTTGTAGTCCATCTTTGTGTGGAATGTTGGTGTAGAGGGCTTCTACATCCATAGTGGCTAGGATGGTGTTTTAAAAGGAGACACTGTAAACAAAGATCCAGGTCTTCTGTTGCTTGTTCTTCCTGAACAACCAGCTAGATTTGGATTTGATGGGTTGCCTGTGTGCTTTTTTCCCCCTCCATTCTGAGACCGTTTGGACCATTTCCTTGTGGTATGGCATGAAATTACCAGAGATTGCTATGTGTTGGCGATAAGCCAGTTCTCTTCCATGTAGTACTCCTACCGTCTATCCCACTGCAGGCATCCCTCTCACGAGATACTGCTCAGAGCAAAGGTGGATTCTTTATTAAGGGAGAGAGCAATAGAAGTGCCAATGCAGTCCAAAGGGAAAGTCTTTGTACTGCAAGAGAGATGGCCTTCATATCAGACCAGCTCATGGAAAGTAACTGCACTTTTATATGTCAGACAATCAGTACTAATGCAAATTTTTGTCCATCAGCCTTTCTATAGCCCAAGAGCGTTCACTGAGTGCCTAGCTAGTTAGTAGCATACCTAAAACACCCAGGGAGTAAGTGGGTCTCTACCGAGAAAACTGTCTGATTTGGACTGGCAATCTCCAAGCCATAAAGGAATCCCTTGGATTCCAGTCCCGAGGTATATGGCTAAACTGGGAAAAAATTATTCAGGGCGAACCTGAATTCAATACAAGTCAAGGCTTTCCTTCCAGAAAAGAGGATTCCTCAATGACCGCATGTCCACCCAGTCTTTCCTGTCCCTCCTCTTTGGCTCCAGCTCTGTCTGTGTGTGCATCTGTGAAATGCAGCAGCGTTGTGTAAAACTTTTTGGGGTGTGCATAAAATAAAAGTTAAACAGGAGGTGGTGTTCCCATCTGGTTCTCTGTAACACTTTAGATTCATTTCATTTAGATCCTTCTGCCAGCTTCATATATGGTTATATTACCATTTTAGGATATCACAAACACCTTCCTCCTACAGTAACTTTTATATTCTCGAGTTTGTTTTCTAAGCAGGGATTTACCCTGGGTTTCTACCTAGTTCAGTATTCTCCCCCTCAGAAGTCTGACATTTTCATCAATTCCATATGCTTTCTTTGCAGAAATTTTGGGCAGCAGTGAATATAGAGCTTAAGCTTGGGTTTTCTCTTCACAGCACTGGGAGTTCTCTTCACTCCACACTCTGCAGAGTTGTGGGCCACAACTGCTCTCTCAGGGTGAAGTGATCATGATTCCACCTTCTTTTTCTGAAATGAACTAGTAAGGCTGTAGTGTTCCTTATCAGAAAAGAATGTAATATCTGACATAGCTTGGCTGTTAGGAGAGGTGCAAGATGGGATTCAGGAAGCTTGGGGCCTTCTGTATCAATGAGCTCTATCCCAAGTAATCATTACAGAATTCAGGGGATGGGCTCTCATGTAAAGAGCAGCCTTGATTGTGATCTAGACATAATCTGCCCACAGGTTGGACACAATGGCAGTGTATGTGACGTGAATGTAAATAAAGATTTCTGGCTCCTTATTGCCCTGCCACTCAGAATGGGGTTTGTTTGTATTTTGGGGAGTGGATGGGGCTAGGTTCATGAAGGGCTATGGGGATAGTTAACAGCTGTTAGTAATTGGATGCAAAAGGAGTGAACAGCTTGTCTGTTAATCAGCACTGAGTTTAGTTTGGGGAAAGTAGCAAATTGGCTCCTTTCAGGTTGAGGCTGGGTTGTAAAGAAGGGCTTTGGAGCTGTGGGTGATAGTTTAGCAACAAGCACAGGTGGTTGTGCATGCCACCTGCTGGAAAGCTGCTTACTCTCTCTCTCCCCTTCTGCTGGACGTCCCCATGGGGGAGTGAGTATGGGGAAAACCCTGTGCATATAACAAAGGTTAACAAAAATGCAACATACTGTTTTTTCCCTGCTAGGTTTCCCCATGTCCGTGACGTGTTGGCCGAGGCTCTGCGGCTCCTCCCCACCCTTGGAGCAGCCAGTCGCTACCTTTTGGACTCCGTGATCCCTGACGGACGTCATGAGCATTGCAATCCCTCTGGGAGTCACCACACCAGATACATCCTACTCAGATATGGCTGCAGGATCCGAGTAAGTGGTGTTTCCTCTGAATGTGTGTGAGTGAATGCAGAGGCAGAGGTGAGCTCCTTTTCAGACTCCAGCATGTTTGGCAAACTCAGAATGGAGGGAACATATGAACTTGAGACAGCAGTTAGAGGAAGGGGGAGCTCCAAAGGTATCGGATTCCTCCTTCCCAAGGCCAATACAAAAGATATATGCTGCTCCCTTTACTAAAACTAATACTAAAACAGTGTGTTTTCAGTGGAAGTGCTTGGGAAATCTCAGCTCAGGTTAACAAGGGCTGTTGCACATCCACTACCCTTCGTAAGAGTGGCGAACTAATTAATGAGCTTGCACTGTCCAATAGAGTCTTGAGCAGTGTAAGACGGTATATTTCTGGGGTGGGAGGCTGGGGACTGCGGTGATTGGCTGGTGCCTCTCTGTATAATTCATGACTGGCTGAGAGAGCATTCATGCAATTTAGCTGGGTGTGGAGGTCCACATGCTGATGACTGAGTGATCACAGCGCCTAGAGGGGTTTGTTGTTTGTCACTGGCATAGCATTGTGTGAGACAGCCCAGGCTGGAGAGTTAAGGGGGCACAGCAGTCCCACAGTTCCAGGTTGTACCCCAGGGATCCTGTCTCACTGTCTTAACAAGCGAAGTGTCCTTAAAAGCTAGGGTTTTGTCTCATCATATGCTGATGTAAATTTCACAGGCTGTCTCTCTCTTCAGCCTGGGACCACTCCCCCTTAGTTCAGTTCTTTGAGAGATGTTGATATCATGAGCAAAGAGATGGGCGGAGAGGTGAAATGGAGGCCACGGGGTCTGTCTCTCTCTCTCTCTCTTATATCACCCTCCCCTCTTTGAGGATTACTCCCATCTGGGGTGCAGGCAATAAAAGTAGTCTATTGTGGATGTGAGGGTTGAGCCATCTCTGTGATGAAATGTAAATTTCTTGTTTATACCTTCCTGTTGCTGAAAAATGGCTGTTTAAGCTGGTGATTGCTCTTCAACACCTAGCTGGGGTGCTAGTATGTCTTTGTCTCTGAAAAGCTGGTTTGGACCTGACTTTCTAACTCCGGAACATGTGACAACAATGTTATGCAGTAGAAACGTATAACTTTACGTACAATGTTGATACAGATATTTTACCAGGACAATAATGTTCAACAGATTGAGTTTTCAAATGATGCCTCACAAGGCATACTTTGTACAAAATTTATCATAGTCTTGTAAAAGTGGTGATCCATAATAGTATAGATTGTCACACCGGTATACTTCCAGCTTCTATTCCCCTGCATCTCTCAGTGAAGTCCTGACTGCATCTACTCTCTCTGAGAGATGGGCCACTTGTTTTTTTCTTTTTTTTTCTTTGCATTTTCCTATTCTCTAAGGATATCATCAGCACAGGATTCTCATACCTGGGTTTTATGCTTCCCAACATCAGACAGACCACCCCAAGCCCTGTTAGGACTTTGGGTTAGGATGTGAACTGTCCCTTGGAATATTGATTGTGCTCAACCAAGAAGCTCCCCACAGGAGATGCTGCTCCTGCTCTTTATCTCTCAGGCCTAGTCTGCACTACAAAGTTAGGTCAATGTAAGTTGCCTTGCATGGGCCTGTTTATGCGTCTATGCTCAAATTTGTCTCTGACTGACGTAAGTCACCCATTACAGTGACACAGTAAAATCACCTTCCTGAACTGTGTAAAACTATGATCGACCTACTTTGGTCAACGCAGTGTGAGTGTAGACACAGCATGACCCATGTCAACACTAACAGTCCTCCAGCCATGTCCCACAGTACCCCAGGCCACATAACAGTGACCACTATACTCACAATTTTAAACTCCATTACCTAGGGGTGATAGAAACTGGAAGCCCCCCACCTTTAGATACCTTATGTGTTTTTTGAAATGCCCTTTCCTGGTTGCCCATCTTGGCGAGCATACCTAGCAGCTCACCTTTGTTTGTGTCCAGCACATACAGAGAGGTACTAGATGCACTCCTGCCTGGAACAGGCAAGAAGTGTTGCATCTCCGGGGCCTGTGGAGAGAAGAGGCTGTGCAAGCTGTGAGGAAGTGGTTTTTTTCCCCTTGTTATGTTGTACGTGAGCCTTAATAACAAGGAGTCCGGTGGCACTTTAAAGACTAACAGATTTATTTGATCCTGGAGGACTTTGGGTTAGGATATGAACAGATTTATTTGGGCATAAGCTTTTGTGGGTAAAAAACCTCACTTCTTCAGATGCATGACTCCATCTGAAGATACAGACTGTTGTTTTTGTGGATACAGACTAACACGGCTACCCCCTGATACTTGACACCTGTGAGCCTTAATGTTTTGCATGAATACTGTATGTACCTCAGTTTCCCCTGTGTATTACACCAATGCCTAGGCGGTGGGGATAAGGGTGTGTGTCTTTTGCTGAGGCCCCCGGGGGCAGGTGAGACTGCTTCAGCTGCCTATATGTGGACAATGGCCAAACCTCTTTGTAACCTGAGCACCAGGAGGGAGATGCAACCAAGAGACACTTTGCCAGGAAACAAGACACAGACTGGAGGAGGGGCAATGGGCATGAGGAGGCCAGGCAGCTGGAAGGGGTCAGACTCACGGAAAGGGTCAGGATCCCAAGACTCTGTGGTTTCCCTCTCCCCAAGGTGGACTTTACTGAATGGTCCTACTTTCTGTGCTAACAAGATCCGTTCTAAGCTATGTTCCTGTTGACTAATAAACCCTTCTGTTTTACAATGCTGGCTGAGAGTCATTTCTGACTGCGAAGTTGGGGTATAGGGCCCTTTGGGGGCGTGCAAGGCTTCCCCAGGCATCCTATTCAGGTGGACTCACTGCGGGGAGCTCACGGTGTGAACAGGGGTGCTGAATGCTCCGAGATTGGACCCAGGAAGTTCCAAAGCCAAGGAGATTTCTTGCCCTGGACATCATGCCATGAGGGGAGTCACGCTGCACCAGAGTCTTGGCTAAGCTGCTCCCAGAGCAGTTCCAGATCACCCAGACTGTGAAACCTGTGAGGGTCCCAAGCAAGTGGACTCCCAGAGGGGGCCCACGGTGAGAAACAGGCAGGCTGGAGGCTCAGAGAGGTGCGGTTCCAGGAGGCACTGGAGCCCGGGCTTAACCCCCAAGAGAGCATGGACCCCCCGAGAAGGGCTGTCGCGATGAAGGGGGGTTCCTTTTGGAGACCCTAAGGAGCCGAGAGAGCCTAGGGCCTGTGAGTCCATGACACAAGCACAACTACGGAACAGCTGTAGAAATGGCAGATTGTACTGGGGATGCAAGCAAAGGGGTGTAACAGGGATCAGTAGCAGTGCCATGTGAAAGTGAAGGAACTTTGCCAGGGATACCACAAGGCAGGGGAGGGCAACTCATGCTACCCGTATCCTTTTCTCTTTGTGGCCCTCCCTTCCCAGTCCAGTGGTTTTTAGTATGGTTATTTTTCATTGGTTCTTTCATTAACACCCCAATATATGAGTAAACAATGTAACACTGTTGCAAAAAAAAAGGACATAATTTTGGGCTGTATTAGCAGAAGTATTGTAAGCAAGACATGAGAAATAATTCTTCCACTCTACTCAGCACTGGTAAGACTTCAGCTGGAGTATTGTTTCCAGTTCTGGGCACCACACTTCAGGAAAGATGTGGACGAATTGGAGAAAGTCCAGAGGAGAGCAACAAAAATGATTAAAGGTCTACAAAACAAGACTTATGAGGTTAGATTGAAAAAATTGGGTTGGTTTAGTCTGGAGAAGAGAAAGTGGGGGAGGGGGCGGATGTGATAAGTCTTCAAGTATTGTTCTCCTTAGCCAGTGAGGACAGGACAAGAAATAATGAGCTTAAATTGCAGCAAGGGGATTTAGGTCAGACATTAGGAAAAACTACCCGTCAGGGTGGTTAAGCACTGGAAGAAATTACCTAGGGAAGCTGTGGAATCTCCATCACGAGATTTTTTAAGAACAGGTTAGACAAACATCTGTCTGAGATGGTCTAGGGTTCTCAAACTGGGGCGGGCACGGAATGTATACTTGGGAGGCGTGAGAAGGCAGAGTGGAGAGCAGCGGCTGCTGGCCGGGGACCCACCTCTGAAGGCAGCACCGCCGCCACCAGCAGCGCAGAAATAAGGGTGGTATGGTATGGTTTTGCCACCCTTAGTTCTGTGCTGCTGCTGTCAGTGGCGCTGCCTCAGAGCTGGGCGGCCAGAGCGCTATATGCTATATATTTAAATAGCTCTGTTTGAATCAATGCCTTATTGTTTTTAATATTTAGTGAGAGTTGCACGTTGATTTTTTTTTTATCAGTATATGTACTTGTGTGGGGGGATAAACTACTACAAACACGAAGAAGAGGGGCGCGATCAAATACATTTGAGAACCACCGGTCTAGATAATACTTAGTCCTATCTTAGTGCAAGGGACTGGACTAGATGACCTATTGAGTTCCTTCCAGTCCTACACTGTTATGATTCTATGATCTGAAGGATCATTGACCTCCAGAGACCTCAGAAGGTCTTTGGGGCTGAGTCCAGGACTGCTTCTTTATTTCTAGCTTTATAACCATCAGCGCCTCCTACCTCAGTGCCTTATTTCACTTTGAAGTCTTGGTGCTCAGTAACTTTAAACTGCAACAGGAGAATGTTGGTAACAGGCTAAGTCATTCAGCATGTTTTCTGCCTGGAGATTGAGTAGGACATATAGGGGAGTCGGATCTACCTGCAGATGTCACTCAAAGCATTCAGAATCCCTCCAATCCTTCTACAGGGCACAGTCTTCCTTCCCCAGCTGTGAGACTTCCATATGTCCAGCATAAAGCTAGCCTGATGTGCTTTGAAAGAAAAATCCTCAAAATGTAAGCCTGAGTTGGCTTCAACTGCTGTGTGCCAGGACTCTGGTGGTGCCACCCACCTCAGTACAGTCCTAGCAGACTAGGTTTGCGTCTGAAGCATCCTGCACCAATCTCTCAAAGCTAAGGACTTCCCCACATGCAGAGTCCCCGAAACCCTGCAAATCTTGGCACGTGAAGTTGGTGGTAGCTAGGCATTGGTTCTGAATAATAAGCATCAGCTGGCTGCACTGTCATTGATGAAGCTTCCAGTGCCAGGCAGTGTGTTGCAAGGGTCTTCAGCATCAACTTATCCTTCATGTTCAGGGCAGAGGTGGAAACCCTGAGTGGCAGTGTATGTTGAAGGGCCTGGCCAAGTTAGCCTTGTTTATCTCTGAAGCTGCCTTGGAGGCTGCAGTTGCTATTTCACCCTTAATTCAGTTTAGCTTAATTCATAAACCAAACTGAGGGCTTGGCTACACTTGCGAGTTAGAGCGCATTAAAGCAGCCCTGGGCACCCTAACTCACGACACATCCACACTGGCAAGGCACGTAGAGCGCCCGGACTCCGCAGCTGGAGCGCTCCTGGTAATCCACCTCAACAAGAGGCATAACGCTTGCTGCACCCCGGCTGGAGTGCTGCGGCGCCAGTGTGGACGCCCTGGTCTGTTAATGCGCTCTGATCAGCCTCCAGAAGTGTCCCACAATGCCTGTTCTAGCCACTCTGGTCATCACTTTGAACTCTACTGCCCGGCCCTCAGGTGACCAACCATCAGACCCGCCCTTTAAATTCTCTGGGAATTTTGAAAGTCCCCTTCCTGTTTGCTCAGCCAGGCGTGGAGTGCTCTCAGCGAATCTTTCCAGGTGACCATGCCTCCAGGTGCCAGGCGATCCCCAGTATGGAGCAATGGCGAGTTGCTGGACCTCATCAGTGTTTGGGGGGAGGAAGCTGTCCAGTCCCATCTGCGCTCCAGCCATAGGAATTACGATACCTTTGGGCAGATATCAAGGGACATGATGGAAAGGGGCCATGACCGGGACGCACAGCAATGCAGGGTTAAAGTGAAGGGGCTGCGGAATGCCTACCACAAAGCCCGCGAGGCAAACCGCCGCTCTGGTGCTGCCCCCGCGACCTGCCATTTCTACAAAGAGCTGGACGCAATACTTGGGGGCGACCCCACCTCCACTCCGAGGACCACCATGGACACTTCAGAGCCCAATTCAACAGGCAGGAGGAGGAGGTAAGCGGGAGCAAGGGTGCTGAGGAGGAGGAAGACACCCCGGCATCCCTAGATGCATGCAGCCAGGAGCTGTTCTGAAGCCAGGAGGAAGGTAGCCAGTCGCAGCGGCCGGTGCTTGGGGAAGGACAAACACTAGAGGAGGTGCCTGGTAAGCGGCTTTTATTTTGGGAAGGAAGTTGTTTGGTGCAGGCTCTTGGGGCGAGGAGGGTTAGGGCTGCATGCATGCCTACATGCAGAATAGGGCGTTGATGTGCTCTCTCTCATCGTGGTAATCGGCCTCAGTGATCTCTTCAAAGGTCTCCTGCAGAAGCTGGGCAATGCGCTTGCGCAGGTTCCTTGGGAGAGCTACTGTACTCCTTGTCCCAGTAAGGCAAACATGTCCGCGCCACTGTGCCGTGAGGGGCAGTGGGACCACTGCTGCACACAGGCAAGCTGCATATGGGCCAGGGCGGAAGCCGCGTTGTAGTAGAAGACCCTCCCTTGCTTGCCAGGTCACCCTCAGTAGCGAGATATCTTCCAGGATGAACTCCTGTGGAAAATGTGGGGACAGTATTCAGTATAGGGCCCCCCTGCAGCTGTTAGCTCTCCCCAAGGCACAGAACCCCAGAGAACAGTATGGCCCTGAAACAATCAGTCCCCCTTGCCCCTGTGCTTACTCACCATTTTGGGGCTCCTGTGGGTTATGTGCGCTCGCTTTGGGATGGGCAAATTCTGCTATTGTGTAGACTGTGCTTGCCTTTAAGTACGGGAGAATCATTGCTCTGTCTGGTGTGAACAATGCTGCCTCTGTTAAGTGTTGCATTTTGCCTTTACAGATGCAACTTTGAGATCTCAGCCGTCCGTGTTATCACCGGCTGAAAGACTCAAAAGAATTAGCAAGAGGCCATGCTGCATGAAGTAATGCAGCAGTCCCTTAATGAAAATCAATAAGCGCAGGAGTGGCGGGAGAGTGAAAGGAGGGTCCGCCAGCAGAAAGCAGATTGCTGGCACCAAAGCACAGAGCAGCTGCTAAGCATTATGGAGTGCCAAGCGGACTTGATACAGGCGCTCGTAGCCATGCAGGCGGAGCACTACCATGCCTTCCCCCTCCCCCCTGCAGCCCTTGTTCCAAAACTCTTTCCCTTGTGCCCCCATGTCACCTCCAATCCACTTTCCCCACATCCGGGTTCTTATCGCCACCAGCTGCCTCCAACACCTGTAGCTTCACCACCCAGCCCTGCAAACTATGACCCTTACCCTCTGCACTCAACCCCCATCACCATGCATTTTAGCCAGCCTGAAGTGCAGCACTCATTGCACAGCACTCCAGACAGGAAGGCAGAGTAAGATAACAGGACCTACGCAAATCTGTGATTGAACCGTTCCCCACCCCAATCCCTTGCCCTTTCTGTTTCCCAAGCAGTTGTGTTTCTTTTCAATAAATTAATTTTCTTTTCAATAAGTGGATTTTTTGGCTTTGAAAACATTCTTTATTATTGCATTAAGTAAAAGATACCCTAGCCCAGGAAAGCAACAGGCACTGCAAATCAGTGTAGCGCAAACAGATTCCTACTAACATTGGAACCACCGCTCTTCACTCTCATGCAGGGCACCAAACATTACTGGTGGCTTTCAGCCTCAAATTGCTCCCTCATCCTTGCAGCCCCGTGCTGGGCCCCTCTAATAGCCCTGCTCTCTGGCTGTTCAAATTCAGCTTCCAGGTGTTGAACTTCCGAGTTCCATGCCTGACTGAATCTTTCACCCTTCCCTTCACAAATGTTATGGAGGGTACAGCACGCGGATATAACCGCGGGGATGTTGTCATTGGCCAGGTCCAGCTTCCCATACAGACAGCGCCAGTGGCCCTTTAAACAGCCAAAAGCACACTACACAGTCATTCTGCACTGACTCAGCCTGTTGTTGAACTGCTCCTTGCTGCTGTCAAGGCTCCCTGTGTAGGGTTTCATGAGCCACAGCATTAAAGGGTAAACAGGGTCTCCAAGGATCACAATGGGCATTTCGACTTCCCCTACGGTGATTTTCTGGTCTGGGAAAAAAGTCCCAGCTTGTAGCTTCCTGAAGAGGCCAGTGTTCCGAAAGATGCGTGCGTCATGCACCTTTCCGGGCTAGCCTGCGTTAATGTCAATGAAACGCCCATGGTGATCCACAAGCGCCTGGAGAATCATAGAGAAATACCCCTTCCGATTAACGTACTCGGAGGCTAGGTGGGCTGGTGCCAGAATTGGAATATGCGTCCCATCTATCGCCCCTCCGCAGTTAGGGAAACCCATTTGTGCAAAGCCAGCCACAATGTCCTGCACGTTACCCAGAGTCACGGTTCTTCTGAGCAGAATGCGATTAATGGCCCCGCAAACTTGCATCAACACGATTCCAACGATCAACTTTCCCACTCCAAACTGGTTAGCGACCGATCGGTAGCTGTCTGGAGTTGCCAGCTTCCAGATTGCAATAGCCACCCGCTTCTCCACCGGCAGGGCAGCTCTCAATCTTGTGTCCTTGCGCTGCAGGGTGGGGGCGAGCTCATCACCACAATCCCATAAAAGTGGCTTTTCTCATCCGAAAGTTCTGCAGCCACTGCTTGTCATCCCAGACTTGCATGATGATGTGATCCCACTACTCAGTGCTTGTTTCCCGAGCCCAAAAGCGGCATTCCACGGTGGTGAGCATGTCCGTGAATGCCACAAGCAATCTTGTCAAATGCGTTACGTGAGTCGACATCATCGTCGGACTCCTCACTGTCAGTTTGTAGCTTAAGGAGTAACTCGACTGCCAAATGCGACGTGCTAGCGAGACTCATCAGCATATTTCTCAGCACTTCGAGCTCCATTCCTGCAGACCGAAAGGGAAGACAGAGCGCGCAGTACAAAACACGTTGAAAGATGGCGCCAAATGTGGATGGAAGCACAGGGATTGCTGGGATGCGAAGCGATGCATCACGGGGCACTGGGACAGGACCCAGAATGCCCCGCATTCTCTGCCCCCTTCCCACAAGCTACAGCGCCAGAATGGGAAGAGGTGCTCTGTGGGATAGCTGCCCATAATGCACCGCTCCCAATGCCACTGCAAGTGCTGCAAATGTGACCACGCCAGTGTGCTTGCAGCTGACAGTGTGAACACACTACAGCGCTTTCCCTACTGCGCTCTCCGAGGGCTGGTTTAACTCACAGCGCTCTACATCTGCAAGTGTGAATTAAACGCTTAATGCAGTTTAACTAATCCACTTTAAATTCACACCTTTAGTTAATGCATATTAATTTCCCTAAATGTCCCTGTATAGATGAAGCCTTAGGCCTGGCCTACACTACAGAGTTAGATCAACGCAAGGCAGCTTATGTCAACCTAACTATGTAAGTGTCTACACTAAAATTTTGCTCCCATCGACGTAACAGCCTTGCTACACTGACTGAATAACTCCACCTTCACAAGTGGCGTAGAGTCAATGTTAATGTAGCTAGGTCAATGCAGTGCCAGTGAAGACACTGCATTGCTTACATCGACTGTTATTGGCTTTCAGAAGCCATCCCACAATGCCCCACACTTGACAGTACAGTCAGTACAAGCGCTCCTGGTGAGGACATGCACCATTGACACAAGGAGTGTAGTGTGGACACACAAAAGTGATTTAATTACTGTGGCGACTTTATGCCAATTTAACGGAAGTCGACATCATTTTGTAGTTGAGATATGCCCTTAGTGTTTAGAGTTCTGCCGGATTCACACTGGCAACATAAGACCAAGGAGTGAGAATCCTGCTTTTCCCCTTCTCCCATGCTATAATCTTTGAAGGGGAGACTGGGGCCCAGTCTACATTACAAACTTACATTGTTATAACTACGTCACTTAGGGGTGAGAAAAAGCCACACCCCTGAGCAATGCAGATATACAGGCCTAACTCCCGATGTAGACAGCGCTATGTTGATGGCAGGGCTTCTCCCATCGACATAGCTGCTGCCTCTTGGGGAAGTGGAGTACCCACACTGATGGGAAAAGGCCTCCTGTTGGCAAAGTAGCATCTTTACAGAAGCGCCACAACACTGCAACTGCACTGCTGCAGCGTTTTAAATGTAGACCTGCCCTGGAACTACAGATGTGATTCAGTTATTTCCTGTGTCATTTCCAATGCAACCCATAATTGTACATGTGCAGTAGTATGTCCTCTTCCATCTCCTGTTTTGGAATGCCTCTCAATTGAGAGGATATTTCCTTTCTGGTATTCTGTCGCTGCCCTCATTATCTACCGCTTCCCTGTGCTGAATTGCAGCTATCCCTCCTCTGCCCAGGACTCCTGCAGTCCTTCACCAATAGCACACTTTATACTTGTTTTTGACCTGATATTTTTCGCCACCGTGTGGTGAAAATATGCATTGTCATTTTAAGTTAGCAACAAAATTCCCATTCAACACATGTCGGCATGTGGGAAGCATAAAGCCAACCTGCTTTGCCTATGGCCCTTTTCTGTCCAAGCCATGAGTTTTATTGACCCTTCTTTGCAACATGGAATTATCTTAACCATCCCAAACTGTGCAAGATGTTTTTAGGACAATTGTAGCTTCCATACAAATTATATCCCAAAACACTGTGAAGTTAAGTGACACTAAGGCTTTGTCTACACTAGCACTTTTGTCAGGGGTGCAAGAAAAACCAATCCCCCCCTCCCGACTGACATAAAGTTTCCCTGACAAAAGCGCCGGTGTGGACAGGGCCGGCTCCAGGGTTTTTGCCGCCCCAAGCACCTGCTTGCTGGGCTGGTGCCTGGAGCCGGCCCTGGGTGTGGACAGTGCTATGTCGGCAGGCGAGCGTCTCCTGCCGACATAGCTACCACCACTTGTTGGGAGAGCTCTCTCCTGTCAGTATACAGCGGCTACACAGGAGACCTTACAGCAGCGCAGCTGCAGCGGTACACTATGCCTCTGTAAGGTCCGTAGTGTAGACATAGCCTTAGTAGCTGAGGGGAAGA
Source organism: Platysternon megacephalum (assembly GCA_003942145.1). Classification (NCBI taxonomy): domain Eukaryota; kingdom Metazoa; phylum Chordata; order Testudines; family Platysternidae; genus Platysternon; species Platysternon megacephalum. The sequence goes on along the minus strand of QXTE01000358.1, from coordinate 601,817 downwards.
AGAACAGGCATAAAGGCAGGAGAGGTGTGTTCATCTGCAATTTGGAGATGCTCTTTTTGGATTTAAAGGAGGAGAAGGTGGTGGTGTGTTAGTGTGGTGAGACTGAGACTAAATCAGCACTGGCCAGGCAGAGGGCGTGGAGTGGGGGACAAGAAGGGGGTGATAAGGATCATAGGCCCAGATAGAACAAGTCCATGGAGGGTTTTAAAATCAAGGCAGGAAATCTTGAACTGTATCCAGAGGTGAATGGGAAGATAGTGGAGGAATATGAGAGTGTGCACATAATGTGTCTGGCTGTGTCCGCATGCTTCTTACTCCTCGCCTGCTTCAGCATAAGGAGATGAGCTAGTTACCCCTTATCTAGCATGACCCTGCTTAGCTGCCTGTTCTGTCTGTCAATCACAGGTTTATCCTACACCCCCATCCTCCATGTATGGGCCACATTGTGAAGTGGATAATGTACCTCAGTTTCCCTGAGATCTCTTAACAGTGCATTTACAGTTGTGCTGAGTGGGAAAGAGGAGAATGCTGAGATATTGGCAAGTGCCTGACAAGGGGGAATTTGGTTCTACACTGATGGATCTTACTTCTGGCAATTTTCTGCAGCCCAGAGTCCGTGGAAGCTAGTCCAGCTGTCGATGAGAAGAATGTGTACTCCAGTCATGGCTATGAGGCCACCCAGAGGCACAGCTATCGAGGGCTGCCTTATGCAGTGAGTACTCACTCCTTAATCTGCAGAGGATTACACTGTACCAGCCCCTTACTTTACACTCTGCTCCCTTGCTCCTTCTATAGCCCTTCCCCTACATAACACTGAACTGCTGTTTTGTTTAGCTCAAACTTTGTAGGCTGCGTACTATGCCGTCTACTGTGTACCCTCATCTGAGAGAGACAGGTGATGCGTGGGTGGGGGCATGCGGGGGTCACGTTCCCCCCCCCTGATTTCTGCCTTCCCTTTAGCAACAGCTTCTAGAGGTTTACTAACTGTTGGGCAAGCCTCACCTCACCTCAGCAGGCCACCCAGTCTGTCTTGGTTGGGCGGGGCACAACCAAAAATTGTACCTCCAAGGGGAGGCTCAGCTCAAGAAGTTTGAAATTGGCCCGGTAAGGAATGGAGGCGGCGTTCCCTCCCCGAGCCACACTGTGCAGGTCTGGTTTGCCCCCCTAGTACTAAACCTCTACTAAATAAAATGCGTTGTCTTCCATTGCAGGACTTTTCTTGCATACCTCCTGATGAGAGCTCGTGTACCCCCAGGGGTACGTGTGCCCCAGTTTGAAAACCGCTGATTTAGCTTATTTTGGGGCAACGGCAGTGTGACTGAGTCCTGCCATACTTGCTGCATTTTGTGTGTTTGTTACTCTCAAGGCCCCATGTTCTCTTCAGCAAGCTTGATGTAGATTCAGTGGCAAGATCCCCTGGTTCCTGCAATGCTCTGTGAGGCAAATAGGAAAATCTGCAGCAGCTTCCTTTAAATTTTAAAATGGAGGATTTTGTTGAACAAAGTATATGAATGTGTAACACCTTCCACAGTATCCTCGCTGGTGGTGTTTGATACCAACTGCAATTTATTTTACACCGTCTTCACACTTCGTTTTCAGCATGTTGCAGGTTTTCATATTGAAAACACACACCTGTCAGAACTTGGGAAGGTTGGGGACAAGTTGGAGATGACATCTGCAGAGGGAAAGCATGGAAAGTGGTTTGAGATTTTGGGATAAGCACATTAGCTGGATGTTTTTTCAAAACGATTAGCAGTGAAACAGTCAATATTGACATTTGAATTGTTCTCAGAGGTTTGAGAAAAATAGTGACAAATAGTAAAAAATTGAGACAAATAGTGCAGTTCACGCCTCTCAGAGCTATTGCTTCAAGCTGTTTGCAGACTGCTGTTTTCCATTCAGATTGTTTGTTGGTTTCCTGGATGGCTGTTGAGTTAGAGCTGAGTTTTAGGCTATGCCCACACTATAAATTACTTTGGTATAATTTATGTCGCTTAGGGGTGTGAATAATCCACACCCCAGAGTGCCACCAACCTAAGCAGCAGTGTGGACAGCACTGTGTTGGCAGGAGAGCTTCTCCCATTGACATAGCTACCGCCTCTTGTGGAGGCAGGAGTTATTAAGCCAATGGGAGAGCTCTCTCCTGTTGGCTTAAAGCGCTTTCACCAGAAGTGCTGCAGCAGAGCAGCTGCAGTGTAAACATACCCTGAGACTTTGAACCCCCTATGTTCAAAATAATACTGATGGAGATGTTTATTTTCAGGATCATAATTATGGAGCTCCTCCTCCTCCGACCCCTCCAGCATCTCCCCCAGTTCAGACTATCATCCCTCGTGCCGAGCTGAATGGCTTGCACTCACCTGACGAGGAGAACTCTGGGGACAGTGAGAGCTCCTCAGAGGGAGAGTCCATTCCCAGCTGGTGTCACTGCACTCTCTCTCAAGATGGCTTCCTCATCAAGTGTGACAAATGCAGGTAACTTCTGATGCATCGCAGAACAGGATGGCTTCTCCTGCTTTCACTTCTAATGCCAGACTATCACGTTTGAGTTGGGGATGGACTTCCTGTTGCTGGTTGAAGTGTTCTCTCGAGTGCTTTGCCAAGTATCGGCCCTCCCCCTTTGCTCTGTCAACCCGACAAGTGTTGGTGGCACTAGGAGTGGAGATGAGAATGATAAATTGATGCTCTTACCACCCTAGGCCCCTTAGAGGGCATGCAGCTTGTGACATCTGGTTGACTTTCAAGTTGACTGACCTTTACAAAACTGGCTTCAATTGTTCATTCTCCTTTTGCAGGGGAATGAGCAGGGGGAAAGTGATCAGACTCCGCCGCCGGAAGCAGGACAATGTGTCAGGTAAGGCTGCGATTATGCTGAGACTAATGGTGACACTGTTGTCTCCTCCAACAGGGCCGGAAGGTTCTTTGTTACTGTCTCAGTGCTCTAATCACCTATAGCTGTGATAAACACACTAATGTGTCTTTTCCTCTTCACCGTTGGGACTCGAGGGATGTGGCAAGTTCTCTGGGGGGCAGAGAGACCAAATATGCAGTAATGTCATCTTGTGCCGCATCAGAAGGTTGGGAGAGTGGTGGAGGGGAGGTTGAGCTTGTGGGACTCTCAGGTTGGGGAGCAATGTCTAACTAGCAAATCATCGTGAAGGGGGACCAGGGGGCATGCAGATCTCTCCATGGTAGACATAAAGTTGCTAACATGATACTCCTCCCTGCAGGTGGAGACAGTAGTGCAACCGAGAGTTGGGATGAGGAGCTCTCCCCCTCCACAGTGTTGTACACAGCTACGCAGCACACACCCACAAGCATCACTCTCACTGTTAATCGGGTCCGCAGAAACAAACCTAAGAAGAGGAAGAGGAGTATGGAGAAAGCTCGCACTGCACCAAAGGCCAAGAAAATCAAGGTATTTGAGCATGGCAAAAACAGCCCAGACCAAATGTGGGACACAGTATTGGTGAGTGCAGGCTGACCCCTGCTGTGCTCAGCATGCCCAAATGTGGGTCATCCTTTGGTTACTCTGCGTAAGCAATGCTTTTATGGGCAGGAAGTCCTCATGTCCCACCACTGCCTCATCTTTATGAGCTGCTTGGCCACCCCAGCCTGGAGCTTACAGATTGATCTGTCTTCCCCTTTGTTTCCCTACACTGCCCATTGGCATTCAGAGGCTTTAGGTTTGGTTTTGAATTGCATCTCCATTCCCCCTGCTGGTTCATCAGAGTTCAGAAAAACCTCTTCAGGGGTCCACATCTGCCTGTGGCAGAGGGTTCATTGATATGATGAGACTGAAATCTTAAGAGGACTCTGTTCTTCTTTCTCAGAGGTGTGTGCTGTGTGTCTGGGATGCAGTTACTGGTGGGGGTAGCAGAACTGTTCTGCATGGGGTGAGCTGATTCTTGGGAAGCAGATCTCCATACGTGCTTCTCGTTTTCTAACAGCTCCCTTTCTGGAATACCCACAACTCGTGGCACTTCTGGGTGGCTTTCTTTGAGGTGGTATGAGGCTGATGAAAGGATTTGGGGATTTCGAATAGCTTTGGATTGTTCTTCATCATGCCTGTGTGTGTTGTGAAGCAGACAATACATGTTATTTGTGTCTTCTTCACCAGCAGCTTGATTAGTGTAATTTGCTACTTACTTGGGCTTTCCTTGAATTTGATCTGCAGCCACAGAGATAACAGAATACAGCTTACTCATTAGGGTTAAGGAGTTGATAGCACCAACCCTCTGCGATCTGCAGTGGTTGCTGATAAAACCAACTGGTTCAATTCTTAGTACACCTCTACCCCGATATAACGCGACCCGATATAACACAAATTCTGATATAATGCGGTAAAGCAGTGCTCCGGGGGGGCGGGGCTGCACACTCCAGCGGATCAAAGCAAGTTCGATATAACGCGGTTTCACCTATAACACGGTAAGATTTTTTGGCTCCCGAGGACAGCGTTATATCGAGGTAGAGGTGTATTACTAAATAGTAACGCTCAATGAGAGATGGTCCCCGACCCTCCTCCTTACCAAGGCAGATGAAATTGGTCAGCTCGCTCTTTCTCGTGCTCCCAAGGTTTTGCCTTAGTCAGGTCGGGGTGGGGGTGAACTTTCTCAGTTCAGAATGTCTGCTGGAGTCCTTCTGTGGGGCTTTTCTGTTCAGGTCCAGCACCTCCTGTTTAAATCTTCCTGCGGCTTCGGCCATCTTTTGTGAAATGCTGTGATCTCTGGGCCATTGGGCTGGGAGTAATTTACATGTTTAATGTTATCTAATTTAAATGTGATCCTTGGACTCCATCGAGTGGGAGGAGAGTGCTTTATAGAAATCTAAAGAAAGGGTATAAATACTGATGGGCATCGTTCTCTTGTTTTGGGCACAGGCCTTTCGAGAAGGTTCACGGAAATCTCTGCGGATGAAGGTGAGTGGAACTGAGCTGCCTGCATGATTGTGTCACTTCTCTCAGTAGTTTTTTTCCTGATTTGTCTGTCTGAGGCTCTCTGATTCTAACACTAGCTTCTGGATAAGCCCTGACCTTTCACGCACCACAAAGGAACCTTTTCTGAGTGGGTGTTAGAGGAATTTCTCATTGGTTGGTGAACTCTGCTTTCACCTGAGAGGGCTCATCAATTTCTCTCTGCTGGGTAAACCCTATCCTGCTACCTAGGGTGAGGCTGATCAGTGACAGCTGTGAGGAGAGATTTTGGGTGTGAGAATGCAGGATTGAGTCATGGCCCAGTATCTAGTGAGGTAAGCTGTCATTTGATTAATCTAATCTAATGTACTTGTAAATTGTCTATCACTTTGGTATCTAATACCATATAAGTTTAAATAATATTGGGGTCCATAACAGAAATGGTGTTATTCCTCTCCATGCCCCATGAACTGGGATGGATGAATGTAAGTATTCATGCTTTCTGGATTGGTAATGGTTGTCTCACAGGTACCATTTCTAGGGAAAGGGTTACATTTGGACCAAAGCACTGTCATAGAAATGTGGCATTTATCTACCAGATCAGACCAAGGTCCATCTGTGATGTACCAGGGTACAATCTAGACTAATGAGCAGCTGTCACCCCTGCCCTGCAGCTTTGGGTGCCTTACAATGTCTTGCTGAAGGAGTTCCCACTTGGATTGTTCACAAACAGCCTTCGAGCATGCAAGCCACACCCTGAGTGTCTGTGTGCAACTTCAGCCTGTCAGCCACGCTGGGGTTACTCTCTGGCTCTCGCCAGCCTTGGTTAGACTGCAGGGTGATCCCAATACACTCCCAGTCTTAGATTCAATCATAGAATATCAGGGTTGGAAGGGACCTCAGGAGGTCATCTAGTCCAACCCCCTGCTGAAAGCAGGACCTAATCCCAACTAAATCATCCCAGCCAGGGTTTTGTCAAGCCTAACTTTAAAAACCTCTAAGGAAGGAGATTCCATCACCTCCCTAGGTAACCCATTCCAGTGCTTCACCACCCTCCTAGTGAAAAAGTTTTTCCTAATATCCAACCTAAACCTCCCCCACTGCAACTTGAGACCATTGCTCCTTGTTCTGTCATCTGGTACCACTGAGAACAATCTAGATCCATCCTCTTTGGAACCCCCTTTCAGGTAGTTGAAAGCAGCTATCAAATCCCCCCTGATTCTTCTCTTCTGCAGACTAAACAAGTTTATTAACTATAAAGAGATTTTAAATGAGTACAAGTAATGAGGCATAAAAGTCAGAAAGGGTTATAAGAAAATAAAGTTAAAATGCTACTGGTGCCTAACTTAATAAACTATAACAGAGTCAAGCAAAGTTTCTCATCATATGCTTTCAGCAATCTTACTGACCAAACTTCTTAGGTCAGGACCCCTTCTCCCGTTGTCATTTCAGGTGCAGTGAATGCAATGGGCACTGAGGGAGAAAGGGGGGTGCCTTGGCATGTTTGTCCTTCCCTTTTACAGTTTCAGTCCCTTCTTGAAAAACATTTCCAGTTGGGTACCAGGAGACAAAAAGTCTAGGGGGAAGGATGTTCCCTGCATTAACCCAAACGGTAACATTGTGGACTCAGAGTCCCATATCAGTGGTGAAAGCAGATTTTTTCTGTGCATCCTTTTTGAAAGGAATCTGTCAGCAACCTCTAGTTAACTCAAAAGAGCTGAGATATTTAGCTTTGCTTAAAATGTCCAGTATATCATCAGTTCTACGCATGGGATACACATCTGGCGCTGTGACAGCATTGAGTTTTCTACAGTCAGCACAAAACCTTACAGTGTTGTCTTTCTGAGAGACCCAGATCCCAGGCAAAGCCCAAGAGCCGTCAGAATCTTTAATTACTCCTAGGTCCAACATGCTTTGTATTTCTGTTCCTGCACCTTGACAGTGGGCCCTGGTCCTTCTGTAATTATTTTTTTATGGGTTAGCAAGTGTCTTCCCTGGCTTGTTAGAAAACCCCTCTTTGTGTTCTTGCAGCACAGACAACACCTCTCTTTGACTGTTTCCAGCCATCACACTTGAGACTCACTTAAAATTTGGTATACCAGTGCTTAAAGTGTAAACCTCATTTAAAATAACAAGCTGTGCATAAACTCGGCTTGCTGCGCCACTTTGACATACCAGGGTAGAGTCCAGGCTGGAGGTTACAGCAGCAAAGCATTGTAAAGAGCACCCCAGGATAGAGGGCAGGGGTGACACAGCTACTCATTAGTCTGGATTGTACCTGGTTTGTCTCACCATCCTAGTTCAGTATCTTGGCTCTGATAGTTGCCAGTACCAGATGGTTTAGAGGAAGTTGCACAAAATCCTGTAGTGGACAGTTATATATGTAACTCATGTTTCTGAATATTGTTATCCTTTGTTTATCTGATCTAACATAATTGTGAATTTTCTTATTATGCTCTGAGGTTATTCTGTGGTGCCTGTCACTGAAGTATCAATGCCAAAAACATTTCAGTCCTTTATGAATCCTTCTAAGTTCTCGGCCTCAGTATCTTGTGTCAGAGAGTTCCATGGGTTAATTCTTTTTACATGACATAATTTCCCTGTTAAATTTATTGCCTTCCAATTTTATTGTTTGTCTCCCTTGCTGTAGTCTTATAAGAGAGGGTAAACAGGAGCACTTAGTTATATTCTCTCTCATTCACTTTTAATAATGCCTTTATCATGGCCTCATTCATTTCCTGTCAAAACTACAATTCCAGCCTTCTCAATATCGTCTCATGCAGAGGTCTTTCCATGCTTCTAGCCACTTTTCATTGCCCGGTTCTGCATCCACTCTATTTGTGCTCAGGATTAGAGCCCTCCACTGTGTTGGGTGCTGCACAAACATGTAAAACAGTCTGGTTTAAGAGAAAATGCAGCAAATCAGTGTGAAAACAATGGAAGGGAAGGTAGGACAAGCTAACAGTGCTAATATTGTATACTTACATATTTATTTTACAATTATTTATTACATCATCGTCGCGCCTAGAGCCCTAGTCATGCACCAGAACTCCATTGTGCGAGGTGCTGTACAAACAAAGAACAAAAAGACAGTTCCTGCCCCAAGGAGCTTACAATCTAAGTGTGAAACAAGAAACAGATGTATACAGACATGTGGGATTACAGGGAAACCATGAGACAGTGCTAGTGGTAGGCAGTGGTCTTAGCACACCAGCAGCCTGACTGTTGTCAAGTTCTTTGTAGGCATCACAGCAAAGGAGCATTTGAAGGAGGATAATGAGGTAGCTTTGCAGATGTTTATGGTGAGTGCCTCGCAAACGCAGGGGTTAGCCTGGGAGAAAGCATGAAGGTGCATGTTTATGAAAACTTTACAACTAGGTGATGGAGGCTGGAATCATGGGTCAATTGGAGGCAGGAATTGGCAGCAAATGAGAAATTATATGTAAAGTGGGGATTGATCCTGAGTGGCCTTGAAAGTGAATACAAACAACTTATGTTTAATTCGGTAGAGACCAGGGAGCTGGTGGAGAGATACCGAGAGACATGGTCAAAGTGACAGGCTAGGAAAATGATCTTAGCAGCAGCATTCTTAGTGGATATGAGCGGAGCAAGATTGCATTTGTCAAGATCAGAGGGCAGGATGTTGCAGTAATCAAGACACAGAATGATGAGCGCTCGGACAATGGGCACACCTGTAATGTTCCGAACCGGAGTGAAGTGTTTGTTTATATTTTGTTATTTTTAACTATTTTATTATGTGTCTATTTCTACTATTTAATCCTCCACCTGTTCTGTTATTTCTAAGTTTCCCTTTTTGCAACCTTTACACAAGTGTGCATTTTTACTAGCCTATTTCTACTTTTTATTATTAAACATTTACCTTTTTGTGTTTTGTCCTTTCTGTTTTTGTGGTTGGGAACTATAGAATGAATGTTGGGGTGAGAGCAAAATGAGGAGTGGGGAATAAAGGGCTGGAAGGGGAAGAGTAGGCAAGAGGAGCAGGGAAAAAGGAGGAGGTCAGGAGGCAAGTGAGAAAAACCGGTCTTGTTTCTCTGTTCCCCATGCCTCTGAGTCTGTCTTCTCTCCATATAGGAGAATTCAAGCAGTGTGTCCCTTATGGGTTTCATCCAACGCAAAATTTTCCATGGCTCGCTAGTAAGAAGCAGCTTTATGCTCTGTGCTAGAGGGTGTAAAATGTAATGGTACCACCTCTTGGATACCCATGTGATCATCTGAGTATTTGAGTGGGGCCCAGGGCTTGGTGAGCGATTCACTTTTCTAGTTCTGGCAATAGAGGAAGAAGGCTGGTGAGCTCCAGCACTTCCACCAGAGATTCTAGGATCAAGTTTTCTCCCAGCAAGTGCTACTCATTCACCCTATGTTCTTTGATGCAGAATTCTCCTTCTGAAGCACATGCCCTGGATGAGAACACAGCTGAGGGGTGGGAGAACCGGATACGGCTCTGGACAGATCAGTATGAAGAAGCCTTTACTAACCAGTACAGTGCTGATGTACAGAACCTCCTGGAACGGCATCTAAGCACCAATAAAGAATTTGTGGGCAAAACTGCTGTGCTGGACACAATCAACAAGACAGAGTTGGCCTGCAATAATACAGTTATTGGGTCCCAGATGCAGGTAAGAACCAGTGTGAATACAGGAGCAAATGGAGGCCAATCCCATGGGGTCCTAGGTGCAAGGTCTGGGCTGGGTGAGCAAGAAGAGCATTTCAAGTCCCAGATGCAGATAAAGGCATATCTGTGTATAAGTATTTGCAGTAGAAATAGGGAGGTATGCTATTGTTCAAGGCATTGGTAAAACCTCATCTGGAAAACTGTGTGCAGTTCTGGTCATCCAGGTTCAAGAAAGATGAATTCATACTGGAACAGGTGCAGAGAAGGGCTCCAATGCCAATCAGGGGAATTGAGCTTGTCTTACAAGAGGAGACTAAAAGAGTGTGGCTTGTGTAGCCTAGCAAAATGAAGGTCGAGAGGGGATATGACTGGTATCTATACGTACACCTGAGAGGAGATGAGCTATTTAAGCAAAATGAACAACTTTGGCACAAGAACAAATGGGTATAAACTGGCTGTGTATACATTCAGGCTGAAAATTCGAAGAAGGTTTCTAACCATAAGCGGTGAGTTTCTGGAATAGCCTCCCAGTAGGATTAATGCAGGCAAATAACCCAACTAGTTTTAGTTTATGGATAGGATTATATGACGAAGTTGACTGCAGTATCAAGGGGTTGAATTCGATGACCCTGAAGATCCCTTCCAGTCCTATGTTTCTGTATCTCGAAGGAAGAGGTTAGCATAGTTCATGTTAAGGCTAAGATTTTGTCACGGATATTATTAGTAAAAGTCATGGACAGGTCACTGGCAATAAGGAAAAATTCACAGAAGCCCGTGACCTGTCCCTGACTTTTACTAATAATATCCCTGACAACGCCCAGCTGCGGGGTCCCCACACCGCCTGCAGAGGTTTGGCAGCTGCGGGGCCACTCTGGGGGCCCCCACCGCCTGTGGGGGCTTGGAGCTCCAGGATACCCCCACGGCCGCCGGGAGCTTTGAAGGACCCACAGTGCCCGCGGCTGCTCGGAACTCCAGGGGCCGCGCCGCTCACAGCAGCCGGGAGCTGCCAGGCGAGAGGGGAGCCGAGCCACCCACAGCGGCCAGGAGCTGCGGGGAGGGTCACCGCCACCTGCAGCAGTTAAGAGCTGCATGGGGCCCACGGCGGCCGGGAACTCCAGGGGAGCTCGGGTCCCCCTGCTGCGGTTCCCGGCCGACAGGGCTGAATTCACGGAGGTCGCTGGAAGTCATGGATTCCGTGACTTCTGCGACCGCCGTGAAAAAATTGTAGCCTTATTCATGAGACATCAGGCCAAGAGTCTTTACCACTTCTTGTACACCCTTCCCAGCTCTGTTTATAGAAGAATGGGGCCCTTCTCAGGGATAGGTCCAGAAATCTTCCTGGCCTAGCCAAACCATTGCTGCTACTTAAGGGATGTTTTATGCCTTCCTGGAATACATTTTCTTTTCATGCTAAGGTCCACACATCCATTGCAATGGGTACTTCAGCCTTACAGATTAGGGGCAGAATCAGACCTTTCAGTCTCTGGAGCAGGGGTTATTTCCTACTTCCTGATGTTCCCTCCAGTTTTTTCTGCTTTTACAGCAGCCAGTGGCTCAACCAGCCCTCCCCACTGCAAAGCTTTTCTGAGGGAAATTCCAAATTTTGCTTCAAATTTTTAGACCAACAGTTGGACTCAATGTGTCTTGTCTAATTCCCAGATGTGTCCCAGGGCTGTACTGGATTTTTGAGGAGATTGTCCCCTCAGCTTCACTTCCCCTTCGGAGGCATTTGCATCAGCTGGTGCCCTGCTGGCTTCAGGGAGCAATCTAGGCCCAGAAAGGCCAGCAATGAAAGGAAAGGTCTCTGTCTCCTGCTCCCCATCTTGTCGAGTGTCTTGCTGCAAAGCTCAGCTGGCCCTGGTGGGCAAGATGCAGCCCAGTCTAGATGGGGTTGCCTTGCCCCCCATCCCCTGGCAGGATTGGAAAGAAGTGGCTCTGGGGCAGACAGTCCCCCTCCCCCATCTCCCGGAGGAGAGTGATGCCCGAAGGACAGAGCACCTGGGGGAAGATAGGGCTGTAGTCTCTATAGCCCGCCACAGCAGTCATGCCTTTGGCTGTTGAGCTTGACGGCCGCCTCTGTCTTCGCTTACCCTGCGGGGTGCAGATGGAGGGGACCAGATACAGCACGGATGCTGCCAACGCTGGAGAGTGCAGCAAGGGGCCTACAAGCCCAACTCCTTCCCCCTGCTGACCCCTATAACACACAACTGTCCTTCAATGGAAACAGACTTCTGTGGCTCATGTGGCTCCGATGTAGAGCTTCGGAGGAGCCCATCTAGGGTGACCAGACAGCAAATGTGAAAATTTGGGACAGGGGGTGGGGAGTAATAGGCGCCTATATAAGAAAAAGACCCAAAAATCAGGACTGTCCCTATAAAATCGGGACATCTGGTCACCCTAAGCCCATCCCTGAGCCCCAGGCCAGTACCTTCCTTGACAGATCTATAAGGGACCCATGTGGGGGAAGGGAGACAAATAAGCCCAACCTCCTTGAGCACAGGGAGATTGCTATCCACTTGAAATGTTTTCAGAGCAATCTCTGAGCTCAAGTTTGCTACTCTCTCTGAGGCAGGATCATAGGGACAAACTCCCAAAGGGGGATAAAATGAATAATACATTCAGCACCATTTCCCTCCTCACCTTCAGAGTGCAGCATGGCATATCAGTGCAGAAAGGACCAGGCCATAGACGTGCTGATTCTTGAAGCATGCAGATCTCTCCCACCACCAGGGGAATTCTTCCTCTTTAGGAAAGGAAGGTCAGCATTTCACATCCAAGTTAGAGAATAAAATCGTAAACTATAATTTTTTATCGAAACCAAATAGAGGAGAGACTGTCAGGCAAGAGTGAAATGAGTTCTGTAAAATTACCCTTAGGATGTCTGCATTCCCCTAGACCAGGGGTCCCCAACGCGGTGCCCGTGGGCACCATTGCGCCCGCCAGGGCGTCTAAGTGCGCCCGTGTAGCAGTTGTCATTTTTTTTTCTTTTGCTTCGCCAGCAGCGCTCGTTTTTTTTGTTTTTTTTTCTTTTGCTCTGCCGGCAGCGCTTGGGGTTGTTTTTTTTTTTCCTCCGCTGGCAGCGCTCAGGTTTTTGTGTTTTTTTTTGCTCCGCCGGCAGCGCTCGGGGTTTGTTTGTTTTTTGCTCCGCCGGCAGCGCTCAGGGTTTTGCGGGGTTTTTTTGGTGCCCGCCAGACGAAAAAGGTTGGGGACCACTGCCCTAGATGATCCTATAACTATCTATCTGTCCTCATACACACTGGGGAGATATATAAGAGGGGCAGAGGTGTCCTGACAGACCTACAAGACTGAGAAAGTATCAAGCTGTCGTCATCAGCTGCTGCTGTGGGTCACCATGCCCTGGCTGTTGGGCTGGTGTTCCCAGCTGCAGGTCGCCATGCCCTGGCTGTTGGGCTGCCGTTCCCAGCTGTCGCTGCGGGTCGCCATGCCCTGGCTGTTGGGCTGCCATTCCCAGCTGTCACTGCGGGTCGCCATGCTCTGGCTGTAGGGCTGCCAGTCGCAGCTGCAGGTCGCCATGCTCTGGCTGTTGGGCTGCCGTTCCCTGCTGCGGGTTGCCATGCCCTGGCTGTTGGGCTGGTGTTCCCAGCTGTCACTGCGGGTCGCCATGCTCTGGCTGTTGGGCTGCCATTCCCAGCTGCAGGTCGCCATGCCCTGGCTGTTGGGCTGGCGTTCCCAGCTGCAGGTCGCCATGCTCTGGCTGTTGGGCTGCCGTTCCCAGCTGCAGGTTGCCATGCCCTGGCTGTTGGGCTGGNTCTGTAAAATTACCCTTAGGATGTCTGCATTCCCCTAGACCAGGGGTCCCCAACGCGGTGCTCGCGGGCACCATTGCGCCTGCCAGGGCGTCTAAGTGCGCCCGTGTAGCAGTTGTCATTTTTTTTTCTTTTGCTTCGCCGGCAGCGCTCGGTTTTTTTGGTTTTTTTTCTTTTGCTCCGCCGGCAGCGCTTGGGGTTGTTGTTTTTTTTTCTCCGCTGGCAGCGCTCAGGTTTTTTGTTTTTTTTTTGCTCCGCCGGCAGCGCTCGGGGTTTGTTTGTTTTTTGCTCCGCCGGCAGCGCTCAGGGTTTTGCGGGGTTTTTTTGGTGCCCGCCAGACGAAAAAGGTTGGGGACCACTGCCCTAGATGATCCTATAACTATCTATCTGTCCTCATACACACTGGGGAGATATATAAGAGGGGCAGAGGTGTGCTGACAGACCTACAAGACTGAGAAAGTATCAAGCTGTCGTCATCAGCTGCTGCTGCGGGTCACCATGCCCTGGCTGTTGGGCTGGCGTTCCCAGCTGCAGGTCGCCATGCCCTGGCTGTTGGGCTGGCGTCCCGAGCTGCGGGTGGCCATGGCCAGGCTGTTGGGCTGGCGTTCCCAGCTGCAGTGCGCCGTGCTCTGGCTGTTTGGCTGCCGTTCCCAGCTGCCGCTGTGGGTGGCCATGCTCTGGCTGTTGGGCTGCCGTTCCAAGCTGTCGCTGCGGGTCGCCAAGCCCTGGCTGTTGGGCTGCCATTCCCAGCTGTCACTGCAGGTCGCCATGCCCAAATATCCAGGTTATTGCATGAAGCTTCTGCAGGCTGCCATGCCTCTCCTCCACCTCCTCTCCCCCAGCAGATAGCTGTGGAGTGATGAGTGTGACAGCTGCCCACATGTGGAAGAGCTGATTAGGCTGTAAGGAGCCTCCACCATTTGCTTCTTTCGAACCCACCACCGCTCACACAGTCTGAAGTTTATAAGGCCAGAAGGTTCCTCAGTACGCACCAGACAAAATTTGTCATGTTGTCACTAACAAAAATAAGTATCGCTATTATCCCTGGTGGTCAAGGACTGAGCATTTCTAACTGGGGGAGATTTTTACCAGATAATGGCCTCCTCACTATGCAGGCACTTCACAAGCAACTAAGTCCAGGCAGTTCTGGCCTCAGCCCCCTCCTTCGAGCATGAAAACTCTCAGGCGGCAGGCCAACACAAACAGTCAAATATGAACTGTCACCTGCCACCTTATGCACCCTTGACTCTCTCATCAGGGTGGACAATATTACAAGTGTAGTCTTCTCAACCTAAGAAATTCACACAGCCGAAGGGCTTCTCCCTGAAAAGAGAGAGAGAGAACCAGGGACTCAGCTATTTTACCTGCAGGTAAATGGGCCCTTGAAACTGATTTGTTTGAGCATCTGATCCCCAGATGTCTTAGTGATACAGTGGGAACTTTATGGAAACCTGAGGCTATTCAGAGTCATCAGAAAAGTTGGCTTTTAATTCTAGCTCCTACCAAACACTATAGAAAGGAATAGACGTAATATGACAAGTTGAAGCAATCTGTGAAGTACAATAGGAGAAAATATCTGTTTGCAAGTGGTAGCTAGAACAAGTACAGGGTCAGTAACTGCCCTCAGTTGCCTCAGAGCTATCTGCAGGTCTCCTGATCAGCGTTATTTGGAGTTAGACCCCAGATTGGTGCCTGGCTCTTTGAATTTGAGAGCAAAAGGGCTACCTATAACTTTGACTAAATGAAGTCATTGGACTTTGTCCAGAGAGGACTGTGCAAGAATGCCAGGATGAACTTTGTCCCATTCACAATCTCAGCAACCCATGGAAAAGCTGTGACATGAATGAAGGATTCAGAATCATTGGGTTAGAAGGGACCACAAGGGTAATTTAGTCTAATTAAATTAATAGGCAGCAGGTTTAAAACAAATAAAAGGAAGTTCTTCACGCAGCGCACAGTCAACTTGTGGAACTCCTTACCCGAGGAGGTTGTGAAGGCTAGGACTATAACAGCGTTTAAAAGAGAACTGGATAAATTCATGGTGGTTAAGTCCATTAATGGCTATTAGCCAGGATGGGTAAGGAATGGTGTCCCTAGCCTCTGTTTGTCAGAGGGGGGAGATGGATGGCAGGAGAGAGATCACTTGATCATTGCCTGTTAGGTTCACTCCCTATGGGGCACCTGGCATTGGCCACTGTCGGTAGACAGGATACTGGGCTAGATGGAGCTTTGGTCTGACCCGGTACGGCCGTTCTTATGTTCTAATCCCCTGCCAACGTGCAGGATTTGTTGTGTCTAAACCATCCAAGAGAGATGGCTATCCAGCCTTCTTTTGAAAACCTCCAGTGAAGGAGCTTCCATAACCTCCTTAAGCAGTCTGTTCCATTGTCCTACTGTTCTTACAGTTAGGGGAAGTTTTTCCTGAGATTTAATCTAAATCTGCTATGCGGTGGTTTGAACCCATTGCTTCTTGTCTTCCCATTGTGAATTTCAGATCAGAGCACTACAACCTGATCCCCATCCTATTTTTAGCCTCAAAAAATCATGGACAAGCAGAGACAGGCCCTGTCTGAAACATCTGCTTGTTCATGTTCATTCCATGCTAGGTGTGTGTGCGCACCACGTGCACTGTTGCCTGAGATTTTTCCCTTCGTAGTATCCACTGGGCTGGCTCTAGGGCCCTGTGGTGCCGCAGGTTTTGCAGTGGTATAAGGGGCGCTGCTGGCCCCTCACCCTCTCAGCTCCTTCTTACAGCCCGTGACAGTTGCTGGAACAACCCTTCTTGCTTTGGCAAGGCTTCTTCCTTTTGGTGCCAGTGGACTGAAGATGCCATTGACCCCGGAGGCTTTTCAGGTGGCTAGGGACCTTCTCTTTTTTCCGGTCCTGCCAACACCAATGGGGCACCCACCAGCTGTGGCGACTGAAAGCAGGAGGGAACAGAGTGCGTTGGGCACCTTCCCAGCACTGGATCCCCCAGCACCACCTAGGGGAAAGCCGCGTTTGATCCCAGCATCCCGATCTCTGGCACACCAGGTCCCCGGAGCCCCAGCACCACATGGAGGCAGAAGTGGGTACTACTCCACTGTGGTTGCTGAGAGAAGAATCCTCTTCAGAGTCTGAAGGGGAACGTCATGTACCGCCAAAAGCCCACCATCAGTACCCAGCCTATGCTCCACTGAGCTCAGCACCAGTCCTCCAGCAGGCATCTGGCCAGCGGGTCACTGGCCTATGCAGTGGCACTATTGGAACCTCGGGGTTTCCCCCGATGCTGGGTCCTTCCTCCCACCAATCCTACTCTGTGGTCTCTGAAAGATGGGCTACCGCTCTCTCCCACTTGGCACCAGACCCCGACTCTGCTACTGACTCCAGTACTGACATCCAGGAGATGCCTCCAGTGGACATAGTCAAAGCAGAGGAAGAAGGAGGAGCCCTTCCTCCGGTGCAAGCCTTCTCCTTGTCCTACCCAGCCAAGGCTGTCGCGGGTCCCAGTAGCCTGCTTCCACAGGATGATTTCTGGGCCCATCAGGACCTTCTGAAGTGGGTCGCTTCAAACCTGGGCTTGGAGATCGAGGAGCTCAAAGAGACATCACACAGTCTTATTGATATCCTGGCTGCAGCAGCTCCATCCAGGGTGGCCCTGCCCATCAATGAGGCGGTGATGGGACCAGTCCAGGCCCTGTGGCAAACTCCTCCTACTTTGGCCCCCACTTCAAAGAAGGCAGAAAAGAATTCTGTGCTGGCAGGCGAGTTTGAACACCTGCACTCGCTTTGCTGGGGAGATATGATTTTAATCTGTGGGACTCCCTGAATAAATTCAAAGACTCCCTGCCCCAAAAGTCAAGACAGGAGTTTGCAGCCCTCCTAGAAGAGGGTTAGAACGTGGCCAGGACCTCTCTCCCTGGCGGCTCTGCATGCTGCCGACTCGGCAGTCCAGACAGTGGCCTCTGTGGTCACCATGAGGTGCTGTTCCTGGCTCCAGTCCTCTGGGCTTCCCAATGAGGTCCAACAGTCCATCCAGGGCCTCCCCTTCGAAGGCTCCTCTCTTTTCTTGGAGCAGATGGACACAAGACTTCATGGACTGAAGGGCTCTACGATCCTTAGGCCCGTACATTCTGTCTGCTTCCAGAAAGCACTTCAGGCTCCAGCAGCCTACTTGGTTCTCAGCACCTCCAAGACAGGAGCCTTACAAAAGAAACGGAAGGAGTTATAAATGGCGCCAACCATTTCTGCCCACCTCAGCCTCCCAGTCGGGTCTCAAAGATACTCTGGTCAACCCAAGCAGGCCTTTTGAAGGTGTGCCCAGTGGCGCTATACCAGTCACAGTGTCAAATCTGCCTCCCCTTTTATTTTTGGACCGTCTGTCGCTCTTCAGCCTGGCATGGTCATTCACAACATTGGACCATTGGTCCTGAACACAGTGACAGCTGGTTATACCCTGAAGTTTCTGCTCTCCTCTTCCCCCCCGAATACCTCTTCAGGGACCTTCTCGCATTCAACTCCTCCTCTAGGAGGTGTAATCCCCCCTACGTATGGGGGTCGTGGAGGACGTTTCTCAAGACTTGAGAGGGAAGAGGTTCTACTCCCAGTATTTCCTAATGCCAAAGGGGACCTCCAGCCCATCTTGGACCTGTGTTGCCTCAACAGATATCTCAGGAAATTGAGGTTCCACCTGGTCTTCCTGGCCTCCTCCATTCCTTGCCTGGATCCAGGGGACTGTACACCGCCCTCGACTTAGAGGACTCATACTTTCACATTTCTATCTTCCGTGACCAGAGAAGATTTTTCAGGTTTATAGTGTGTCAGCGCCACTACCAATTCACCGCCCTTTCCTTTGGCCTATCGGCAGCCCTGCACATTTTCACAAAGTGTATGTTGGTTGTTGCAGCCTTCCTCAGGTGGTGAGACATACAAGTCTACCTGTACCTCAACAACTGGCTGATCAAAAGTTGGTCGCAGGCTTAAGTACAGAATAGCATCAGCACGGTCCGAGCCACCTTCTGAGCACTGGGCCTGCTGATAAACGAGCAGAAGTCAACTCTTGTTCCAGTTCAGAGAATGGAATTTATTCGGGCTGTGCTCAACTCAACCCAAGCCAGGGCATTCCTGCTGGAGGCCCGTTTCCAGACCATGACGGACCTGATATCCAATATCATGGCCCACCCTATCACAACAGCTCGGGTGTGCCTCAAGCTTCTGGGTCACATGGTGGCTTGTACTTACATGATTCAATACACAAGGCTGCGCCTCAGGCCCCTCCAGATGTGACTAGCGTCACTTTACTCCCTGAGAAGACACCACTTGGACTCAGTGCTTACAGTCCCTCCCCTGGTTCTCGCCTCCCTGGACTGGTGGAAAGATCCAAAATTGGTAAAAATGGGGGTGCCCTTTGTTACCCAGTAGCGGCGCCAGCTCTTCCGGCGCCCTAGGCGGCGGAAGGTCCCACCCCCGAAATTGAACGGATGGACAGGGCGCCAGCGCCCCCAAAATAGCCATGCCCTAGGCGACCGCCTAGGTCGCCTAATGGGTTGCGCCGGCCCTGTTGTTACCCCACAACCATCAGTATCCTTAGTTTCGGATGTGTCAAACGTAGCGTGGGGAGCCCAGCTCAACAACTTCAGGACTTGGATCCTCTGGTCCCAGGAAAGAACTCTCCCTGCACATAAACATCAGGGAGCTCAGAGCGGTGTACTTAGCATGCCAGATGTTCCTTCCCCAGATCTCAAGCAAGGTGGTACAAGTCCTGAAAGACAATACAGCACCAGGTTCTATATCAATAAGCAAGGACGGGCTCGATCCTCAGTCCTGTGTCAGGAGACCATCCATCTATGGGACTTCTGTGCGAGACGCTCCATTCATCTCTAGGCTTCACATCTCCTGGGAGCCTGGAATGTATTGGTGGATCACCTCAGCAGATCCTTCTCTTCTCACCACGAGTGTCCCCTTCATCCAGAGATCACCAAATTCATCTTCCAAAAGTGGGGGCCTCCCCAGGTGGATCTGTTCACCATCAAGCAGAACAGAAAATGCCATTGTTTTTGTTCGCTGCACGGCACAGCCCAGGCTCCCTCTACAGTGCCTTTCTGCTCTTGTGGGCAGACCACCTACTGTACGCCCCCATCCCCTTAGTGCACACAGTTCTTCTAAAAATCAAGCAGGACAAGGCATGAGTTATCCTCATAGCACCAGCATGGCCATGCCAGCATTGGTTCATCAAGCTCCTGGACACCTCGGTGGCAGCTCTGCTCTCACTCCCACTCCATCGGCACCCAATTTCTCAAGACCACAGCTGGTTTCCTCACCCGAATCTCACCTCCTTTCACCTAACTGCATGGATGCTACATGGCTGAACCCTGAAGAGCAGGTCTGCTCAGAACAGGATCGGCAGGTCTTGCTAGGTAGTAGAAAGCCTTCCGCCAGGACTACCTACTTGGCCAAGTGGAAACGTTTCACTTGTTGGGCTTTCGAACGTGATCTCTATCCATCTCGATCTTTCCTTCAGTCTGTCTTGGACTATTTGCTCCACCTAAAACAGCAGGGCCTGGCCCTCTTGTCTATTAAGGTACATTTGGCAGCCATCTCAGCCTTCCACCCCTCTCCCCCCCAAGTGAACAGCAGATCAGTGTTCTCCCATGAAATAACGGTCCGGTTTCTCAAGAAGTTGGAAAAACTGTATCCTCAGGTTCACAAACCAATCCTTCCCCCCCCCCCCCCCCCCCCGGGAATTTAAATTTGTTCCTGTCAAAACTCATCCTCTTTCTCCCCCTCTTTCCCCCCCACCCCCGAGTCATTAGCATAGTGATCCCTGCTACTTCTCTCTTGGAAGGTCACCTTCCTTGTGGTGATCACCTCGACCAGAAGGGTCTCTGAGATCAAGGCCCTTGCGTCAGAACCACCTTACATGGTGTTCAAGGACAAGGTCCAACTGAACCCCCATCTGGCCTTCCTGCCAAAGGTGGTGTCACAATTCCATAACAACTAGGTCATATTCCTACCTGTCTTCTTCCCAAAACCTCTCAAGAACTCTGAGGAACGATGGCTTCATTCATTGGACGTTAGGCAGGCCTTCACTTTTTATATTGAGAGAACTAAACCCTTCTGCAAATCCATGCAACTCTTTGTGACAGTAGCAGAAAGGATGAGAGGGCTAACCATGTCAACCCAAAGGATCTTGTCCTGGATAACCGCCTGTACTTGGGCTTGTTATGAGCAGGCGAACGTCTTGTCTCCGGCCATAGTAACCGCTCATTCCACAAGAGCCCGAGCTTCGTCAGCAGTGATCCTCACGCAGGTCCCAAACCAGGGCATCTCCAGAGCCACAACCTGGTCTTCAGTGCATATCTTCGTGTCCCACTATGCCATCACCCAACAGGCCTGAGATGATGCCAGTTTGGAAGAGCAGTGTTACAGTCAGCACGTCCATTAACTCTGAGCCCACCTCCTGGGGTTCTGCTTGTGTGTCACCTTAGTATGGAATGGACTTGAAGAAAAAATGCTTACTAACCTTCTGTAACTGTTATTCTTTGAGATATGTTGCTCATGTCCATTCCATGACCTCTCTGTCAGAGTTACCGGTAAGGAGGAACTGACAGGGTGCGGGGCCGGCAGCACCCCTTATACTGGCACATATGCGTGCAGCTCCAGAGGGCGCTACAGCCAGCCCAACAAATACCACTCAGGGGAAATTCTCCAGCAACGGTGCACACGGCGCACACACACCTAGCCTGGAATGGACATGAGCAACACATCTCAAAGAACAGTTATAGAAGGTTAGTAACTGTTTTTTCCTAAAGGAGGCTTGTCTTCTGTAGCCCGATTTAGGGTGTACTAATAATATTAATTTGGATAATATGGGCATTTAATTTATTAATTTTATTTTGTTATTTAATAATCATAATAAATTATTAATATTAATAGTATGGGTTTTAGGCTCACCAATCTGTTTGATCAGAAGATAAAAGTTCTTGTCCCGAATCAGGCTCCACAGAATTTACAAAGGACCCTCAGAGGTATGACAGGAAGCTCACACTGAGACAGATATAGTCGTAAAGACTTTTTATTAAAATCATTGAAATAGTAAGCAAATGGTAAAATAATCAGAGTTACAAAGTTACAATTGCATTACTGCTATTCAAAAGATACATATGATAATATAGTATTATATGCTACAAAGCTTTGGTTAATATACTCACACCCTTCCTTGATAACCTGGTGGTAAGAGACACAGGACCAGCCTTGCAGTTCAGGTTTCTCAAGTCTTGAGTGAGGGGTGCAGTGCTTAGAGGAAATTAATGCTAAGAGCTATCAAAACTAAATTAGGGTTTACATGACTAACTTAAACTTAAAATCAGAACCTAATAAACTAAGAATAAAACTTAGGGAAACCAAGCTTAGCCCAGTTCCCTTGAAACTTAAAGTTTAAGAAGAACAAGTACAGCCTAGTAATAGTAGCAGTCATCGTAGATAGATAAAATAGAGAGAGAGAGTGGAGGAAGTGAGTCACCTCTTTTATAGGGCACAAGTGCCGGAAATCCTTCCTCCTATGCCCAAATTTCATTCCTCATCCACAAAATGTTAGGGTACGCTTACTCCATAGGCTAGTATGTATGTGCGTATTGATGACATGTACATACGCATATACGTTCCCTTGTGGTGTACCTGTTAAGTCTGTGGGTACAAATTGAAAAAAAACAACTATGCCATTCTTCATTGTCTATTGGCCTAGATAAAAGGTCCTTGACATACGCGTGGGTACTTATCTATTTAGGTAACAAGCTATAAGTCAACTTTACTTTTCTGGGTAAAAGGTCATAATATAGATATGCTAACTTTGCCTTAGCTTAACATACAGGATATGGCCTGTAGGTCTCTTGCATTACAGTCAAACTTACTTTAATATAAATCTATAAACCTGTTACAATAAACCAAATACTTAAACTATAAGAAAAGATATATATTTGCAAGCAAGCAGGTTAATCCTATAGGCTACACTTCAAAGCATTGCACTCCCACTTAACCATGTTCTGGTCATTCCTGTGTTTTGTAGATGGGTGGCAGCCTCTTTCCTTTCCCAACTTTGATCTTTACCATTTGATCTTCCATGTGCTCCCAGAGTCTCTCTCTCTCTCAGGATCATGGTAGCAATAATGTTGGCTTTAGGGAAGAAGAAAGTCACTTATCTGTTCTTAGACAATATTTCTAATAAGAGTCTGTACAGAAAAAGCGGAGGAAGCACAGAGATATGGTTTCTAGAGAATCTTGGATCAAGGACAGATTCATGGTGCCAGGAAAGTCTATCATAGGCCTGGACTGAGGATGGATACTATCCGGAACAAGGTCTCAGATCAGAAAAAACATTGACATAAGATGAAGATGGCTATAATGGAAAACAAGTATCACAAACAAAAATCCAGTTCTTACAGGACCCTGTTTGGAATTTTGATCTTATACACAGGCATGCTTCAATGATCCAGGGTTTGTGAGATATCTCTCCAGTAATTCCTGGTATCCCCTCTGCATCTCACCCTCTTCTATGCATTGGCAGAGATCTAGTTCCAGTTGCGTACTCTTCACTCCCACAACTGGTGAATGCAGAATATCAATTTTTTTTAAAGTGATTTTCCAAATTCAGTTCAGGGAATGAATACCAGAAAGAGAATACAGCATCCACCAGCTGGAACACGACGGTTATTTCATTGTGTTTTTTCCATGGAAAATGAAGCTGTTTTGGTCCAATAATCAATGTGTCTGATAGGATTTTCATAATAACAAAGAACACAGAGAGAAATTTTCCTGTCCTCGGCAGAGCACAGTTTCCTATCTGTATGTGCACTGTCCATTAAAGAATTAGCAGAGTGGCTCCTACACACGGAAATATCTTGTTCATCTTTTTTTGTATCTGGAAACAATAAAGTACCCTACGGGGTCTCAATGTAATAGGACCTGGAATGTGAGGAAGTGAATGAAGCTGGGTAAGTTCCCTCCAGTATGTCTTCCCACCTTTTCCACTGCTCCCTGGATAGGAAGGAGAGAGCAGCAGTGATACTGTTTATCTTTCCGGCTGTAGAGGCTGTGGCTCTCGGGCCTGATTAACCTAGCATTGGCGCTTTGGGTGTCTCTCTCATAGAGGAGGTCTGCTATTGAAAGCAGTTCTTTATCCGGAACCAGACTGGTTTAACAGAAATACTTGGATGAAGTGATTATTGCTTTCATGGACCGCAAGAGAGAACTTGTTCTACTGGCTGGTGCAAAGTCCATCATTTTAACTCCATGTTAAACTAATGAAGCATAGACTTGAAATCCTCCAGAGGGTTTTATTATGGGTGTACAAGAGTGTCCAAGCAAAACGTACAAATCTCTATAGTAGAGTGTTCTCAGCATGTTCAAAAAGGAAGTTTTGTACAAATCTCAACATTAAACCTTTGGGCATCAGTCTTATTCCAATCCTGCAAAGTCATAGAGCCACGACCTGGAAATCTCATTCTGCTCCTTACAGCCCATATTGAACCACTGCAGGAAGTGTTGTTACACTTCATATCCATCAGAGTAGGCCGCCTGGTAGTTGCTGTCTCCAGTCATTTAAGTTTGGAGCTTTCTCCTTTGGGACCCAGCGTCGTACTCTGAATTCAAACAGGCAGTCCTCCTGTGCTTCTAATAAGCATAATATTTTAATGAATAACAAAAAGGGTGGCTGGCAGGATATGATCAAATCATACACCAATACTTTTAATACATGCTACATTATTATTCTTTATCCTTCATTCTAAATTATATAAAATACAAACATAAAATCATTCTACTACACTCACAACTGTGATAGCATTCGTTTCCTACGTGAATTCAAGAAATATTCTTCCTTCAGTTAAGCAGTCCAGTCCTTAGGAGCACTGACAGTCTCAGGGCAGAGTAGTCACATCTTGAGTATTGAGATTTGCTACACAGATATCGGGCCATCAATACATAAGTTCACCAAGTTTGTATATTGGTCATCCAGTCTTAGCCAATGCCTTTTATTTTTTTTATTTTTTGGGGGGGGCAGAAGTCTTCTCTGTGAATTGGTGTCCGGGGGGAGATGGAGGAGTTATTTATGTATAATTTACCTCATTTTGAGTGTCCACATTTCAAGGATGATCCTGCTTCCCACTCTGGAGACACACTGCTTTGACAATCCCACTGTAACAGCTCTGTGGACCTTAGCATGAAGAAGAATAGGAAAGTTTATCCATGCTTACTTGAAAATTTGCTTTCTTCAAATATTAAGGTCCTCAGATCCTGGAGACAAATGGGTCATCCAGAATAGAGAAGGAAATTGACATGCAAGGATTTGGGGTTGTTGTCAGGAAGAATTTACCATGCTCAGCAGTGAGAGAAATTGTGCTTTTTCCTCAATTTGTAATTTAGGAAAGTAGTTTTGAATTATCCTGGCTGTGGAAATTATCTCAACTAGAGGGAAGGAACTTAAGGAGGTGGGGCATTCTCCTACTGCCAATGATTGACAGGTCTGGTTCTGCCCCCAAGCTGCAATCAGGCTGAAGTACCAATTCTAATGGATCTGTTGACCTTATTACTCAAAGAGAGGACATTTTTGGGTAAGCACAGATACATTTTCCTATTCCCGTGAATAAACATTATTTCCAAATCATTGTCTGTTGCCCAAATGTCTGTCTTGGAGTGAGTGGTTAATGAGCTGGTCAGAATTCCCAGGTCCTGTTACTAGAAGCCAGTTTGTTCATATGTAAATCAAAGGATAAAATCTACAGGGCTGTTGCCTGAGGTTCTGTTTTGAGTTCTCATATTTTGTTCTGGTTTCCGTTGCAGTTGCAGTTGGGAAGAGTGACTCGGGTTCAGAAGCACCGGAAGATCTTGAGGGCAGCAAGAGACTTGGCATTAGATACCCTTATAATTGAATATCGAGGAAAGGTTATGTTACGGCAGCAATTTGAGGTCAATGGGCATTTCTTCAAAAAGTAAGACTGCTATTCAATGACCAGTGTGAGAGCACAGGGGGCATGGAGTGATTGAGGACCACTGTGGGGGAACCACACACTGCCAGAAACCCTGCCACAAGGGGTCTTGCAGTTGTGCCATGCATAGAAAAGTAAAAAAGATACAAAACAGCCCAGATCAAGTTGAAGGAGATTCCCACAACTGAGCCATTCTTTTTAGGTGACAGATCTGAGGAGCTGTCCCAGATTGAGGTGTCATTAGAGGAGGTTTGGGAACAAACTGATAAATTAAACAGTAATAAGTCAGGACCAGATTGTATTCACCGAAGAGTTCTGAAAGAACTCAAATGTGAAATTGCAGAACCGCTAACTGTGGTATGTAATGTATTGCTTAAATCAGCCTCTGTACCAGATAACTGGTGAATAGCAAATGTGATGCCGATTTTTAATAAAGGCTCCAGATGCCATCCTGGCAGTTACAGGCCAGTAAGACTAACTTCAGTACCAGGCAAACTGGTTGAAACTACAGTAAAAGAACAGAATTATCAGGCACGTAGAGGAACATGATTTGTTGGGGAAGAGTCAACCCAGATTTTGTAAAGGGAAATCATCCCTCACCAATCTACTAGAATTCTTTGAGGTGTCAACAAATGAGGACACAAGTGATCCAGTGGATATAGTGCACTTGAACTTTCAGAAAGCCTTTGACAAAGTCCCTCACCAAAAGCTCTTAAGCAAAGTAAGGAGTCATGGGATGAGAGTCCCCTCATAAATCAGTAACTGGTTAAAAGATAGGAAACAAAGGGTAGGAATAAATGGTCAGTTTTCACAGTGGAGAGAGGTAAGTAGCGGTGTCCCCCAACGATCTGTACTGGCACCAGTGGTGGTCAACATATTCATAAATTATCTGGAAAAAGGGATAAGCAGTGAGGGGCAACGTTTGCAGATGATACAAAATTACTCAAGATAGTTAAATCCAAGGCAGACTGGGAAGAGTTACACAGAGATCTCAAAACCAGATGATTGGGTAACAAAATTGCAGATGAAATTCAGTGTTGATAAATTCAAAGTAATGCACATTGGAAAACATAATCCCAGCTATACATACAAAATGATGGGCTCTGAATTAGCTGTTACCACTCAAGAGCGAGACCTTGGGATCATGATGGATAGTTCTCTGAAAACATCTACTCAATGTGCAGCGGCAGTCAAAAAAGCTAACAATGTTAGGAACCTTTAGGAAAGGGATAGGTAATAGCACAGAAAATATTATGCCACCATATAAATCCATGGTACGCCCACACTTTGAATACTTGTGCAGTTCTGGTTGCCCCATCTCAAAAAAGATATATTAGAATTGGGAAAGTACAGATGGGGAGGCAAGAAATGATTAGGGGTATGGAATAGCTTCCATATGAGGAGAGTAAAAAGACGGACTGTTCAGCTTATAAAAGAGATGACTGAGGGGGGATATGATAGGGGTCTATAAAATCGGGACTGGTGTGGAGAAAATGAATAAGGAAATGTCATTTACCCCTTCACATAGCACACAAACCAGTGATCACCCAAGGCAATTAATATGCAGCAAGTTTAAAACCAATATAAGGAAGTACTTCTTCACACAGTGCACAGTCATCTTGTGGCACTCATTGCCAGGGGATGTTGTGAATGCCAAAAGTATAAAAAAGAATTTGATAAGTTCATGGAGGATAGATCCATCAATGCCTATTAGCCAAGATGATCAGGAACCAAAGCCCATGTTCTGGGTGTCCCATAACCACTGTCTGCCAGAAGCTGGAACTGGACAACAGTGGATGGATCACTCGATAAATTGCCATGTTCTGCTCACTCCCTCTGAAGTATCTGGCACTGGCCTCTGCCAGAAGACAGGATACTGGGCTAGATGGACCATTGGTCTGACTCAATATGGCCATTCTTATATTCTTATGTGTTTTTCCATTTATGGAATAAAAATCTCTTCTCTTTTTGGGGTAGATCTGTTGTATTATGAGTTAGGAGCTGCATGAACTCCCTGAGTGAAAGAAGCAAAGGAAGAGCTGCTTCCCATATTCCTGTTGAGTAAGGAGTGGCTGTTATATTGGTGGTGGGAATTGAGTCTGGGGGGATTACAAGAGTTTGTTACTTCCCTAGGCCATACCCCTTTGTGCTGTTCTACTCTAAGTTCAACGGTGTTGAGATGTGTGTGGATGCCCGCACCTTTGGAAACGATGCCAGGTTCATCAGGCGTTCCTGTACACCAAATGCAGAGGTAAACTTCCTGCTCCCTCTTCGGTGGAAACACAGGCCAGCAGTGCACAGGTTTTTAGTATAGCCCCTTTCACGAGCATTCAAGCCCTGAATAAAATGCAGTGGCCACAAGTAATGTCAGTAAAGAAAAGGGACAGAACTTGATAATCCAGCAGAGGGTTGTACAGATTTTTCCCATTTGGCTGCCTGTAGGCTGAAGATTGGGGGACAGGGAGGGAAGAGGTTGGGAAGCACAGGGCCTTTCTCCCGAAGGCCTAAGAGAGCTAGAGAAGGGAAGACTTGTGGGTTTCCTCTGGTCAGGGCATGGGAGTAGTCCAGGACAGGACAAAGTAAAGGATGGGGAAGGGCAGCAAAGCAGGCTTTTTCTAGGGCGAATTGAGAGGGTAATTTTAGCATACCATACAGGAACTCCCTTCCTGGTAGGAGACTGCCCCCTTTGGAGTGAGGAACATCTCTCTCTTGGGGTGTCAGTTTCTGTCTGCTTTGTTTGTG
Source organism: Platysternon megacephalum (assembly GCA_003942145.1). Classification (NCBI taxonomy): domain Eukaryota; kingdom Metazoa; phylum Chordata; order Testudines; family Platysternidae; genus Platysternon; species Platysternon megacephalum. The sequence continues at coordinate 573,803 of QXTE01000358.1, read as the reverse complement.
AAGGTCCGTCATGTGATTGCTGATGGAATGATCCACTTGTGTATCTATGCGCTCGCCACCATTGCCAAGGACACAGAGGTCACCATCGCCTTTGACTATGAGTACAGCATCTGGTGAGTCCCTCATCTCACCAGCCTGCGCTGGTCTCCTGGCAGACATCCTCCTCCTCCAGCCCCTTCCTCTTTTCTTACATTTTGCTCCATTATCTGCTGAATTGTATTTTCATGTATTTATTCTGCCCAGTTCTACTGGTCTCTTCTGTGATAGAGGCTGGAAGGTAGCAGGCTCTCCTTGCTTTGGCACCTGGCGAGATCTGTAGTAGCAGATGCATTAATTGTCTCTGTAGGAGGGCTGAGAAATGAGGAGTGACACAGATATGTTTGTGTTTTGGACCAGCAACTATAAAGTGGACTGTGCATGTCACAAGGGGAACAGGAATTGCCCTGTACAGAAACGGAACCCAAATGCTGCAGAACACCTACCTCCACCTGTTCTAGGCACACTGATGATGGGGGCAGAAACAAGGCGTCGGAAAGCCCGTAGGAAGGAACTAGAATTGGAACAGCAGGGCATTGCATCAGATGAGAACAGCAACCAGCAGGCGGAGGAGGTTCCAGAGGGACCTGCTGCAGCCAGTGACAATGAGGTAGAATTTGACACTTTATAATGCCAGGTGTTTGGTCATTCACTGTGGAGGAATTTGGTCCTACAGGGCGCTGGTATCTCTAGAACCAGAACTGCAACAGCTCTTTCTTAAGCCTCTCACTAGTGAGATACCAAAACTAATCCTGGTAATTTTCCAATTGCGCTATATTTTCATTTTGCAATGGTGACTGTTCTGAGTCCTGGCTTCTCTCTGCTCTCTTCAGGCTGCAGATAAAGAAGAGAAGCAAGAGGAGGGGGAGAGAGAGGAGGCTGTGGATGAGCAGGGAGCCCTGGCTCACAGCAGACGGGTGAGTACCTCTTCTACTCTGATCCGTAGTTAAGTTTTTCGTGGCAAGTGTATAGGATGGAGCAGGTCACGGAGGGCAGATTGGTTGTTTCGTGACATGATTCCAAATATTCAGAAATCACTGACTTTTGTCAGGAAGGGTGAACCAGGCAGATTTCACATCCGAGGGTGTCTGTACACAGCTGGTTAGGCTCCAACAAGTTAGAGATGGAGAAAATCTAGCAACCACCATTTGCTTTGGGGGACTGTCCCACAGCCTACAACATCCAATTGGTAAGAATGTTTTTCCTTTCTTGATTTCATTCAGTTAGTCCTAGCTCCTTTCTTGGTCACTAAATAATTTCTCCTTACTCCCTGGTGTCCAAACACTTCAAAGTAAATATTGTTAGGTTACTATCATGTCCCTATGCCTCCTTCCTCCTCCTCCTTCCCTCCTTTGTAGCCTAGCCAAGCTTATATATACTTAGCTGTTTTAATCTTTCATCACACCCATACATCAATCCCTCCAGGTCCCTGATCATTTTCCTTTTTTTGAATTCCCTCCAACTTTTCTGCAAGGTTACTAGCTAATGCCCTAAGAGGCATGTCTTCCCCATATCTTTTATTAGTGATCCTTGTTTTGCACACACATGGTTGTAAAAGTCCTTCTTAGTCTGCTTAGATTTTTGGCAACACACAGTTTGCTCTTTTACTGCACTTTTCCTTGCAACCCTAGCTGGTATGGTTTTCTGGTGTGGTTACTTGCTGTTTATCCTCAGATTTGTAGTCTATTGTGCCTTCTTTATAGCATCTGGGTTGGTTTTCTGGATGGTAGTTTTCTGTATAACTAAGAACTAGGTTTTTTTAATGTATGTACTTCAAGAGGATGTTTATCCTGAGATGTGTCCTTGACATTAATTGAAAGTGCAATGAAAATAACAGCAGTACATACTCCATCCCCCCTTGTATCTACCACCAACCAGCACATCTATCACAGTTCAAAATCTCCCACCTTTCCTGTTCCCCCAAAATGCTTTAGCCCTCTCCGAAATGGCTGCTTCAACAGATTGGGTTTGTTTCCAGTGGGGTCCTGCAGGGATCAGTTCTTATCCCTACTCTTATTAACATTTTTATCAGTGACTTGGAAGAAAACATAAAATCATCATTTGTAAAGTTTTCAGATGACACAAGAATTGGTGGAGTGGTAAATAATGAAGAGGACAGGTCACTGACTCAGGGTGCTCTGGGTCACTTTGTAAACTGAGGGCAAGCAAACACTCTGTGTTTTAATCCAGCTAAATGTAAATGCATACGTGTAGGAATAAAGAATGTAGGTCATATTCACAGGATTGAAACTAAGGTTGAGTTTCGTAGGGGATTCAAGCAGATGATGGAGAGAAGGCAAAACAAGGCTGAAGGGAAATGTCAAGACTCCCAGATGCAAGCCGGACTGGAGAACTGTGAGGGGAGACGGCTGGGTGAGGAAAATGGCCAGTGGAAACATGTGACTACCAGAACCGGCAGAGGAAAAGACCAGCTAGTGAAGGAGAACTAGAGCTCAGGAATATGTTTGCTGAGTTGGAAAATGAAGAAGAGACTCATCAGGCGTAACAGAAGGTGGGAGGGCCAGGAAAAAGAAGAGCAGCTATTCCTATAAGAAGAGGGAATGGAGATAGCCAGAGTTTGGAGCCCCCAGAAGGATACCGGATACAGGAGGATACCGGATAACTCACAGAAGATTGCAAAAGAGAACAAAAGACAAGAGGACTTGCAGTCAGAAAGAACAGGAGGAAGGCTGGAGAATCACACCAACACCAGGAAGAGGCAGGTCTATGTGATTGGTGACTCCCTACTAAGAAGAGTCACCAGGCCTGTCACCTGATCCGGAAAACAGAGAGGTGTGCTGTCTGCCAGGAGATAAGATACAGGATATGGAACTGAGGCTGAAGAGGATCCTAATGGGATCAAGAAAGAATCCACCGATTGTCCTTCACATGGGAACAAACGATACTGCTAGATTATCGCTAGAACATATCAAAGGAGATTTTGCCAGGCTGGGGAAGACACTTAAAGAAATGGAGGCTCAGGTGACCTTCAGTGGGATTCTGTCTCTCTCTAGAGGAGGACAACGAAGGCAAGACAAGATTATGATGATCAACAGATGGCTCAGGCAGTGGTGCTATAATAAGGGCTTTGGGATGTTCGTCCACTGGGAGGCATTCGTGGACAGAAGACTGTTCTCAATGGATGGACTCCCCCTGAATAGGGAGGGAAATAGACTTCTGAGGTGGAGGTTGGCGCAACTGATTAAAAGAATTTTAAACAAGGAACTCCAGGGAGACAATTGGGAGATGCTCAAGTAATCTCCGTGCCTGATTCTAATATTGACCAGGAGGAAAAGAGAGAGAGAGAGAGAGAATATAGCAATGGAGAAAAGAAACAACAGTGAGTAAGAGAATGGACATTAAGAGGAAAGATAGTGCCAATGCCAATGAAGCTAACAGTCAGGTAGGCGATACTGGCAGTAGAATGACTACCCAGTCGGATGAGGAATGTGGGCAAAGCCAAGCAGAAACAACTAAATTGTATACCAGTGCAAGGAGCCTGGGTAACAAAATGGAGGAACTAGAACTACTGGTGCAGGGAAGCGAAAACAGATAGTAGATAATGTTTTCACCTCCCAGCTCATAGAGAGCCGAGAAGCGATAATAAGAAACGTGGTGGGATAGTCGTCATGACTGGAGTACAGCGGTTGAAGGGTTTGTGCTGTTCAGGAAAGACAGAAATAAAGGCGAAGGTGGTGGAGTAGCTCTGTATATCAATGATGAGGTAGATTGTAAAGAAATTAGAAGTGATGGAAAGGATAAAATGGAGTCTGTTTGGGTCAAAATCACTTTGGGGAAGAAAGATACCAGAGGTTCCCCTTGGATAGTGCTTGGGGTCTGCTACAGACCCCCAGGATCCAATTTAAGACGTCTTTAAAGTTTTTAATGAAATAAATACTACTGGGAATTGTGTGATTATGGGAGACTTTAACTTCCCAGCTAGAGATTGAAGGATAAGTGCTACTAATAAATAGATTTTCCTGGATGTGATGGCTGATAGATTTCAGCACCAAATAGTCGCTGAACCTAAAAGAGGTGATGCCATTTTAGATTGGTGTGGTGAGTAGTGAGGACCTCATAGAAGGTTGTAGGGGACAGCCTTAGTTTGAGTGTTCATGAGCTAATTCAGTTTAAACTAAATGGAAGGACAAACAAAAATAGATCTGCAAGTGGCATCCCCCTGATTTCAAAAGGGCAAACTTAAAAAAAATTAAGGGAATTAATTAGGGAAATGGACTCAACTGAAGAACTCCAGGATCTGAATGTGGGGGAGACTTGGGATTACTTTGTCAATGTTGCAGAAACTATCTGAAGCCTGTATTCCAAGCAAGGGGAAAAAATTCATAGGGAAGGGTTGCAGACCAATCTGGATGAACAAGCATCTCAACAGGTGATTAAGAGAAAGCCGAAAGCCTACAAGGAAGGAAAGATCAGATGGATCAGCAAGGAAAGCTACCTCTTGGAAGTCAGAAAATGTAGGCAAAAAGTGAGAGTTACCAAAAGCCAGGCAGAACTGGACCTTGCAAAGGAGATTAAAACCAATAGTGAAAGGTTATATAGCCATATAAATAAAAAGAAAACAAGGAAAGAAGAGGGACCGCTAAGCACTGAGGATGGGGTGGAGATTAAAGATGATCTAGGCATGGCCCAACACGTGAACAAATAGTTTGCCTCAGTTTTTAATACAGATCTGTCTCATCTTACTCTGGGTTACGTTCCGCGGTCAGCGCATAAAGTGAAAACCGCGTATAGTCAAAATCCCATTGAGTGTAATGGCGGGCGGAATCACCCGCACTACAGGAACAGTACATAAATTGCTATTTTTCCCTTTTTTGTTTGTTTTGTTTTTGTTTTTGCCGACCGTGTAAAGCTGAATTCGTGCATGTTAAATGCGCGTAAGATGAGACAGACCTGTAAGGGTAATGAGGATCTTGGGAATAGTGGCAGCATGGCTAATGAAAATGAGGATATGGAAGTAGAACTTACCACATCTGAGGAGGAAGTCAAACTCAAACAGCTTAATGGGCCTAAGTCAGGGGTCCCAGATAATCTCCATCCAAGAACATTAAAGGAACTGGCGCATGAAATTGCAAGCCCGATAGCAAGGATTTTTAATGAATTTGTAAACTTGGGGGTCATACCCTATGACAGGAGAATTGTTAATATAGTACCTATTAAGAAAGGAAAAAAGTGATCCAGGAAACTACAGGCCTGTTAGTTTGACCTCAATTGTATGCAAGGTCTTGGAACAAATTTTGAAGGAAACAGTAGTTAAGGACATAAAGGTGAATGGTAATTGGGATAAATACAACATGGTTTTATAAAAGATAGATCATGCCAGACCAACCTGATCTCCTTCTTTGAGAAGATAACTGATCTTTTAGACAAAGGAAATGCAGTAGATTTAATTTACCTCTATTCAGTAAGGCATTTGGTACAGTTTCACATGGGGAATTATTAAATTGGAGAAGATGGGAATTAATATGAGAATTGAAAGATGAATAAGGAACTGGTTAAAGGGGAGACTACAACAGGTCATACTGAAAGGTGAACTGTCAGGCTGGAGGGAGGTTACTAGTGGAGTTCCTCAGAGATCGGTCTTGGGACCTATCTTACTTAGCATTTTTATAAATGATCTTGGCACAAAAAGTGGGAGTGTGCTAATAAAATTTGAGGATGACACAAAGTTGGGAGATATTGCCAATGCAGAGGAGGACCATAGAAGATCTGGATGACTTTGAAAAGTGAAATAATAGAAAAGGGATTAAATTTAATAGTGCAAAGTTGCTATAAACTGGGCACTTATCAGTTGGAAGCGACAGAAGAGGAGAAAGACCTGGGTATATTGGTTGATCACAGAATGCTTATGAGCTGTCAATGTGATGTGGCTGCAAAAAAGGCTAATGCAGTCCTAGGATGCATCAGGCGAGGTATTTCCAGTAGAGACAGGGAAGTGTTAGTACCATTATTAAAGGCACTGGTGAGACCTCACCTGGAATACTATGTGAAATTCTGGTTTCCCATGTTTAAGAAAGATTAATTCAAACTGGAACAGGTGCAGAGAAGAGCTACTAGGATGATCCAAGGAATAGAAAACCTACCTTATGAGAAGAGATTCAAAGAGCTTGACTTCTTTAGCCTAACCAAAAAAGGCTAAGGGGAGATATGATTGCTCTCTATAAATACATCAGAGGGATAAATGCCAGGGATGGAGGGGAGTTATTTAAGTTAAGCGCCAATGTGGACACTGGAACAAATGGATAGAAACTGGCCTATCAACAAGTTTAGGCTTGAAATTAGATGAAGGTTTCTAATCATCAGAGGAATGATGTTCTGGAACAGTCTTCCAAGGGGAGCAGTGGGGGCAAAAAATCTTAACTGCCTTCAAGACTGAGCTTGATAAGTTTATGGAGGGGATGGTGTGATGGGACTGCCTACAATGGCATGTAGCCAATCTACAATTGCTAGCAGCAAATATATCCAGTGGCCGGTGATGGGACACGAGATGGGGAGTGCCCTGAGTTACTATAGAGTGTCTGGTTGCTGGGTCTTGCCCACATGCTCAGGGTCTAACCGATTGCGATTTTTGGGTTCGGGAAGGAATTTTCTCCCAGGTCAGACTGGCAGAGACCCTGGGGGGGTTTCGCCTTCCTCTGCAGCATGGGGCACGGGTCACTTGCAGGTTTAAACTAGTGTCTCTGTAACTTGAAGTCTTTAAATCATGGTTTGAGGACTTCAGTAACTCAGACAGAGGTTAGGAGTCTGTCACAGGAGTGGGTGGGTGAGTTTGTGTGGCCTGTATGCGCAGGAGTTCAAACTAGATGATCGTGATGGTCCTTTCTGGCCTTAAAGTCTATGAGTATGATTGGGGATTCTCTCCTGACAAGCAGTGACTCTGAAAAAGCTTTGGGTGTCGTGGTGGATAGTCAGCTGAACATGAGCTCCCAGTAAGAAGCTGTGGCCAAAAGAGCTAATGTGATCCTGGGATGCATAATCAGTGGATTCTCGAGTAGGAGTCGAGAGGTTATTTTACCTCTGTATTAGGCACTGGTGCGACTGCTTCTGGAATCCTGGATGTATAAATTGGAGAGAGTTCAGAGGAGAGCCATGAGAATGATTGATAAGCTCGAAAGCTTGTCTCTGTCATCTACAGAAGTTGGTCCAATAAAAGGTATTACCTCACCCAACTTGTCTCTTTGAAGGATTAGAAAACATTCTTTATGGTGATAGACTCAGGGAGCTTAATCTATTTAGCTAAACAAAGAGAAGGATAAAGAGTGACTTAATTAGTCTGTAAGGACCAACATAGGGAACAAATATATGACGATGTTTTTTTCACTCCAGCAGAGACAGGTGTAACATGATCCAATGGCTGGACATTGAAGTTAGACAGTCAAATTTCCAAGAACGTGTAAATTTTTAATCGTGAGAATACTTATCCATTGGAATAATTTACTACGGGTTCTGATGGATTCTCCATCAGTGAATTTTTAAAATCAAAATTGGATGTTTTTCTAAAAGCTCTGCTGTAGGGATTATTTTGGGGAAGTTCTCTGGCCTGTGTTATGCAGGAGGTCACACTAGATCAGTGGTGGGCAACCTGCGGGCCGCATGCGGCCCATCAGGGTAATCTGATTGCAGGCCATGAGACATTTTGCTGACGTTGACCGTCCACAGGCACGGCCCCCCGCAGCTTCCAGTGGCCGCGGTTCACCGTTCCTGGCCAATGGGAGTTGCGGGAAGTGGCAGGCTGCAGGGACGTGCTAGCCGCCGCTTCCTGCAGCTCCCATTGGCCAGGAACGGCGAACCACGGCCACTGGGAGCTGTGGACGGTCAACGTCAGCAAAATGTCTCACGGCCCACAATCAGATTACCCTGATGGGCCGCATGTGGGCCACAGGTTGCCCACCACTGGACTAGATGATCACAATGGTCCTTCTGGCCTTAGTCTATGCATCAATGAACAGATGGGCTTTACAACATACCCAGAAAATCAACAGATTCAGGGTATGTCGAACCAAGCAGGGTGGGAAGCAGTAAATTCAAAAGTTGAAGGCCCTTCATGAAGGATGCCCCATCAGCAACGCTCATATGCTAAGGTTTCGGAACTCGAATGTCCCACTGATACCAACTGAGGCAATAGTAAAACGTCTGACTTCTGTTGTTCATGTTGGAGATACATGTTAGGTGGTTTGGGTTACTTAAAAGGTCTCCTCCTCTCCAAACAAGTCTGCCAGTTCTAATGCCAGGAGGCTGGTCCCTTACTTGTTTAAGTTGAGACAGTCTGATTCAAGCAGTCTCCTTTCATTATGAGGCATTCCAGTTCTCTATGAATCCATAATCCCCTCCCAGCCCTCTTCTGCACCATCACCTTTGTGGACCATATGCTGTCCAGGGCCCCTCCCCCACACTGTACTCCTGATCTTTTTCCTACCTCTTCCTGTCCTTTTGCTTGCCTGGTATTGCTGACCTGCACATATTCTTGTGTATGCTAGTCCCGGGAGGAGAGGAAGGTAGAAGCCATCATGCACATGTTTGAAAACTTGGAGAAGAGAAAGAGAAGACGAGAGCAACCATCAGATCGGAGCAGCACAGATGCCGAATTCATCGTTAACCCTGAGGCTTCTGAGTTGGAGGAGGTGAAAATGGAGACTCCTGAAACTGAAGACAGCAGTTCAGCTTTAAGTGGGGCTGCTCCAAGCACTCCTAATAGCAGCAGCAATGTTGGGGTGAACACACGGCGGTCCACACAGACAGTAGTAAGTTGGAGGTAGGGCTGTTGCATTGCTTACACCAAGGCGAGTTCAACACAGCCCTTTGGTGCCTTGCAAGGGTTAATATCTAATGGCCAAGGGTCTGGATCTTTTAGTGCACTGATGTGCTCTCCAGCTGGCTGCTGACACTGGAGCCATGGAGAAAGGTATTTGCTCTGTTTCAGTTAATAAGTCCATGCTGGATCTGAATTCCCATTGCCAAGTGTCCCGTGGTGGTGGGGCTGTGGACAGATCATTGTCTGGGACTGAATCAGTGCTATCAGTGCTCAGGAATGGCAACAGTTACTTTCAGACAGGGGGTGAGTCTCATGCTGCTGCTTTCTGATATGTGTCTTGTTGAAGCTGAGACCGCTCCTGAGTGTGCCAGTCGGTCCCTTTTCCAGACTCCAGAGTGTCGATGCAAAGGGGAGAAAAAGCAATAAACTGAGGCACAAACGTGTCCAGCCCTTCAAGAGGATTCACAAAGCCATTCTCAGCCCTACCCTCTCAGAGCCCAGCGTTAATGGTGTCCAGTCTGACAAAGCTAGCTAGACAGTGCCAGAAAATAACTGTCATTCCTAATTCCCATGTGCAGAATAAAGGAGAAGAGGGGAGAACCTTAGAAATTCTCAGACTGATGATGTGGTTTGCATTGTAGGATGCAATTCCAGAAAAGACGATCACTAAGCCAGCTCCAGCCAAACCCTCCAGGCCCCGACCCAAAAGCCGTTTTTCTCGATATCGGACCAGTTCAGCACAAAGATTGAGACGACAGAAGCAGGCCATTTCCCAGCAGACCGAGCTCTCCCAGGCTGTCCCAGAGGAGGGAAGCAGCATCAGCTCAGTAACTGCCGCAGATGTCAGCAGCATAGAGGGTCCAGGAGAAAGTAGACAATTGATGGGGCCTGACCCAACTGTGATGCTGGCTGCAGGATCCCAGTCTAACCGAGCCACAGTAAAGTACCCCAAAACTAAAAAGGTAAGTGGTGTGAGAGTCTTCATCAAACATGGGAGGGGGTGGGCTCTGCCAGGCCCCTAGGGAGAAGGTTGGGTCATGCAAAAGGAGTCTCTGGAAGACTTGCAGTGAATCTGATGCACAGTGCTAACATAGTTCTCCTCCAGTGTGTTTCCTTCAGGACATTGCTGCTCTCTGTGATGAGATATATCAGGTGCCTCACCCCTGTGCATTTCCTGCAGAACATAACTGAGCTCTTGGTGTGGTGGTGTCTTGGGCAGTATGCCCTTACATACTCTGTTTTATTGCTTTCATTCTTCACCTGCTCCTGCTGTATTCATAATTGCTCTCTTCTTCAGTATCTAGTTACAGAATGGCTGAATGACAAGGCAGAAAAGCAGGAATGCCCCATCGAGTGTCCTTTACGTATTACCACAGACCCCACTGTTTTGGCAACAACCCTCAACATGTTGCCAGGTCTTATCCACTCCCCAATGATTTGTACCACACCCAAACACTACATCCGCTTTGGCTCGCCTTTCATCCCTGAGAGACGTCGAAGGCCTCTTCAGCTGGATGGGATATACAGCTCCTGTAAAAAGGTACGTCTGCTCATCCTCTTCTGTCAGGGCTTCAATACCCACATTATATTATCATCAGTGCACGCTTGTAAAGGCTTGTCATGTCAAGCTTGTCGCTATGCAGTCACAATGAGTTAGCCCTGCCCAGCATATTTCTGCATACTCTAGCGCAGTGTTTCTCAACAACCGGTCCGTGGCAACCTCTTTGCCAGTCCCTGAGATTTCCCTGACACAGTTTAGAAAGGCAGCAAGCCAGTCCCTGGAATCAAAAAGGTTGAGAAACACTGCTGTAGAGTAAGAGGTCAGTGGAGTTGAGGGTGAGGACATGGTTGTTAGTGCATGTTCTCAGTCTCCTTGTGGACCATTCCCAGAGCTCACAGAAAAATGAAATAGCAACAAAGAAGGAGATTGGAGTCGGGGTCTGAATGTGCCAGAGTGCCCCTTGGAGTGGGTGTGCCAGGGCTGTACGGGAAGCAGAGAAAGAAACCTCTCTTCTCGTGTCTAGAGGCGTTAAGGAATTGCTCAGGGAGCAGTTCAAGGGTTAGAGAGCCTGGTGTGTTCAGCACCTGAGCAGAACTCCCCTGTCCCCTCTGAGATCCAGCGCACTAGAGCCTGGGCTCTCCTGTGCCTAGCAGGCAGCACCAGAGCAAAGGGAGAGGAATGGGCTCGTGCTCTTGCTGAGTTGGACTTGGAAGCAGCCAGCCTGTGGGTGAGATCCGGGCAGAGAGCCTTGTTAGTTCTCACTGCCTCCTTTCTGGAGTGAGGGCCAGCCTAACTGAAAGGCTGAGATCATCCTCTGAAACTCAGTCCTGCCTCTCCCAATGTGGTGATGGGGACGGTGATGACTGGGCAGCTCCAGGGGCCAGCCACATGATGTGGGATTTTTCATCTTCCAAAGTTGCTGCAGGTCCTAACCTGATAGAGAGGTCAGTATTCTGTATGATGGATTCCACTGTTTTAATGAGACTGTAGGAACTGGATTTGGTCACAAGGTGTTCCTGACTCCACTACATGGATTAGCTGGTTGGACAGGATTGCAAGAGTGAATCCCTGTATTTCTTATGAGCTGGTCCTAGTCAGTGTAAGGATAATACAATTAGCCTTGAGGCCTCTCCTGTTTAAAGTTCTACGGAGAGTGGTTCTGTCACTTTTGATTATGTATGTCAGGGTGGCCAAACCGTGGCTTGTGAGCTACATGTGGCTTTTACAGTTAAAGTGCGGCTCGCAGAGCCCCCTTATGTCCTCCTTTCCCCCCCACCCCCATTCTCCACCTACCAGACTGGAGGGGGGAGCTCGGAGCCTCTTCCTTGCAGTGGAGTAGGGGCTTCAGCCCCATGGGGTCGCCTGCCAGAGCTTGGGGCTTCAGCGGAAGCAGGGCTGAAGCCCCGGCAGGCACCTCCCGCGGGGCTGAAGCCCTGAGCCTCAGCAGGTGTGCCCCGGCTCTTGAATTTCTGAAGATTGTTGTGTGCGGCTCAAAGGGTCAGTAAGTTTGGCCACCCCTGATATATGTGAACCTGTAACACTGTCATCCAACCATATTTGCTCTGTCCTGCTGCTTGGCTGAAATTTAGAAAGAATCCAGGCAGATAAAATGAAGATATTGTGTTGTAAGCAGTGGTCTGGAGAAGTTTGATATTTGTTTGTAGTGTTGTTGTAGCCATGTTGGTTCCAGGATATGAGAGAGACAAGGTACGTGAAGTAATACCTTGTATTGGACCAACTTACGTTGGTGGAAGGGGCAAGCTTTTGAGCTTCACAGAGCTCTTAGTCAGGTCTGTAGAAGGTAACCAGAGTGTCCAAGCTAAATACAAGGTGGGGCAGATTACTAAGCATAAGAGGTTCACACATGCTGTAGGAGACCACTTAAAATGAAGTGGGCAATTAAGGGTTAGCAGGCAGTGAGGTGTGTTACAAATTGTTCTAATGAGCCGTAAAACCAGCATTTTTAAGTTTTATGATTTTTGTGTCATTTTTGTTCCCAGATTGAATGTAGAATGGTAAATTCTTGTAGGGGTCAGATGGGGCATTGTTACCTCTGTCTAGATTCTGGCCTCACCATGCTGAGCCAAGCCTTTGTGGGCTCTGTGTTGTATTACTGTACTGCACTTTCTTTGGGGATCCCCTTGAAAACTATTTATAGGGTTTAGCTTTTACAGAAGGTGGTAGCATAACTGCTCAAGAGATGCACTTCATGTGAGCTGCTATATCTGCTGATTGTCCAGCAAGCATGATTCAAGGCTTTTAAATTGTTTAAAGTGAGCATGGAATGTGTAAGTTTCACCATTTGGATTGTCAAAGGAAAGATGCCCCTGTGGCTTGCTGATCTGGGAGTCTGCTAGATCTGGGTTCTTTTTCTAGTTTTTCCAGACTTGGTGAGTGACCTTAGTCAAGTCCTGCTCTGTGCCTCAGTTTACCCATCTGTAAAATAGGATTACACCCCTCAAGAGGGTGATATGAAGCCTAGGTTGGTAAAGTGCTGTGAGATCTTCAGAAGGGACTATATAAACAAACATCAAATTCAATGCTAATGTGGTAAAAACAAGGCCACTGCACTTCATTGTCTGTTTCTGAAATGCTGACAAATCATTGGTGTTCTCTTTAATTCAGGTGTTTCTCTCCCTTTCTTCTCGGGTTTAGTTTCACTGTCACTTTACTGTCACACCAATGTGGTCCTTAGCTCTTTTTGGCTTCTCTCCCCAGCTTCTTACATTACTTCAAATATGGAATCAGTTGGAAGAGATCTTGTGCTGTCAAAGGTCACTTGCTGCAGAATTTTGTGTTTCCACACAGCTGCATTGCAGCAGGTGGGGAAGCCAGTAAATTTGGCAGGTGAGGTGATGTAGATTGGCTCTTCTCCACGTATCCATGGGGAATCATCTTCTCTCACTCTATGCTCTCCCCTGCTATGATTTTTCATATATTTTCCCCCCACCACTGCTCAGTCTCCTGAGGAAGGTCCACTTTGATTTTTCTCCTGGCTAGCCCCTCTTAAATTGTAGTTCCCACACTATCAGGTTTGCATGTTCATTGCTGCTCTTTGACAGCAAACACACTCCTGGGAGAATTGCACTAGAGTCAACTTGTCACTTCCTTGCCCTGTGTGGTAGGGTAGAAACTCTTCTTGGTTCTGATGTGTCTTCCAGAGCAAGTGGAGTGGGGATCAGAGTGCTTCCCCGCCTGTGCATGAAGCCGTGCTTTGTGCAGAAGGCATATTCTCTGGGCAAGTTCTGAATAGCCATACTTTCCTAAATTGCTTTAAAAACCTCTGCTTAGAGTTCCCTAGCTTCCTACTCTCTGAGTTTGGGAAATCTGTGTTCTAATGAGGTTGTGCCCTTAGATTATTGACACAGATTTATTACCCTTAGCACCTGTCTCATCTAGAGCAGCAATTCAGAACCATTCATAGTAGTCTTTGGGCCCAGCTTTAACAATTCTATCATACCAATTTTTTTGGCTGGGAGCACGTGACACAGTTGATGCAGAGCTCTACAGGCATTTGCCCTGCTATACAAATGTTTAGGAGTTCTTGAGTACACATGTACATGTAAAGCACAGGGGGACTGCATGTTGATGTAGTCTAGTTCTGTTGCAGCGTTGGATGAAACAAGCCCTGGAAGAAGGGATGACTCAGACCTCATCTACTCCACAAGAGAACAGAACCCAATGTCTATACCAAAGTAACGAGAGCAGCAGCTCTTCTAGCATCTGCAAGGACAATGCAGGTATGTATCCAGAACCCTCAAGTGCGGTGCTGGGATGCCTGGTGAATGCATTTATAGGAGGCTATGGGCCATTAAAGGGTATTGACGCACAGGATGAGACAAAGGCTTTGCAAACGTGCATTGTTGCATGTTGGTACAGGTTTGTGGCAGGTGGGGATGTAGCTTTGTCACCCATCCCAATTTCCATAGGCTCATCCTAGCTTGAGGCATCCCGACTCCTTTGCTGTGACACTGTGGTGATACTGCATCTCTCAGCACTCTCACCAGAGTTGTACGATACAAAGTTTGTCCTGCAGGACAAAGGTAAACAGCGTCATACTGTCATGTGTGACCGCTGCCTATTTTAATGTGTGCTGAGAGAATTAGCAAGGGTCAGCAGGTACGTAGGTAACAGGCACAGGCTTAAAAAACAGCTACTCAAAAACATTGGCGTTTAATCTGTGAGAAAAGCAGTAGCTGAGTTGTGAAATAGTTAATTTGCATCTGTCTTTACAGAGGAAGAGGGTGGAGATCTGCCCAAGTCAGGGATCAGTTTTCCAAGGACGACAGACGAGGAACTAGACAGTGTACAGATAACAACAGAATTGGTTATTAAAAGGTTAGATGCACTTAAAGTGAACAAAACACTAGGTCTGGATACTGTGCGTCCCTGAGCAAAACCTGAAGAAAGTGAGCAAAGAAACTAGAGAACTTCTAAAAGACACTTTTAAAAGTAGAGAGAATTTAGGATAGGTTCCTGAGGTCTGGAAAGGGGCAAACAGCATCACTTTACAAAGGTCATGACACCAGGAAACCAAGAGCATCTTGTTTCTAGGGTTTCCCTGATGTTAAGCTCTTGCATAAAGGACCTGGCGATTAGGCGCTGGGGAGTCCAGTTGGTGGCTGGCTTTGCCAAGGTGGATTCAGGCAGCAAAGCGTGTGTGTGTATAACAGCAGGGGACCTGGGAGGGTCTCACTGCCGAGAAAGGGGGAAATCAGGGATCAGCAGAGAGTTGGTCTAAACAACAGACAGGATTCGACATCCCACACAAATGGCTCATGGCAAAGCACAGGAGTAGGAGGAGAGACAGGGGAACTGGCTAGAAAAGTGTGGGAGCATGAGACAAAGGGGGCTCTTAGTAGGAGACTCACCTAGCTCCAGAATGGCTGAGTGGAGCATTCAGGGTGGTTCTAGGACCTCTACTCCTTATGGAACTGCACTGGATGTGAGGGGATTGAAAACAAGTTCTCTGGGCTCACAGGCCAGACTGACTGGGGGGCACCGTACATAATAAGGACGCAGGGAGATTCCAAAGGGATGCCAGGGTTTGGAGGACTGGACAGTAGTGGGGAAATGGAGACCAGTGTAAAATCATGACTCAGGGAGCAAGTACTGAGTCTAGGGAATATGAGCTAACTGGACCAACCACGGAGCACTCAAGATGATTGTGAGGAAGCAGCAAACCTGGCGGCCTGGTAAAAAGGCAAATGAAATACTAGGCATAAAGGCAGAATCCCAGACGAGGTGCTACTGTTAGTCCCTGTCTGTGAGCGCTGGGTACCATCTGACAGGAAGGAGATTACTGCCCTATGGGGATCCTGGGTCTGAAGAAAGGATGAGTCAAATTTCTTCTGCTTGGAACAGAGGAGACTTGCCTCATTGGGGGCCTTTAGAGCTGGGAAAGAGGTCAAAATTCATTCAGAAACACTAGGGGCCAAGACCTAGCAGTGAGGACGCTAGGGATAAACAGGTCAGGAAAAGCATGTGGAGAAAGATGCTGGGGAAGGCAGCTGCAGCACGGAGGAGTTCCAGAGGGGTCCAGGTAAACTAAAGCTCCATAGTTGGAGGGAGCACGGCTGGGAGTGAGGAAGCAATTTGGGTTAGGCACACTGATGTGGAAGGGGGATAATGATATTGAGGCAACTGGAACCCTGCCCTTGCACCCTGCACAGAGGAGCTGGGGGCACTGTGTGATAACACTACATGGTAGTGATCTGGAAATGTCACATTGTTTTTTTCTCTCTAGTGTACAGCTCAGATTTCCTGCCTTGGCAAATTATTTTCTGTATCTCAAAATAGGTTGTGCTCTTCACAGAAAACCAGGCAGAGGCTAGCCATTGCCCCAGAGAGCTTACAAGTAATTGAAAAATGTGGTGCCGTGCACTTAGGAGGGTAGGGCTGAGGCAAGGGTTCCTCTTTGTGGGAATGATCATTTCCGGGGGGTTGTGTTTATGCAAACTCTAGAGACATTGTGGAGCTCAGCTGGTGAGAATTGTGCTGTGCTGTGGTTTATCCATAGCAGTCATAGAGTGAATTCATCTTGTTTTTGTCACCTCTTTGTGCCAGGAAATGTAATCTCTCTCTCTCCTTCTGTTTCAGTCCTGTCCTGACGCCACTCCCCGCACCTGGCCCTGTTGTTTCCCACATGTCATTTATTGTAACTGAGTTGTTTTGTTACCTTTGTTACATGTCTCCACATTCCTTTGGGATGAGAAGGATTTTCACTGGTATTGGGAGCTCCTCATTTTTTAGGGGCCTTTAATGGCATGCAGTTAGAGGCTGAGCATTCGTGGGGCTCTGGCTGGGAGGGGGACTGTTCATGGTTTGGTGTTAATAATGGTGCATCATGATTCTCAGTTCAGTTGTGTTCATGTTTCACAGACTTGCTGAGCCCCCTGAAGAAGTGGAAATCTCGCTACCTGATGGAGCAGAATGTTACCAAGTTACTGAGGCCACTATCTCCAGTCACGCCTCCACCTCCTGGCTCAATGAGCCCACAACTCACCACACCCTGCTCATCTCTGCCAGGAGAGGAGGAAAGTCGCAATGGTTATGGCATGATGTTCTCACCAATTCCCTCTCTGGCTGCTAGTCGCTGCAATACTCCACTACAGTTTGAGGTAAATTGGGAGAGAGGTCTGGGGGCTCCAAAAGGGGAGAGACTAGAAGAGGTGCACTGGGTGCAGTCTGCTTTCAGACACGTGGCTAGGTTCCTGAGCAAGACCCCAAGTGTCCCACACAGGGGCAGCGATTACCTCTCTCCTCTGTGGCACCCTTGGCTGTAGCAACTCTCTCGCTCCCCAAGGCCATCAGAGATGTGGTAGCCCCTGCTCCCTCTGTTCCATGTCATACTTCGCTGCAGTGCAGCAACCCTCTTGCTCTCCAGGGGTACCAGTCAGCATAGCCTGCATTCCCTTTCCTGCTGTACACAACACAACAGCTCACTTTTGCTTGCACCCCTCCCCCTGCTGCAGCACAGCAATCCCCTTGCCTACTGAGACAGCACATTCCCCCATACCCTTTCTGTCATAGTGCCGCAAACCCCAAGCTCTCAAGCGTGTCAGACATACCACAGCCCCTGCTCCCTTTCTCTTATGCAGCAGCCCCCAAGGCCTTGGGGGACATCAGACATTTCAGATCCCAGCATTGCAAGGGCTTACAGCTCCCTCCACCCAGTGTTTAATGTCCCAGGTGTACTGATTCTTGTTGTGCTCCCATTATATGCATTTGCCTTTGATTTTGTGGTAGCCTCTATCTGCAGGAGTTTAGGAAGCATTTAAAGAGCTTGGCAGGTGTTTTTCCCTGCTCAGCACTATCTGAGGGGGACTTGCCAGTGCCTCCAGTCTGGAGCTTCCTCCTCCCTCTTGCCATGTTCCAGCTCAGTGGCTACGATTGGCAGGAAGTGCCAGATGGTTTGCAGTTCTCTTTTTATTTTCCATTATTGCTCATTCTCATTGGAAAGTGGAACTCTCCAAACCTGCTGCTGCCATCACGCTACCATTCAGACCCAGGTGGGAACAGTCCAGTAAATGACAGCCTGGCCACTGGCTTGAGAGAATCCTGCAGAGATCCCTCCTCTGCTCTGCAGCAGTGCAGAGTCCTTTGCCGATGGGGTCTGTTAGCTTGGTGCTTTCGCTTTTACTTTGAGAGCTCTTTGCTGAAAGCTGTTGTAGAGGGAGACTTGTCAAGGCTAGTGGAGAAGACTGTTTAGTATTGAGGAGTAGGAGGAAGGACTGATTCAGGTATAGCGCTTGAGCTGGCAATTATCCTTGGGCTCTGCACTGGTACAAGTTGAATGTTTGAGGGTCAGTGGCACCATGGACCTCAATAGTCTAGCTACAAACCTCAGTCCCATGTAAAATAGTGTTAGTTGCTCCTGCTGCTGTGTATGACAGAGAAGGAACTTAGAGCCTACTGGGCTTTATCTCCCACTTGCCTTTGCTGCCTCTGTTTTCCTCTAGGGAACAAACCTAACAACTTGGTAGACCATAGGCTTCTGTGTTCAAGCTTTATATTTCACTAAATGCAGCTCATTTGTAACATTTCCATTTTAGTGTCTTGTCGGTTTCATTTAGTTACCATCAGTTCTAACTCAAGAGAATGCATCTCACTATGTATACAGATTGTACACTTCAGTCCTATGACCATGGCCCTGGGAGAAGAGAACAGGGGGAGGGTCTTTTATCTGGTTACTACTAGGACAAGCTCCTCGATTAGAGAACTGAAAGTGACCAGACACTGGGTTGATGGGGAGTTTGGTGCCTCTTTAAAGCTTGATGTTAACCAGGCTTTAGATGGTTCTGAGTGCCACTTTTGAGATGCTCCATACTGAATTAATCTGCTGCATCTGCTCTTCTGGGGAGCTTGTTCCACAAACTCCTGAAGCCTCTAGCAGGTCAGGCCCTTACGGACCAGGGCTTTAGAGCTAATTCAAGACCAACTGAGGTTGGGACTTCAATTTGGATTTGCTTGGGCCAATCAACATTTGTAGCAGAGACTTGGAGCGTAGTATCCTTCATCTGCTTTATCCCTATGGAGTCTGCCCATCAAAAGTCTCCCCAGTTGTCTGAGAAGGTTCTGAAAGTCATTATCACTTTGGGTTTTTGTACGTATTCCTGTCCACCAGGATCCACTCAACCACACCCCCGTCACTGGTAGTACCCTACCTCTGGAAGAGCTTCCCTCTTTCTGACTCTCTAATGGGGATGTTCTGTAACACCAAGTGAAGGTGGAGAGGCTTCTGCATACCATTGCATATGGGTGGATTGCTCTCCCTTGCACTGTATCCAGCTGTGACCTCTGTAGCTCCCTCAATCAGTTTATACCTATTCCTTTGATGGTACCTAAGAGGAAACTCATGGTGAATTGAAGGAGCCATTTTATTTTCCCCTTGTTTGAAGTCTAATACTAACTACAGCATTTGGGGAATTTTCCTTAGGCAAAGCCAGGCTTTCCACTCCAGCCTTTCCCATGTCATTGGACTAAATGCCATACATGGATTTCTCTATATTTCCTGGTGTAAACTCTTTGGCTAGCAGCATCAGAAATATAAGGAAATAAATACTTCTGGCTAACATTTCTTCTGTTCTCTGGTTTGGATACTAAGTTGTGGCATGGAACACAATAACCCAGTCCTGTCTTTGTGCTTCCAGGAGGCTTTAGAAACTACTTAACTCATTGAATCCCCCTCTAATCACTGAGGCGAGTTCCTGGGGGTAGTCTCTGTTTAGAATAGCTGTGGCTAACCTCTGTGCTTGTTTTTACTTTATTTTATTTTGCTTCTTGACTTTTTAAGTAGATGAATAACAAGATGCTTTTCCCTCCTCTAGAACGTATCCTCCCCTGAGAGTTCCCCTGCGCATAGGCCCGAGTCCCTGTCACCCGAGGTAGTTATCACACCATCTCAATTGCACTCTGAGGCTGTGTGTGTGTGTGTGTGTGTACCAGAGGTTCTGGAGGGTGGGGTGGAGTGAGAGTGAGGAGACTGCAGAGGAGAGTGAGAGAACGGGAACGGAGAGGGAGGTGGGGCACCAGTCACAGTAAGAATGCGGAGAGACTGCAGGATTGTCAAGGGAGACTAAAGAAAATAAAGTGGATTTATTTGGAAAATTGGGATGTATTAATAATACTGCAGATGCTGGTGGGAAATGGAGGCAAAGTGTGAAGAACCAATGTCTTGGTTATTGGAGTGAAAGGAAAAAGGTCTGGGGATCCTGGAATTATAATAATTGGCATCAATTTCAGCTCAATAGAAGTGGTTTATATGGTGTTTACTTCTTGTAGCAGTAAAGGGGCAATTTCGATTGAGGGAGGAATGGGAGAGCCTTGTCCCTGTTTAAACTGAAGGATGTTGGAGCAATGAGAACTCTGTCCAGAACCTTCAGCATCTTCATCACTCATTGGTTTTGATCAGCTTCTTGGGACAAGGTTATGTACTTGACCTGCTGTGTTCAGACAGAATCATCACCTCACTTCAGCCTAAGTCCATCAAGCGAGTACCAGGGGAAAAGAGTCCAGATAACTGCAAAGCTGGTCTAAAAATGTGAGGAAGTGATACAGTCATGATTCCATTCCTGGGAACAGAGCTGTAATATAGCAGAGGGCATGCCCTTATTGATGGAGGTGCTGTAATACAGTGAAAGGGATGCAGTTGGTACTCATTGCCCAATGTTCCAGGGGACTGTAACATGTGGAGAGGGTGCAGCCATGACTCAGTGCAGGAGGTTCCTGGGAGCTGCAATATAGCAGAGGAGATGCGTTGTGATATAGCAGAAAGGTCACAGCCATGTTTTGGCTCCTTAGCACTGTAATAAGAAAAGGGGGTGTACTCCTGTTTCAGTCCTGGAGGTTCCAGCAGGCTGTAATTTAAAGAGAGGATGCATTTGTGTCTTGGTTCTGGATGTTCCTAGGTGCTGTAAATAGAGCAAAGGAGTTGCGGATGTGTCTCAGTGCCAGAGGCTCCTATGGGATGGGATGTGTCAAAGGGGACACAGTTGTGTTCATTGTCTGAGATTCCCAGAGCTGTAATATAGTGAAAGGCGGGATATTGTCTTGGTGCTGGAAGTTTTCAGGTGCTATCTTGTAAAAGAAGGAATGGAAGCGTGTGAGTGCCCAGAGTTCCCAGGTACTGTGATAGAACAGAGGATGTCAGTTATGTCTCACTACTGTAAGATGCTGAATTATAGTGCAGATGAAATGAATGTGTTTGTACCAGCGGTTCCCACGTCTTGTGATCAAAGTGATGGCACATGGCTTGGGGTTCCTGGGCAATGTACTGTCATAGTAGAGAGAAGTTATATGTGGATGCTTGCAGTTTTCATTACTGGGTATTTGGATAGTCAAGAAGTTGGCTGATAAGACAGCCAGTGAGCAGTGAATGTCCTTGAACTATTCTTCACCTTTAGTGGACGGGTAGTTTAATACCATGTGTTAATGTTGCATGGGGCCAGCTGAAGACATCAGTTCTTTTTCAGCGAGCGCCAAGGCTTGAGCACTAGGGTCAAGGCTACCCAGTTGGAAGGGAAAGGGCCCAGCAGACTGGACAGCCATGTTTGGATTATTCTGTAATGCTCAATTCCCAGCCATTTTCTATTTAGGCTATGTGTACATGGGATTAATTGCAGCTGATTTAGGCTTGTGGGACTCGTGCTCCGGCTGAAAAATTGCTGTGTAGACACTCGGGCTGGAGCCCAAGCTCTGGGACCCTTCATCTTTGCAGGAGCCCAGGGCTCAGACTCCAGCCCGAGCTCGAACATCTACCCCACAGTTTTTAGCCCTGCAGCCCGAGTCAGCTGACCTGGGCCAGCCGCAGCTGTGCCGTGGGGATTTGATCCCCATGTTAGATGAACCTTAAAAGGCTTCAGAGCAGTGCAAGAAATGACCCAGGGGGATCAAGAGAAGAGCTGGAAAGGAGTGAGTTGTTTTTGGAGCAAGTGTTTCCTGACTTTAAAAGTTTCTCTCCCCACCTGTGTCTGCCCCTTCTCCTGATTTCCCCTCCCTCTCCCACCCCATGTCTTTGTTGGATTTTCTAGCTCTGCCTTCGAACGGACCTGGATTTGGCAAAAGTGGGCTACCTGGATTCCAATGCTAACGCCTGTCCAGAGAGGCCATCGCTGCTGACCTCGGGCCACTCTGATCTGGCTCCACAGTCCTCCATTCACTTCACTTCTGAGACCAACTTCCCAGGAAAGAGTGGGGAGGCACAGCTGCTGCTAAGAAGCTCCGATCAGGCTTTTCGGACAGAGTTTAATTTAATGTATGCCTTCTCCCCTTTGAACGCTATGCCCCGTGTAGATGGATTGTTGCGGGCTTCCCCTCAGGTGGGAGACAGGAAGCCCCTGAGTTCAGAAGGGGGATGTTGCAGCTCTCCTGCAGATGGATACTTCAGCAGACATGAGCCGGGGCTTCTTAAAGAGACATTGCATGGATCCATGTCTCCTGGTGGTGAGAGGGTTTGTGAAGGAGTCAAATCTGCTCCCCAAAACCCACCACAAAGGAAAAAGGCAAGTATTCCCTGCTAAAGAAATCACAGATGACACTAAATTGAGAGGAGTGGTAAATACCAGTGAGGGGAGGAATAACTCAAAGGATCTAGAGCAGGGGTTCTCAAACTGGGGGTTGGAACCCCTCAGGGGGTCGCGAGGTTATTACATGGGGGGTCGCGAGCTGTCAGCCTCCACTCCAAGCCCCACTTTGCCTCCAGCATTTATAATGGTGTTAAATATATAAAAAAGTGTTTTTAATTTAGATGGGGGGGTCGCACTCAGAGGCTTGCTATGTGAAAGGGGTCACCAGTACAGAAGTTTGAGAACCACTGATCTAGAGAGAGGAGAACCATGGGCAGAAATAGCTAAAATGAGATACAACTTGGAAAAATGAAGCTAATATGTCTGGGGGAAAATAATCCAAACTCTCGTGCTGAGTGGGAGTGAAAAAAGACTGAGGCAGAGACCTGGGAAAAGGAGGCAGCAAGTTGGGCAAGATTTTGAAATGAGGTATTGCAGCAGAAGGGCCAATGAGAAGTATCATGTCCAGGAGCAGGGAGAGAAGAGTGCTACAGTTTCACCTTGGTGAAATAGGAATAGCTTGGCTAGGTGATGATTAAGCTGGGCTGTCACACTAACTAACCTACAGCAGATCTTCTAGAAAAACATCCAATCTTGATTTTAAAATTAGCAGTGATAGAGAATCACTGCAACCCTTGGTAAATTGTTCCAATGGTTAATTACTCTCACCATTAAAAATATATGCCTTGTTTGCAGTCTGAATTTATCTAGCTTCAACGTCCAGCCATTGGATCATGTTACATGTGTCTCTGTTAGATTGAAGAACCCATTATTAAATATTTGTTCTTCGAGTGCTTGCTCATGTCGATTCCATTCTAGGTGTGCATGTGCCCACGTGTGCGATTGTCAGAGATTTTTGCCTTAGTGGTATCCGTAGGGTCGGCAGTGCAGACTGTAACAGGCCTATGCCAGTAAGTGACCCCCACAGCAGTTGTCTCAAGGGCTTAGGGGAGTCACACGTTAGAGACAAGTGCTGAATTTGTAAAAACTTCTAGCTCCACATGCAGAAGAAGCGGGATATTCGGCTACAGGCTCTTCTGGAGTCCACCCTTCATCTGGCTTCCATGCCGTCCCGCCAGAACTCGCCGAGTGCCTCAGTGCGCCCCCGGCACAGGGCTCTGCCCAGCACCATTCCCCGTTGCTGGTGCCCAAAAATAAGACCGAAAAGCATGGCTCCCTGGCACCGGGAAAAAAGGCCATGGGTCATCAGGCAAAGGACACGCTTTGGGCCGCCCAGCCACTCCAGAGCTGCGTGCTTATACCTCCCTGGTCGGAGCCCTTAGCCCTGTGAAAGGTCCACCACCGACTCCCAGGAGCAGCTTGGGACCAAAAACCCTGGCGGCACCGACACCTTCACAGGCTCCCCCGGCGCTGAGAGAGCAAAGGCTTCCGCCCACACCGCTGATGCAGCATGTGCCCCAGGAACAGGCAAAGGCTCCCCACAAGGGTAAGCCAGCTGCTAAGACCCCTCAGGGGGTGGTGGAGCACCGCCGAACCCCTGAGATAAAGCAGCACTCTCCACCTTCACGCTGGAGTCGCAGCCCAGATTCTCTGGGGCTCACCCTTGGTCACCGTCGCCGCGGTCGCCGCCATCTCGACACGGATTGCCTACAGCAAGACGCTGGTCTCCGTACTACTGACGCCACTTGCCCTCCCGCCAGTCTTCTCGGTGCAGGTCCCGGTCACCTGCCTTGTGGGAGCACCCCAGTTGTGTCTCCAGTCCCCCCAGCACTGTTCCCCTCGCTCCAGGCACCGGTCGGCGATGGTCAACAAACAAACCCAGGCGTCGATGGCTCCACCGTGGTCACCAGAAGGGGAGTCCTCCCGCATGGAAGCCCAATTCAGCCGCTCACCTAGACTGCACCAGCGTGAATGGGCATCTGAGGCCACGTCAACAATGCTGACTTGGCAGCACGGCCAGTGGCCTTATTGGAGTGTGTGGGGAGTGCCAGTTGTGGCGATGCCCCTTTCACACTGCTCATCGACCGCCGCCTCGGAGCAACAGTTGGCAGCACTGATGGCACCGGGCTCTGTGCACGAGGCGCGCTAGGTGGTGTGGAGGAAATACCCCCCCCCCCCTGCGCCCACTCCTAAGCCTCCCTCCCCTGTGGGAGAAGATGCCCTGGAGCCTCCGCCGGCAGTGCAATCATCATCCTTGTCCCCAGATGAGGCGGTTGCAGGACCTTGAGGGCCAGCCCACTGGACGATTTCAAAGAACACCAGGCCCTGCTGTGTCGGGTGGCCGAGAACTTGGGCCTGGAGGTGGAGGAAATGCTGAGCAGGCAGACACCTTGTTCGATGTCCTGTCAGCCTCTACCCCAACCTGTGTCGCACTACTGGTGCATGACGATGTCCTTAAGATTGCCAAGGGCCTCTGGCAAACTCCTTCCTCCATTACTCCCACCTCAAAAAGGGCCGAAAAGAAATACTTTGTCCCGGCCAAGGGGTTTGAATACCTCTATACCCACCCTCCCCCGGGCTCGCTGGTGGTCTCTGTGGCCAATGAAAGAGACAAGAAGGGGCATACTAGTTCAACCCCCAAGAATAAAGAGGCCAAATGGTTGGATCTGTTTGGAAGAAAAATTTATTCGACAGCCAGTTTGCAGTTCCGGGTGGCAAACCATCAGGCCCTCTTGAGCCATTACAACTTTAACTTATGGGACCCCTCAGTAAGTTCAAGGAGTCCCTTCCTCAGAGTTTGGGCTAGGAATTTGGCACCTTGGTGTAGAAGGGCACCGCGGCTGCCAGTTGCTCCCTCCAGATGGTGTGGGACACGGCGGACTTGGCAGCCAGGGTGGTCACCTCAGCAATGGTAATGAGGCCCAGCTCCTGGCATCAGACTGCAGGTCTCTCCCAAGAAATGCAGAGTTCCACTCAGGACCTGCAATTCGATGGGAACGGTCCCTTTTCCGACCAGATGGATGGGAGGCTGCATGGGCTAAAGGACACCAGGACTACCCGTCGCTCACTGGGCATGCATACACTGCAGCCTGCAAGAAAGCAGTTCTGGACGCCTCCGCTGCCTAGGCCTTGGCAGTCTCATCAGGGAGCTGCAAGAAGAAGGGACAGAGACACTAGTTTCAGCCGCCATCGCCCTTCCTCCTCCTGCTCTCCCAGGCAGCCCGGCTCGGCAAAACACCCCGGGGGCCAGAAGTGCTCGTTTTGAGGGTGCAGTTGAGAGCAACACCCCAGTCACCTTCCAGGATCCACCCTGCTCTTTCCTCAACCGTCTTCGTCCCTTCTGTTTGGCCTAGTCCCAAGTTACCTTGGAACATTGGGTGCTGGACATAGTGTCTCATTGTTACACCCTTGCAATTTTCAGCTGCCCCTCCTGCTTCAGGGACCCTTCTCATGAGCAACTCCTTGTTCAAGAGGTTGAGAACTTTCTGCACCGGGGACAGTGGAGGAGGTCCCTCGGGACATGAAGGGAAAGGGGTTCTATTCCCGCTACTTCCTAATCCCAAAAGCAAAAGGGGGCCTCAGACCCATTCTAGACCTGCGGTGCCTTAACAAGTCTCTCACAAAGTTGAAGTTTCGCATGGTCTCCCTGGCCTCCATCATCCCCTCCCTGGATCTGGGGGACTGGTATGCTGCCCTCGACTTGGAGGACGCCTATTTCCATATTCCAAGGTCTCAGACGTTTCCTCTGTTTTATAGTGGGCGAATGCCATTTCCAATTGACGGCACTCCCCTTTCATGGCCTCTCATTGGCTCCAAGGGTCTTCACGAAATGAATGGCGCCAGTGGCCGCTTACCTCAGACATCAAGGGTCTTCCCGTATTGCGATAACTGGCTCGTCAAGGGCAGGTATCAGAATCAAGTGCAGAGAAGCCTCCGTCTGATGTGTTTCACCTGCCATGACCTGGGCCTGTTGATAAATGAGAAAAAATTTACCTTAAGGCTACGAAATTCCCTACGTAAAAGGATAAATGGACACAAGTCAGATATTAGGAATGGCAATATACAAAAATCTGTAGGAGAACACTTCAGTCTCCCTGGACACACAATAGCAGATTTAAAGGTAGCCATCCTGCAGCAAAAAAACTTCAGGACCAGACTTCAAAGAGAAACTGCTGAGCTTCAGTTCCTTTGCAAATTTGACACCATCAGCTCAGGATTAAACAAAGACTGTGAATGGCTAGCCAACTACAAAAGCAGTTTCTCCTCCCTTGGTGTTCACACCTCAACTGCTAGAAGAGGGCCTCATCCTCCCTGATTGAACTAACCTCATTATCTCTAGACTGATTCTTGCCTGCATATTTATACCTGCTTCTGGAAACTTCCACTACATGCATCTGATGAAGTGGGTGTTCACCCACAAAAGCTTATGCTCCAATACGTCTGTTAGTCTATAAGGTGCCACAGGACTCTTTGTCGCTTTTTACAGATCCAGACTAACACGGCTACCCCTCGGATACTTGACACCTTAAGGCTAGTTCAACACATAGAGTTCATAGGGGCGGTTCTTGACTGCACACGGGCCAGAGCCTTTCTCCCAGAGGCGCGTTTTCGGACCTGATCTCCCATGTCAAGAACCTCGGCTCACCCCTGCCTGCAGTTGTTGGGCCACATGGCCGCCTGTACATACGTGGTCAGTCATGCCCAGCTCCACCTTTGGCCTCTGCAAGGGTGGCTGGCATCGGTTTACACCCACAACAGACACGATCTAGGCCGGGTGATCAGGGTGCTGGATTGCATCCTATCGTCTCTGGATTGGTGGTTGAGCCCCGGGTCGGTGTTGGAGGGAGTACCCCTCGTGACCCCATCCTCATCGCTGACCCTGGTCTCCGATGCTTCGGACCTGGGCTGGGGAGCCCAGCTGGGCGAGCTGAGCATCCAGGGCCAATGGTTGCGGGACGATCTGGCCGTCCATATCAATGTCAGGGAGCTCAGAGCGGTTTGCCTAGCCTGCCAGGCATTCTTGCCCCACCCGAGGAGCAAGGTGGTGCAGGTCCTGACGGACAATACTGCCGCACCATATTACATCAACAGACAGGGCAGAACCAGGTCGTCAGCCCTTTGCCAAGAAGCTGTCAGCCTTTGGGACTTCTGTGCGCGGCAGGCCATTCATCTGGTAGCCGCGCACCTGCCCGGGACCAGAAATGTGCTAGCAGATCACCTCAGCAGGACCTTTTTGTCTCGCCACAAGGGGTCACTCCATCCGGTGCCAGCCAGTATGATCCCCCGAAAGTGGGGAACTCCCCAGGTGGACTTGTTCGCGTCCCTCCAAAACAGGAAATGCCACGTGTTCTGTTCACTCCGGGCGATGGACAGGGTTCCCTGTCAGATGCTTTCCTGCTATCCTTATCCTGATAGCCCCCGAGTCACCTTGCCAGCACTGGTTCAGCATGCGGCTGGACCTTTCGGTGGCTGAGCCACTGCGACTCCCTCTCTGGCCAGACCTGCTCTCCCAGAACCACAGCAGTCTCCTGCACCCGAACCTGGAGGCATTGTACTTGACAGTGTGGCTCTGCATGGCTGAATGTGGAAGAGCGGGAATGCTCGGCCCACGTGCAAAAGGTCTTGCTGGGTAGTAGAAAGCACTCCACCAGAGCGACTTACCTGGCCAAGTGGAAAAGATTCACGTGCTGGGCCTCAGAATGATACGTCCGAGCTGAGCAGGCCTCGTTACAGCTGATCCTGGACTATCTTCTGCACCTCAAACTTCAGGGCTTGTCTCTGTCATCAATCAGGTCCATCTGGCTGCTATTTCGGCTTTCCACCCTCCATTCCAAGGCAGGTCAATCTTCGCTCATGACATGACGGCCCGGTCTGGAAAGGTCTGGAGCGTCTTTACACTTACGTCTTGGATCCGGTCCCTCCCTGGGATTTGAATCTCATGCTGTCGAGGCTGATGAGGCCTCCCTTCAAACCTCTGGCTTCCTGCTCTCTTCTCCTTCTATCCTGGAAGGTTGCGTTCCTGGTGGCGGTTACATCCGCCCGCAGTGTGTCTGAGATCAGAGTGCTTACGTCAGAACCACCCTATACAGTGTCCTACAAAGATACGGTCCAGCTGCGGCCACACTCGGCGTTCCTGCCCAAAGTAGCTTCCCAGTTTCATACCAGCCAGGACATTTTCTTACTGGTCTTCTTTCTGAAGCCCCATAAATCCGAAGAGGAGCACAGGTTATGCACCCTGGACGTCTGGAGGGCGCTGGCTTTCTATATCAATAGGACACGCTTGTTCCGTAAATCAGTGCAGCTTTTCGTGGTAGTGGCAGACAGGACGAAAGGTTACCCTGTGTCTGCTCAAAGGATTTCGTCCTGGATCACGGCCTGCATCCGATGCTGCTATGAGCTGCGTAGTCCACCAGCAATAGTCAAAGCACAGTCGACTAGAGCACAAGCGTTATCTGCGGCCTTCTTAGCCCAGATGCCAATCCAGGAGATCTGTAAAGCTGCTACCTGGTCAACTGTTCACACGTTTGTCCCATTATGTGCTGACCCAGCAGGCCCGGGACGATGCTAGCTTCAGCAGGGCAGTGCTGCAAGCTGCAAGATCGTGAACTCCGAGCCCACTTCCATTGGCACATGAGTAAGCACTCGAAGAAGAAAAAACGGTTATCTACCTTTCATAACTGTTGTTCTTTGAGATGTGTTGCTCATGTCCATTCCATTACCCTGCCTCCTGCCCCTCTGTCGGAGTTGTCAGCAAGAAGGAACTGAAATGGCGTTGGGTTGGTGGCGCCTGATATACTGGCGCATGAGTGCAGCACTCCAGGGGGCGCCACTGCTGACCCTACGGATACCACTAAGGTAAAAATCTCCAACGACCATGCACGTGGGCACGTGCACACCTAGAATGGAATGGATCATGAGCAACACATCTTGAAGAACAGTTATAAAAGGTAGGTAACCATTTTTTCCCCATGTAGGGCTGTATAGACTAATCAAGATGCCCCCTAACCTCTTTGTTAAGCTAAGTAGATGGAGCTCCTTGAGTCTATCACTATAAGGCATGTTTTCTAATCCTTTAATCATTCTCGTGGCTCTTCTTTGAACCCTCTCCAATTTATCAACATCTGTCTTGAATTGTGGGCACCAGAACTGGACACAGTATTCCAGCAGCAGTCACACCAGTGCCAAATAACTGAGGTAAAATAACCTCTTTACTCCTACTCAAAATTCCCCTGTTTATGCATCCCAAGATCACATTAGCTCTTTTGGCCACTGTATTATACTGCAACAGAGAGTCCTGTGGCACCTTTAAAACTAACAGATGTATTGGAGCATGTGTTATACTGGAATTTCATGTTTGGCTGATTATCCACCACAATCCCCAAATCCTTTCAGAGTCACTGCTTCCCTGAATAGACCCCCCCCCCCCCCCGCCCCCCCAATAAAATGCCCAAACAAGACACCCCACTGCATATGTTTCACCCCTGGGGGCAGGATGAGAGAACAGACATATGACAGATGTTAGTCACATTGTTTAATGCAGTGCTGGAAGGTGCTCAGAGCCTGTGGTGGTGAGCATGGTGTAGGCACTTATATAGAATAGAAGTAGAGAACACTTTTGTTTTCAGCTTTCAGAGTGCTGCAGATTTTTATACTGTATTGCACAAGTTGTCAGGAGGATGCTGGAGGTTTGGCAACTGGACAGAAGCCATTGAGGCTTTTGACAATTGGGGAGGTACAGGAGGAAGTTTGGGATTGTGAGATAAGCACACTACTAACAGCATATTTCTTCTGAAATGATCATCCATTAAATAGTTACGTGTGGAAAAATACAACAGTCACACCTCTGAGCTGTTGTTTCAGCCTGTCTGCAAATTCAAGAAGATGTGACTCCAATATAAAAGGATGCAAACTTCGTTTTCTTTGTACATTGTTCTAAATGAACATTTAAAAAATTTAAAACCACTCTGAAACCATTTAAATTCGGCAGCCCAATTCTGAGGCTGGGTTAGATTCTATGGTAAATTTGCAGTCATTTCATGGGGTTCTGATTATAGGCTTAAAATTAATGACCATATTTTTCATAATTCCATATTTGTCAGTAATATCATGCTAACTATGATTTCTTGATGGTATCTAATCTGTCATGTGGGGTTTTTCCCTGTTTTGAAACTGACTTAGTGTATGATTCTTACAGACAAGTCATTTAATCTCTGCCTCTGTCCCATCTGTAAAATTCCTACCTACTTCCCAGGGGAGGCTTCATTCATGTTTGTAACATGCTTTGAGATCCTCGCATGAAAGGAACTATAGAGATGCAAATCATCTCTTGTTTTTCATAAACAACTTGTTTTTCTAGTCCTGATTATAGCTCATGGATGCCCTATCCTGTGGTTTTATGCATGTTAAAATGTTTACTTGTATATGTGGTCAGTGCTCCTAGGGCAGCATATGAAGGGATAGCATCCTTCCCCCCTGGACCTGCCAACTTAGTGATTTGTCTATTCAACTAACAGCCTCAGTCCCCCAGGCTCATGGTGATGTTTCTCTCTCAGGTCTCTCTGCTGGAGTACCGCAAGCGAAAACAGGAAGCCAAGGAGGGAAGTGATTCAGTGCGATGCACAGTGACGCCGACCCGACAAGGCAGCAACAGCTCTGTGACTGACACAGAGGCCAGCAGTTTGCAGGGCTCAGTAGTCCGAGCCCCATCCTCCCCACAAAGTGGCTGTTCTCCCTCACATCCCCCCCTGCCTCATATAGAGGAGATCAGCCCACCAGACCTGAGGGTGGCTAGTTCCTCGACCTCACACTGCAAATCCCAGGAGAACATCAGCAGTAGGTGGTGAGTGTTCGCTCTCCTGACAAGGTTGTTGTTGCTTCATAGGAAGTCGGTCAGACTCTCTGTTTGGGGCTTTCCCAAGAAGATGTGTGTAAAGGCCGACAAATAGAATCCATCAGAAAGTCAGACAGCACTGGCAAGTGTCTGCTCACCCAGGATGGATCCTGGGTTAGCCTTCATACGGAACGGCTCTAGACATATCGCCTGGCTTTAGAACGGGGCCACAGCACTGATTCTGGTTGGCTATATACGTTGAATTCTACAGTATAAACACAAGTGATCCCAGCAGCCTCTTGAGCCAGCCCGTTTGTAGATTAGATGCAAATATCCGTAGTGGAAATTAAAAAACAATGTGAAGTTTCTTTTCTCCACCAATTTTTCTTTTTTTGGGCTTATTCTCCAGACTCTAGGACCATGTGCTTGCCTTGGGATTTGCACCTTAGCCTTCTACTGCCAGACCTTGACTCTGAGTGTGGGCTGCTGTGACACCTTAATGCTAGCTTTTATTGAAAAAGATACTAAATAATACACCTCCCCATGACCTCCAAACAGAGACTTTTACCTTTGGCACGATGGCACATGCGGGAGATGAGGGGCAGCACTTGACACATCTCTAGTCTACGTCATGTGCAAATACCCTAGAGCATAGGTTCACAAACTGTGCTCCAGGAACCTATTGTGGTCCACATGGTGCTTGCCAGGGTTCTGTAGAGAGCTGGTGTCACATGGTGCTGGCCTCACCTTATTTCCATCTGCTAAATTGCATTAAAAGTAGGGCTGTCAATCAATTAAAAAAATCGCGATTAATTGCACTGTTAAACAATAATAGAATACCGTTTATTTAAATATTTTTGGGTGTTTTCTACATTTTCAAATATATTGATTTCAATTACAACACAGAATACAAAGTGCACAGTAGCTCACTTTATATTTATTTTTGATTACAAGTATTTGCACTGTAAAAAAACAAAAGAAATAGTATTTTTCAGTTCACCTCATACAAGTACTGAAGTGCAATTTCTTTATCATGAAAGTTGAACTTACAAATGTAGAATTATGTACAAAAAAATCTGCATTCAAAAATAAAACAATGTAAAACTTTAGCGCCTACAAGTCCACTTAGTCCTATTTCTTGTTCAGCCAATCGCTCAGACAAACAAGTTTGTTTACATTTGCAGGAGATAATGCTGCCCGCTTCTTGTTTACAATGTCACCTGAAAGTGAGAACAGACGTTCACATGGCACTGTTGTAGCCAGCATTGCAAGATATTTATGTGCCAGATGCGCTAAAGATTCATATGTCCCTTCATGCTTCAGCCACCATTCCGGAGGACATGCGTCCATACTGATGACAGGTTCTGCTTGATAACGATCCAAAGCAGTG
>QXTE01000358.1:503139-537340 GCA_003942145.1 Platysternon megacephalum | reverse complement strand
GGAGAGTCGGGGGGTCACCCGCGCTCCCCTCGGGCAGGGGAGACAGAGGATCGCCCGCAGTCCCTGCGGGCAGGGGAGACAGTCAGGGGATCGCCCGCAGTCCCCTCGGGCAGGGGAGACAGTCAGGGGGTCGCCCGCGCTCCCCTCAGGCAGGGGAGACAGTCGGGGGGGTCGCCCGCATGCCCCTCGGGCAGGGGGGAGAGTCGGGGGGTCGCCCGCGCTCCCCTCGGGCAGGGGGAGACAGTCGGGGGGTCGCCCGCGCTCCCCTCGGGCAGGGGGAGACAGTCGGGGGGTCGCCCGCACTCCCCACAGGCAAAGTTGTCTTCCTCTCATTCCCCCCTCCAGTTGGCTTAGTCACCTCTCCATCCCCTAGGGTTTGCTCGATCACAAGGCTGATCCCCCTTGGCAAGGTTAGCGTGCTGCACTCTTCCCCATCTCTCATCCACCCAGCAACAAGCCTGGCTCCCTTTTCAGTCAGACCCATTAGCCCTGGTTACGTGAGCTATTCTCTGCAACACCCCAATGAAACCTCAGCAGCCAGCACACAGCTTAGTCACTCCAGGTGGGGCTTGTAAGCGCCATTTTGCTGAGTGCTACCTGAGCAGGTAGGAGGAGCTTTTCACCAATAAGAAAGAGGGGGCATTTGGGAAATACATGGAGGGGTCAGAAACATCATGGAATTGAAAGATATCACCTGGAAGAAGAGACATGTTCAGTGGGGAAGTGTCCATCAGACCCTGTTTGAAATAAACAAACACTGCTATGGCTTGAGAAGCCAATGATTCAGGCGAGTTTGTTGTGACCTGGGATAGTGTATTGTTGTGGGTATTTCCTTAACCTCAAATGTGGGCTCTCTCTTATATGACAATTAAAACATAGTTTAACAACAGCCTGGGAATATAATTTGTTATTGCGAGATCAAAGGGAAAGCAGGTTGTATCTGAGTTGGGAGACTGGGTCCATCCCACACCACAGAGCTGGGGCTGACACCCACCATTTGGCTGCCAGGGAACCAAGTGACGTGGAAACAATGCTCAGGTCTTGCTCAAAGGGACCGTTTGGTCTCCAGCTCAAGAGTTTAATGACTTTCTACCTCGTACTGCCTTTCAGCTAACCTGGTTCTTGCTGTTTGGCACAGGGCCCTCTTACTGGGAGACACCTCTCTGCTGCAGCTGAGATCTGCCAAGGCACCTAAACTGGCCCTTCCTTGGTATCAAAGAGAGGGGACTGCCGGCAGGCAGCTCTGACCTTAGGAACGTGCGTTCAAGACAAATGAAGAAGTTTGTTGTTTACTGGTGCCTGTACTGTTCTATGTTGGGGGGGCTGGAATATTGTGTATTGTCAGAGGCAGAAAGAATAAATAAATACATAAATAAATATTGAGGAAAGTACTGTCTGGCCCTTGGAGGCAGCCTTGGCCAATGATGCAGAGAGGTCATAGCAGCCTGTGCACTTGTCACAGTGCTGAAAGGTAAAATTAGGGCTAAAGAAGGGCCCTGGGTACTACTGGGGGCACATTCCTGAAAGTACAAGATCCCCTTTCACCTGCACTCTAGTACATTGGTATGTTCTGATTAGTATTTTGGAGAAAGACTCAGACCAAGGGAGACAGTTCATTAGTCTCCTGGGGCTTCCTGGCTGGCAGGTGGCACTTTGGCAAGAGCTACTGGGGAAAGAGCAGGTATTTTCATAGATTTGTAAAGTTTAAGGCCAGAAAGGACCATCTGATCATCTAGTCTGATCTCCAGTATATCACAGGCCATTTAATTTCACCCAGTTACCCCTGTATTAAGACCAATAACTTGTGTTTGTCTAAAGCATCTTCCAGAAAGGCATCCAGTCTTGACTAGAAGACATCAAGGGATGGAGAATCCACTGCTCCCTTTGGTAGCTTGTCCCAACGTTCATTGTTAAAATTTTGCCTTACTTCTAATTGGATTCTGTCTGGCTTTAGCTTCCAGCCACTGGTTCTTGTTCTGCCCCTTTCTCTGCTAGATTAAAGCGCCGCAATATTTTCTCCCTGTGAAGCTAATGATACACTGCAATCAACTCACCGCTCACTCTTCTTTTGGATAAACAGACCAAGCATGGGCGGCGGGTATAATAAGCCAGGGAAGGCTCTGCCTTCCCTAGCCACAGCTGCTGCCGCAGGACACTGGGCTGGGGCTGCTTGGGCCAGGGCTTGGGTGGGTCCGTCGGCCTGCTGGGGCTGGCCTGGGGCTCCTCTGGTGGTGGGGGTGGCTCGAGGTTCCAGATGGCCCAGGGTTTCTCCAGCCACGGGAGAGGAGGGTGGGGAACTCAGGCCGTGGGGGGTGGGGACTCAGGCCGTGGGGGGCAGGGCCTCATGCGAAATGGATGAGACCACGGGGCAAGCCTCCCGGAATAGGGGGGTCCACCCTCCACCCATGAGATCAAGCTCACTCTCAATGCAAAGCATTTTCTTGAGTCATCCAATCACTTTTGTGGCTCTTTTCTGCACCTCCTCAATTTTTCAACAGCCTTTTAAAAATGTGGACACCAGAACTGGACGCAGTATTGCAGTATCGGTCTCATGATTAATCAGTTTTAATCGTGCTGTTAAACAATAATAGAATACCGTTTGTTTAAATATTTTTGGATGTTTTCTACATTTTCAAATATATTGATTTCAATTACAACACAGAATACAAAGTGCACAGTAGCTCACTTTATATTTATTTTTGATTACAAGTATTTGCACTGTAAAAAAACAAAAGAAATAGTATTTTTCAGTTCACCTCATACAAGTACTGAAGTGCAATTTCTTTATCATGAAAGTTGAACTTACAAATGTAGAATTATGTACAAAAAAATCTGCATTCAAAAATAAAACAATGTAAAACTTTAGCGCCTACAAGTCCACTTAGTCCTATTTCTTGTTCAGCCAATCGCTCAGACAAACAAGTTTGTTTACATTTGCAGGAGATAATGCTGCCCGCTTCTTGTTTACAATGTCACCTGAAAGTGAGAACAGACGTTCACATGGCACTGTTGTAGCCGGCATTGCAAGATATTTATGTGCCAGATGCGCTAAAGATTCATATGTCCCTTCATGCTTCAGCCACCATTCCGGAGGACATGCGTCCATACTGATGACAGGTTCTGCTTGATAACGATCCAAAGCAGTGTGGACCGACCCATGTTCATTTTCATAATCTGAGTCAGATGCCATCAGCAGAAGGTTGATTTTCTTTTTAGGTGGTTCAGATTCTGTAGTTTCCACATTGGAGTGTTGCTGTTTTAAGACTTCTGAAAGCATGCTCCACGGCTCATCCCTCTCAGATTTTGGAAGGCACTTCAGATTCTTAAACCTTGGACAAGTGCTGTAGCTATCTTTAGAAATCTCACATTGGTGCCTTCTTTGCTTTTTGTCAAATCTGCAGTGAAAGCGTTCTTAAAATGGCAAAATGTGCTAAGTCATCACCCGAGACTACTATAACATGAAATGTATGGCAGAATGCGGGTAAAACAGAGCCAGAGACATACAATTCTCCCCCAAGGAGTTCAGTCATAAATTTAATGAACACATTTTTTTTTAACGAGCATCATCAGCATGGAAGCATGTCCTCTGGAATGGTGGCCAAAGTATGAAGGGGCATAGGAATGTTTAGCATATCTGGCATGTAAATACCTTGCAATGCTGTCTAGAAAAGTCCCATGCGAACTGCTGTTCTCACTTTCTAGTGACATTGTAAATAAGAAGTGGGCAACATTATCTCCTGTAAATGTAAAGAAACTTGTTTGTCTTAGTGATTGGCTGAACAAGGAGGAGGACTGAGTAGACTTGTAGACTCTAAAGTTTTGCATTGTTTGTTTTATTTTTGAGTGTAGTTCTGTAACAAAAAAATCTACATTTGTAAGTTGCACTTTCACGATAAAGAGATTGCACTACAGTACTTGTATGAGGTGAATTGAAAAATATTATTTCATATATCATTTTTACAGTGCAAATATTTGTAATAAAAATAATATAAAGTGAGCAGTGTACAATTTGATTCTGTGTTGTAATTGAAATAAATATATTTTAAAACATAGAAACACATCCAAAAATATTTCATACATTTCAATTGGTATTCTATTGTTTAACAGTGTGATTAAAACTGCGATTAGTCGTGATTAATTTTTTTAATCGTGATTAATTATTTTGAGTTAATTGCATGAGTTAACTGCGATTAATCAGCAACCCTAGTTAAAAGGCAAAAAGACATTCTTTTCCCTGATACTAATTCTGTGTGTAGGCAATTGCTGTAGTTGACATAGGAGGGGAGGGAGGTGGATCTGGGCAATGCGGTGTAGGGGAAGTGGGGTCCACAAGAGTTTCTATTAAGATTTGATCCACAATGGAAATGCCTGAGAAGCATATGCTGGAGTGAGTTTACTGCAATGACAGCCCCACAGAAAGGCATGAAAGAAAAGAGTTTGTTCTTTCAAAAAACAGCGTCTCAGTGCTCCACACACAATGGAGATGCTGGGAGAAGCTGGGACTGGCTGAGCTGGGGCCCTGCACGGAAATGATTGCTCACTTTATAGCCTGTTTTGTAAAGGTTTAAAAGAAACCCCACACACACATCTGTGTCATCCCCTGCTGCCTGGGAGAGGGGCATGGCTGAATGCAACAGCCAGGCAAAGGGATGTGAGACCACCTCTCCACATGGCAGCCAAGCTCCAGTGTCCACCTTTACATTACCTGCTTAATTCAGCTGCTCTGGGTTTGGTTTCCACTATGGCCTCATGAGCCAGTATCACTGCCTAAGGCTGGGGGCCACAACCACATGGCACNGCGATCTGCGGCGGCAATTCGGCGGGAGGTCCTTCGCTCCGAGCGGGAGTGAGGGACCCTCCGCCGAATTGCCGCCGAATCGCTGGACGTGCCGCCCCTCTCCCGAGGGGCCGCCCCAAGCACCTGCTTGGTCAGCTGGTGCCTGGAGCCGGCCCTGGGCCTCATGAGCCAGTATCACTGCCTAAGGCTGGGGGCCACAGTGCCATGTGGTTATCAAGTGTGAAGTGTTATCAGTATCTGTTTAAAATGGGATTAACCAGTTTTGCTGCCTTTCTTATCCTATTTCCGTCTTCCCTGGTTCTAATGGGTGTGGCTTAAGAGTGAACAGTCCCATTTCACTTTTAAATGGTGTTACAGAAGGCTCATGCTAGAGTAAAGGTTATAAAACAGTTTCATCCCAAGCCCCCTGTTTACACCTGTGCACAGCTCCCTTGTACATTTCCAGACATACTTGCTGGCATAACAGGGACAGGAGGAAGTGGGAGCTAAAATTACTTGCTGTGATTTTTAGAGGTCTCCATAGTTTTGCTGCATTCTACAATATCTGCAAATAGCTTTCATTTAAAAAAAAATAAGTTTCTATCTCTTTCAGTTGCCAAGATACAGCCATCACAATGTAAACAGATGTGCTGCTGCCCTGTTAACCCAGCCTTGCAGAAAACTGTCTCCAGCCAAACAATAGCAGCAAAGAAGGTGTGAATTCACCCCCCTCACCCCATTCACCTCAGTGAGGAGTGAACTCTGCCCCTACCCCATTCACCTCACTGAGGTGTGAATTTCAGTGTCCATTTTGGGCCCTTAAAATGCTAATGTTGAGCACAAATTATATTTTCCTTTAAAAAAAAAAAAAAGAGAGAGAGAGAAAATAAATGCAAAAACCACTTAATACAACGTTGAGGTTGCACAGTTTAATTTGTATGTTTCCTGTCTAAGCTCCTGCACAATGTTAATCTAGCTACACTGCACATCTGTGTTTTTTGCTACATATTTACTGTAGAAAAACCATGGGCTTTCTGTTATCTATGTACAGTGTCTAGAATAATGTGGCACCACACCAATCCCTGATTGGGGCACCCAGGCACTGCTGTATTACATATTAAATAACAAGCATACACATTTAGAAACTGCATGATCCACTGGACAGACTGTTACCCAGGAGATCTTGGTTCTGTTCCTGGCTCTGCCATTGTCCTGCAGTGTGACTTGAGGCAAGTTACTTCATCTCTTGTCCTCTTTGGGGCTGAGACTTTCACTGTGTGTTTGGACTGTGGGTAACACTATGTTGTACCAATTTTGTGTGGGGCCTCTAAGTGCTACTGTGTTAAAAATAAAAAACAAATTGGACAAGGAAAACAGGAATGGAAAGTAGCATTTATAGGTAAAATGGCTAAGTTAACACTGCTCCAGGAACCTTGCTTTTGCTGATTATATTTTAACAAAGCTACCTTAATGTTGTATTATTATAGAGTGTTGCAATAAACTGCTTTTTCAGTGCAAAAAAAGTTATTTCCATATGGTGACTATATCTAGACTTATGTATCCTAGGATTTCCAAAATGCTGTTAAATCTTGATACCCTTTTCTGAGAGAGGAGGACCCAAACACACTTAGACCACAATGAAACATCAAATATCTTGCAATCATTTGACAACAAAGAGAAGAGATATCATTGCCCCAGTGCAGTGCTTTAGAAAACACTTCACAGTAGTCATATTTGGTAGCCAGCAACTGATAGAGTAAAATCCACCAGGGTTTGTTGACATCACAAAAGCAGTGCAGAACCTTAATTCTCATAATTGTTTGGTGAACCCATTCTTCTACCACCCCTGCACCTCTGTATGGCAGGGACTTGCACTCCAGCACTGACTTCATGCTAATCGTTCTAAGCAGAATATTTTAAGAGCTTAAAAACAAAGCCCTCTTGTAAGTGTATCAAGGGGCCCACAACCCCCACGCCTTGGTCATTGTGCTCAAAGATGTGTAGTAACAGCCCTCAACTCTTATTGCTTCCTCTTTCAGGATGGTCCCCACATCTGTGGAGCGGCTTCGAGAGGGCCGTGGTATTCTCGAGAAGGTTCTGCGCAGTGGTGCAAAGATATCCCAGAGAGGAGAGCCCTCACCCACGGGTGACAGTGCTGCTGAGAGAGATCCAGGTAAACAGATGAGCCTTTTGAAGGAGAGCTGCATTTCATATTTAGACAGGTGGAAATGACTCTGTTCAGAATAGATTTAGCTGCGGGCTTGGCTCTCAGGTAAGTGGCACCTCCATGTTTGACATCACCAGTATCCTATGGGAGCCTTTCCCTGAGCACATTTCCTCGTGAGTCAAACAAGACCCTTAAGTCTGCTTCCCTCACCCTTCAGGCCTAGAAAGCCTTGGAGTTGACTACAGCATTCGATCCCATAACTAGATCACAGATTTTCTCTTTGACCTTGGACAAACCACCCGAAGCCTCAGTTTTCCTGTTCCTGTACGATGGGGTAGTACTGGCATCAGGAGGCTGGTGGAGTTAATTAGCTGAACAGTTCTCTGAAGATACCAAGCACCAAATTTCCTCACAAAAAGTTAGCTGAGAATTATAGACACTTTAAACTCAGGAAACAGATAGTTAAGGTTCCAATCATAGTCTTAATTCTGCCACTTTATTCCCTGCCGCCTACCAAGTGAATATCCTGGTCAGTTGTGAAATTCGCCTGACCTCTTGCGTATATAATTTTCAAGTGTTTGACCTTCAGTTACATGTAGCCATCCTTCCCATCTCTGAGTGTAGGGGAGCCCTCACTGTGTGTCAGGGCTCTGGGGTTTGAGGGAATGCAGGAAAGGGGTCCCTGAATGCTCTCACCCTCTGCTTACTAAGACACTGGGTGGATCTACAAATATAACAAATGACCCTGAGGTGTCAGGATCAACTGAACTGAATTGAGCTCCTTCAACACCACCTTAGTGGTGTACCTACCATCACCAAGCAAAGGCCTGAGATCAACAAACTCAGGCTATATCAGAGCAGCGGGGAAATCAAATACCAGGAGCACTGTGATGTTATGGTTGAAATCCTGGCCCAATTGAAGTAAAGGGAGTTTTATCATTGACTGACTTCAAAGGAGCTGGGATTTTACCACAAAAGAGACGATGGTCTTGTGGTTAAGGAACTGGACTTGGACTCGAAAGGTCTGGATTTAATTCCTGGTTTTTGGAACTGGCTCCCAGTGTGACCATGGACAAGTCACTTAATCTCTGTGTCTCAGTTCCCCATCTGTAAAATGGAACCTTTACCCTTTCTATTTAGATTTCAGACTTTTTGGGGCAGAGATTATCTCTTACAATGCCCAGCACAATAGGATTCTGATCTCACTTGAGACCTAGAATAAATCGTTGTGGACATTATTAAGCAACTTAGAAATACTGGAGAGAGAGCAAGCTTTGCCCCCAGTTGCTCCTATCTAGAAGCTCATAGGAGAGGCACCCCAACGGATCTCTCTGTCCATTGGTAGCTTGTGGGAGGGGCTGAGTGTCTCAGGTAGCCAGGACCCAAGTCATGTGGGGTTTTACAGATCAAATCAACACCTAGATTGCACCTAGAGGTAAGCTGGGAATCAGTGCAGATTCTAGAGAACAAGCATTATGTTCCCTCCTGCTAATGCTAGTTAGCAGGCTTCTGCATTCTGCACTAGCTGAAATTTCTAAGTGGTTGTCTTCTGCTCCCACACAGCTGGAGGAAGTGTCTCCACCTCCCCTTACTGAAGAGCCATGTTCAATCAGCATCATTGTGCTAGTTCTTGTTTTAAAGCAAGTTTTTTGAGTTACAAATGGACAAGGGTTTTCAAACAGCTAAATACTCACTATACGAGAAGTGTCCCTAGGGGTGTTCAACTTCTGTATGTGTGCGTGCCTGGGCATTCTTGGTCAGAAACTTTCATCAGGACTGTCCTTGGGTCCACAGCTGGGCCCTACACGCCCTCATGCTCTGGTGTGCGGGTATAAGGGGTTGGGCTCACTGCCACTCCAGTTCCTTCTCAGCTGCCTGAGTGTTGCAGCATCCACTATAGAGAACCATGTGGTTTTCTGCTTTATTTTCTTATTTATTCTTATGCTTCTTTCTTAGTAATTTTTTAATATTTAATTTTTCTGTTTAACACAGTTTTGTGGTTTGGGGGGTTTACTCTCTCTTTCCTTTGTTTGCCCAATCTGAGCTTCTGGATTTGGCCTCAATCCACTACTTCAACTAATGGGTTATGCCCAAAATCCCTGTCTGACTTGCCCCAGGTCTCTTTCCCACAATGAGAGACATTGAATCTGCCTCTGCTGATTTGAAGAGACCCACGTTCCCATGGTCTGCTCACGTTTTAAAAGCAGATTTCGAAAACTTGAGGAATGTCTGAAACTGTTGATGGAGCATTACAGCTTTCCCTCCCCCTCCCCCCCACTTGAACATCAGCTTTGGCTGCTTAAAGAGCTCCAGTGACTGTCTCTGCTGCAGTAAGCAGAAACCCTGGGGCCCTTCAGAACCATCCAGACCTTTTAAAAAAAAATTCTCCAGAATAAGAATCTAAGAGAACCATAGAATCGTAGGACTGGAAGGGACCTTGAGAGGTCATCTAGTCCAGCCCCCTACACTCATGGCAGGACTAAGTATTATCTAGACCATCCCTGACAGGTGTTTGTCTAACCTGCTCTTAAAAATCTCCAGCGACGGAGATTCCACAACCTCCCTAGGCAATTTTCTCCAGTGTTTAACCACCTTGACAGTTAGGAAGTTTTTCCTAATGTTCGGCCTAAACTGCCCTTACTGCAATTTAAGCCCATTGCTTCTTGTCCTAGCCTCAGAGGTTAAAGAGAACAGTTTTTCTCCCTCCTCCTTGTAGCAACCTTTTATGTACTTGAAAACTGTTATCACCCCCCTCACTCTTCTCTTCTCCAGACTAAACAAACCCAATTTTTTTCAATCTTCCCTCATAGGTCATATTTTCGAGACTTTTAATAATTTTTGTTGCTCTTTTCTGGACTTTCTCCAATTTATCCACATCTTTCCTGAAATGTGGCGCCCAGAACTGCACACGATACTCCAGTTGAGGCCTAATCTTGTGTCTTGCTTACAACACTCCTGCTAATACATCCCAGAACGATGTTTGCTTTTTTTGCAATAGTGTTACACT
Source organism: Platysternon megacephalum (assembly GCA_003942145.1). Lineage (NCBI taxonomy): Eukaryota > Metazoa > Chordata > Testudines > Platysternidae > Platysternon > Platysternon megacephalum. The sequence continues at coordinate 527,389 of QXTE01000358.1, read as the reverse complement.
ATTTACTCATATTTATCTTTGATCCACTATGACCGCCAGATCCCTTTCCGCTGTACTCCTTCCTAGGCAGCCATTTCCCATTTTGTATGTGTGCAACAAATTGTTCCTTCCTAAGTGGGAGTACTTTGCTGAATTCCATCCTATTTACTTCAGACCATTTCTCCAGTTTGTCCAGATCATTTTGAATTTTAATCCTATCCTCCAAAGCATTTGCAACCCCTCCCAGCTTGGTATCGTCCGCAAACTTTAGAAGTGTACTCTCTATGCCATTATCTAACACATTGATGAAGATATTGAACAGAACATAGGGAAGTCAACCTCTTGGTCTATGTCTTGTGTCCCAGCACTGGTACTGCTGTGGCTTCCACCTTCTCCAATATTAAGAACCTGACACCAGTTTAAAAGGCCACGCCATGTACCAAGAAGTCATCTGTTAAACAACATAGAGTGGCATCGCTGTTAGCACCAGACTCAGTACTTTTGAAGAATAAAAACTCTTCTAAAACCAAACCAGAATCATCATTGGTACTGTCTTCTGCAACCAGTCGAGGAAAATGCCCAGACCACGCTTCTGTACTGTCTCCAATACCCCTACATGTACTGACTCCCGAGGTTTCCTATCCAGAGTCCCTCGTACTGTCCAGGCGCCTTTCGCAGAAGGACCTTCAGATTCTGAGTCTCCATTGCTGAGAGGTACTGAGACACATTCCCCACTGGTACCGACTTATCTCCTAGAGTCAGCTTACCCTCTGGTCTTATCATCTACAATGCTGACTTGTCCTCCGGTACCGATGCAGTCACCAGCCCCATACAGGCATTTTGAGGTTACTAAGAGGCATTTTCAGCCAGTACCAACATATCCTCTCGTGGAACTATCTTACCAGCCAGCGAAGTCTCAGCTTCCATACCAATGCGGTTACCAGACCCTCTCTAGCCCCCGGTACCAGCATAGTCACTGATACCAGCACCGTTTGTCCCTCAAGTGGACACAGGAGATGACACTGCATCTGATTCCGAGAAGTCCGTACAGGGCTCCTCCACCTTCCCATTCCAGCTTCCCTCCTTCAGGTGCACCCCCAGGAAGAAATTCCCAGCAGGAGATACACCCAGCAATCTTGGGGTCCTGCCCTTTCTCTTATGCCCCACCACAGTGGGCTACTTAGAACCCATGGGCCTGTTATGGCAAGCAGTTTTACAGGGTTCCGTCTCCTAAGAGGGCATGTCAAGAACAGCAATCACCGACCCTGGTTCCTGCTCGACAGAAGGACTTATAGCCAGGTGGGGAAGAAGAAAAAAACATCTTCCCATAAATCCTCCTTGCCATACAAGGTTGTTATGCCTCCCCCACTAATGATTTCAAGGCCTTTGAAACGGATCGCAGAGGCCTTGCAAATCCCATTGGAAGAGATACAGGAACCCAACATTCCCTATTGGACATTCTCCATATGCCTCCTCAGGGCAAAATTGCCTTGCCCATCAATGATGCTCTGCTGTCTCCAGCCCCTAAGGTGTGAGGTAAACTCCAGCTACTCTACCACCTACTTGTAAATGTGCTGATTAAAAAATGCAGTATTCCACTCAAAGGCTCAGGATATTTTTTTCTCCCACCCTATACCTAACTCCCTGGTTGTCGAGGCCTCTGATGAATGAAACCAACCACATCGGTCCTGCTCTGCGCCATCCGAGAGGGAGCTAAAATGGCTAGATCATGGCCACAAAAGCTGCTCCTCAGCCCCTTTGCAGTGCAAAGTAGCCATTTACCAGGCCCTGATGGCAAAACATGATTTTACAAATTGAGTTTTTGTCTTTTGAGCACCTGCCACAGGACCAGAGGGAACAATTTCACCCACTGATAATGGAACCCCAGACAATCTCCAAAGCTTCTCTCCTGGTCTTGCTCAATGCTGCTAATACAGTTGCATGTTCTGTATCTATGGCAGTGGTCATGCATCAAACGTCTTAGTTCCAGTTTTCCCCAGGAGGTACAAAACACGGCTGAAGACCTTACCTTCAAAGGACCCACGCTATTCAGTGAGGCCACAGACAGGTCCCTTCATTCACTAAAAGACTCCTGGGCGACACTGTGATCTCTGGGCATCTATATGACTGTGACAAAGAAAATATAAGATCACAGGCGGCTCAACAATCTTGCCCAGTCCACTATCAAACCATGAAACCAGCTGAACCCCCATCTCCCACCAGGAAGAAGCCTAGATTCACCAAGAAGAGACCATCCTTCATAGTCAATGACGTGCTAGAAGCAACCATTTTGACTTGTTGGTTGAAGGTCATGCACTATCTCCTATTCCGGACCCTACAATGCATCTTTCTCCCATCCGCCCTTATGGCGATTCTCTCAACCACTTTCTGTCCTTCTGGGAGCTCATCACTTCAGACAGATGGATCCTGGAGGTGAGTTCTACAGGCTATTCCATCCAGTTCAGCTCATTCTGTGTGCCCTCCCTCCCTGTCCATCTTCAGGGACCCTTCACATGAGTCTCTTGAGGTAGGAGGTACAGTTCTACCTAGTCAAACCCCCCAACAGTTCAGAATGGTAACTCTAGCAACACTACTTCCCTCCATGGATCCAGAAGATTGGTTGGTTTGTCTCCCTTGACTTTAGGATGCTTATTTTCATATAGCAGGCCACTCCTTGTACAAACGTTTCCTAATTTTTGTGGTTGGCAGGGACCACTGCCAATATCATGTCCTTCCCTTCGGCCTCGCCACTGTCCCAAGGTCTTTATCAAAGTCCTCTTGGCCATCGCAGCCTATCTCTGCCAGATGGGAATAATCATCTTTGCTTACCTGGACGATTGGCTCCTGAAGGGTCACTCGTTTCTTGAAGTACAAACAGCAACCAACAGGGCCCTATTTCTGTTCCATTTCCTGGACCTCTGCCTCGGCATGGAAAAGTCTACACTCTCACGCACAAAAAACATAGACTTTGTTGGGGCCACGCCAGATTCCTCTACCACCACCAGAGCATACTTGCTAACAGACAGGTTTTCCACAATGTCCAGCCCCATTTCAACAGTACGGCAGAGCCTGCAAACCACAGAAATGGCTTGCCTGCAACTCCTGGGTTGTATGGCAGCCCGTATGTTTGTGACACTCTTAGCAAGGGGACGCTTTCTGTGTCTTCAAGCCTGGCTGAGAACCATCTACATTTCCAACAACACAGTCTATCCAAGTGGGTGTCCATACCTCAGAGAGTTCTCGGTGGAAAGATCCCCAAAAGGTATGGGTGGGAGTTCCATTTTAGCAGCCCCTTCCCACAAGGATCATCTCTACATATGCCTCCCTGTTAGGCTGGGGTGTGCACTTCCAAGGCTTCAGAGCGTAGGTCAGAGTGGCCCCACAGGAGGCAATCCTCCATATTAGCATACTGGAACTCAGGATAGTGTTACGCTTGCCAGCAGTTCCTTTCCCATGTCAGGGACTACCCAACTAGAATAATGATGGACAACAGAACAGCAATATATTATCTCAATTGACAAGGAGTAGCAAGATCCCAGTCGTTATGCAGCGAATCCATACGACTATGGAACTGGTGCATATCACATCACATACAGATCTCAGTGGTTTACCTATCAGGACTGCAGAATACAGTGGCAGACTCCCTCTGCCTCAACACAAGTGGGAGGTGAATGATATGGTATGCCGAAGGACACATCTTACCTGGGGCCATCTGGAGATAGGTCTCTCCATGACACCATCCAATGCAAAGTGCAGATGATTCTGTTCAGGAGGCGACCCCGCTCTTTGATGTGTCATTTTTTTACCAAAAATATTCAGCTTATGAACGAGTATATACAGTACTTAAAGAATCTCTTCTTACTGCTTTTTATACTCTTGCTAGTGTAACTCATTTTGTGCCTTGGTCGTTCTGATTTTGTCCCTACACACTTGTGCTTTTCTTTTGTACTCCTCCTTAGCAAGTTGTCCATGTTTCTGCTTCTTGTAGGATTCCTTTTTGATTGTCAGGTCATTAAAGACTCCTGATGGAGTCATACTGGCCTCTGAATACTCTTCCTACCCTTTCCTTCACATCGGGATAGCTTGTAATTGCGTGTTTAATATTGTCTCTTTGAGGAACTGCCAGCTCCCCTGAACTCCTTTATTCCTTTGATTTCCCCATGAGCCCTGACCTACCTGTTCTCTGAGTTTGTTAAAGTCTGTTTTTCGAAGTATATTGTCCTTATTCTGCTGCTTTCACTCCTTTCTTTCCTTAAAATAACTAAACCTGACATTTCATGATCACATTCACCCAAATTGCCTTCCACCTTCAAATTGGCAATCAATTTCTCTGTTGATCAGAATCAAGTAAAATGGCTGTCCCCCTGGTTATTTCTTCCATCTTCTGCAATGAGAAGTTGTCCCCAATACAGTCCAATAACTTACTGGAAATTTTGTGTTTTGCCGTATTACTTTTCCAACAGATGTCTGGGTAGTTCGTCCCTAATTACTACCAATTCTTGTGTTTTGGATATTTCTCATGTTTGTTCTAGAAATGCCTCATCCCCCTCCGCTCTGTGATTTGCCTGTAGTAGAACCCTTGCCATGACATCATCCCTATTTTCCCCTTTTTATCTTTACCCAGAGTCTTTCAACCAGTCTGCCTCTCATCTCCTTCTAGACCTCAGAACAAGTCTATATATTGTTGATACATAATGCAACACCTCCTCCCTTTTTATCTTGCCTCTCTTTCATGAACAAGCTATATCCCTCCATGCCAATATTCCAGTATGAGACTTGTCCCACCAAGTGTCTGTGGTGCGAATTGTCATAATTTATCTTATCTACTAATACTTCCAGTTCCTCCTGTTTATTCTCCACACTCCTTGCATTTGTGTAAAGACATCTAAGATGTTGAGCAGATTCCCCCACTGTTTGTTGCTCCTATTACCCTATTTTAATTTTCCATGTCTTCCCCGACATAGCAACATCCAGTCTTCTGTTAAGATTGCCTTTTTTATGCTTACCTGTGGGCTTTTGTCACCTGCCCTCTTTGAACCTTGTTTAAAGCCCTCCTTGCTAGGTTGGCAAGTCAATGCATGAAAATGTTCTTCCGCTTCTTGGTCAGGTGAACCCGGTCTCTTCCCAGCAGACCTCCTTCCCAGAACAGTACCCGGTGGTCAAGGAAGTCAAGGCCCACCTTCTGACACCATCTGTGCAGCCATCCATTCAGCTCCAGGATGTGTGTGTCTCTGCCTGGGACCTTACCCTCAACCAGGAGGACAGACACCACCACCACCTGCACGCCCACAGCCCTGTAGTCACTGCTGATCTGCCCAGGGTCAGACCTGGCAGTATTCGTGCCCACATGGATGAGCAGCATGGACTAGTGGTCAGAGGGATGGAGGAGCCTCAGCAACCTTTCAGAGATTGCAGTATGTCCACTTGGCATCAATTGGCTACTGAGCCTTTCCCTTCAAATGTTAGGGCATGCTCCACCCCAAGGAAGAGGCAGGGTCTTTCACCTGCTTCAGAAACTTGCCAGTGTGTGAGATCTGTAAAGCTGTGCTGTGGAGCGCCCCACTCAGTTTTGTCAAGCATGACACCTTGGATACTGTGGCTAGTCTGATGCCAGGTTCAGAAGAGCAGTATTCCAACTGGTACTTGACTGATGTGGCTGGCACGCCTCAGTGCCACTGCCTAGAGGGGATACTGTTCGCCAGTCACCTCCAGAGGGATCCACTTCAACACTTGAAGACCGGTTACTTCCCCCACAGTAACTGTGGTTCTGCAGGATGTTGTAGTTCCTGTAGATCCCACAGCCTACCCTCCAGACCAACATTTCGGAGTCCTCAGCTTCACGGATGTAACGATGCTGCCTCTGGCAGGACACAACTGAAAGTATCAATTCAGGACAAATTGCTTAGAGCAGGGCAGTTACAGCCCAAAGCTGGAGTTCCTTTACTATTAAGGCAAACCAAACCAGCCAAACAGAGGACTTCGGTCTCACCCCACTAGCTAACCATAAGTCACACAAGCAATTCCCTTAGACACCCCAGTTTCCCAGTATCACCACCAGTGCCACTCGTTATGGGGACGAATGGTTATGAAAACCAATATCCCAGTAAAAGAAAAAAGGTTCGATCCCAAAAGACCAAGCCCCAGACCCAGGTCAATATATAAGTCAGATCTTACCACAAATCATGCTATTGCCAATCCTTTAGAATCTAAGGCAGAAAGGTTTATTCATAAAAAGAAAGAAATATAGATGAGAGCTAGAATTAGTTAAATGGAATCAATTACATACAGTGATGGCAAAGTTCTTGGTTCAGGCTTGTAGCAGTGATGGAATAAACTGCAGGTTCAAATCAAATCTCTGGAACATCCCCAGCTGGGATGGGTCATTCAGTCCTCTGTTCAGAGCTTCAGTTTGTAGCAAGGTTCCTCCAGAGGTCAGAAACAGGATTGAAGACAAAATGGAGGGGTTTACAGGGCCTTTTATATTCTCTGCCATGTGGAAGGACACCCCTATGTTCTTACTGTGGAACATCACAGCAGCAAGATGGAGTTTGGACTCACATGGGCAAGTCACACGTCCATGCATGACTCAGTTTGCAGGTGGCAGCCATGGCTCACATGCTACCTTGAACGTTCCCAGGAAGACTTCTCATGTCGATTGGAGTCTTCCAAGGTCCATTGTCAGTTAAATGTTTCTTGACTGGGCACTTAATTTGCAAATTCCTTTCTCAAGAAGCTGACCAAATGCTTCACTAATGCTATTTAGGGTATGTCTACACTACCCAGGTTACAGCGTGGCCACAGCTGCGCTGTGACTTGGGAAGTATAGACACACTTTATCGCCGGGGGAGAGCTCTCCCGGCGATTAAAAAAAAACCCCACCCCTAACGAGTGGTGGTAACTTTATCGCCAGGAGCACGGCTCCCGGCGATAAAGCTCTGTCTATACTGGGGCTTTTCAGCGCTATAACTTTTGTTGCTCTGGGGGTATTTTTTCACACCCCTGAACGACAAAAGTTTTAGCACTGAAAGTGGCAGTATAGACAGCCTTCGAATCAAACACATTGAGATACAAATACAGGGCCAATATTTATAACTTCAACTACAAAAATGATACACACATACAGATAGCATAATCATAACCAGCAAATCATAACCTTTTTATAGACACCTCACACAACAACCTTTGTACAATATTTGCTGCAAATATATAACAGTGGTTGCAACAACGATCTATATGGTCACAGTTTGTGTCAATAACGTAACAACGGATTTGAACTGTGAGGGAACTGAGGGAGGGTTGTGGCTGTCCCACCCTTCATGCCCTCATGCAGAAGCACAAGGAGGCTCAGAGCACAGGCGCAGCCCCAACAGATACTACTGTGAAAAAGTGAAAAGATGTTGTGCACATGAGGCTCATGCTCCCCTACAGTGTGCTCCATGCCGACTACAACATCTTGAAGGATCAGTTACTGGTGGGTAAATAACCCTTCTTTACTCATGCTGGTGGCTCCTATGGGGTGTTGGGATTCTCCAGATTGCCGTTAGTTAACTTCTTTTGGCTTCAGAGGGCCCAATGACTTGAGGTGCTGGGTGGTGCTCTTGCCTTACTGCAGCAGGACTGTGGAACAAGGTAACTGGAGTGCACACAGATGAGCTTAGGAGAGATCAGTTGTGGCCCTGGTCCAGGAAGTGAGGTTTAAGGCTTGACTCTGCTATGCCTTCTAGGTACCGCTGAGGGAGACACCCCAGAAGTTCTCAGTTCTGCACTCAAAGGACCAGCAGTTTACAGCCCCTCTAGATACAGCTACCAGGTAAGACCCATCATTGTTTTCTAGTCACAGGCAGGCATCAGAACCTGCAGTTCATTGTCAGCAACTGATCAGGTGGCTTGAACAGCAAACACTGTTGCTAAGTGGGGGTTAGTAGAGAGAGGAGGAAATATTTGTGCTCTGACACTTTTTCTCTCCCTCCCCCAACCTTCTCCAGCTCCTGCAGTCTGACAGCCCCCGAGCAGAGTCCCAGCCTCTCCTTCAGCAGAGTTCCTCCCCCTACAGAGGACACTCTACTCCGTCTCCTGGATACAGCTACCGAGCAGCTCCACCAAGAACAGGACACAACCCTGCTCAGGGCTCGTCGGAAGTGTCCCTTTCGTCCACCTCCTATTCCAGCCCTGCCCATTCAGTTTCCACGGACTCCCCAGCTCTGTTTGCAGGGAATTCTGGGTATTACAGCAGCCAGCAGCACTCTGGAAGTAGCATTAATAGCAGCCTTCTGAAGAAGAGTCACTCTGCTGCTGCCAGTCCAGCACAGCAGGTTGCTGCAGACTTAGTATCCTTGGGGTCGGTTTCTCAGCCCTGCACAGGAGCATCAGGCTCCAGCTCTGCTCCCCAAAGTTCCAGATCGTTGCAGTCAGACTTGCGGACTATCAGCCTGCCTAATTCTGGGCAGCCTGCTCTCCACCAGAGCTCCAGAGGGTCAGGGGTTTCCAGTTCACAGCACTATCCACACCGTGGGGGAAGCAGTGTCCATCAGTATAGACTGCAGCAGCTTCAAGGTCCAGGAGTAAAGACTCAGACAGGACTTTCCTAGGGTTGCCTGAATTCAAGGAGGACCGAATTGCCCATAACTCCTTCCAGCTGCCTCTGGAAGTGGCTTCTGGGCCAATGCTGGGAGCTTGCACCTGATGCTGGGGGTGCAGGGGGCCAGAGGCTGGAGTCTGGAGTAAATGAGTGAGACTTGTAAGCAGAGGCAGCCTCTGCCCTTGGAGGAGGATGCAAATTTCTCTGAGGCAGAGACTGCAGGAAAGCTGGGTACATTGTAGAAAAGCAAATGGTTCTAAGTGCAATGACTGCGATGCAGCCTCTGTCTCCTGTCCATGCCCATAGCCGTAGTCACTTGTGCAGTAAGGACATCTTTTTAAGTATGAAAACAATTTAAAGAAAAATCTGGGGGAAGTTAAACTCCAATCCCNGGGGGGGGGGGGGGGGGGGGGGGGGGGGGGGGGGGGGGGGGGGGGCTTTCATCCGTTATGATCATTCCAGTCACAACAAACCAGCACACGCACCACCTTTGGGCCTGGGCTGTGACCCCCCACAACCAGACCCATTTCCATTGTGATAGACTCCAAGAACTGGTCAGTTAGCACTGGGACTAGGAGAGAGTGAGGGTGTGTGACTGTCGCTGACAGGTGGGTGTCGGGGCTCTGCAGGATATAACTAACCGAGGGCGGTTCCTGTGAATGTCACTAACGGGGATCTGTGAATGTTTGTCACTAGCTGGGAAACTCTGAATTGGTGTTGTATGCTGCAGTGTATCATCAACGGGAAGGTCTCCATGAACATTGTCACTGTGTGAGACTGGGGGGGTTGAGTAGGGGTGACACTGCGGCGTCACTGCTCTGAGGGCTGTCCAGATGAGTCATGTTTGTACTGGGGTCTGTGCGTGGGCTGTGGAGTGTGTCTCCCAGAGTGCATGGTTGGTGGGGACTCCAGGCCTTGGTAAGTTGGGTGCTGTAGGTGTAAAGTATCACACAGAGTGAATCCTCCCACCTAGGGGTAACATGCATAGAGTGGCGCCAAAGCCAGCCCAAAGGGGGTGTGCTGTCAGTTCAGCTCCATACGATTGCCAGCTTCTTTCTCACTTGTTTACTGTAATATCAGGCGTGTTTTTATTTATCTAATTTTATATTCAGTTATAACCATATTAGGTTAGCTAATATACAACAGGTAGAGTCCCTGGTACAGTGGGCCTTCTCCTTTTTCTGTTGGACAAGACAATGCTGTGAGTCTGTCTCCCTGTCTTTCAAATGCACAGTCTTCTTCCTTTTTTAGGGCTGTTACAAGTTCTCTAATTCACAATTGAAATCAGGTGTTTGTTCAAGGTAGGGGAGACTTTTAAAATATTAAAACAAAGTAACTTTCTCCAACAGTCTGGCTGAGTGTGTGTTGGGGATTGAACTTGTCACCTGGAATGCGGGTGTCTCTGTATACTGTATAAAATAGGTGTAAACTTCACTCAGTTTAGACCTGGGTGTGTAGTCTCCCATTTCATGCTGTGTGCAGCATGGGGCAGGCAGGCTCTGCCCTGCCTAGTGGCAGCAGTGGATTTGGGGGTTGGGAGCAGCATGCAGAGGTTCCAGCACCTCGTCATGTGCAGGGTGCAGAAGGGAGGCGCCCTGGAAAGCTCTTGGAAAGGTGGGGGCTGCAGCTTCTGACTCTAGTGGGGTTTTTACACCATGCTGTAACATTTGAACTTTCACAAGAGATGTAATAATTTTGATAATAAAAATACTTAACTTGAAAATCAACTTTTTGGAATTTCCCTTCCCATTTTTTAGCGGCTTTAATGTCCTCGCCCTGAGCACAGACCTACGGCCAGGGATTTTATGCCTCTCTGCCCTGCTTTGCCCCCCTACCCTTAACCCTGATATGTAAAGCATTGCAGAGGTCTTGAGGCTAGGAGAAAACTGCATGTATCAGGAAAGGAGATCTGGTAGTTGCAGAACAAATCTTGAATTCTGATTTGGGTTATCGTGGGCAAGTCACACAACCTGCTTATTTGTCAGCTCAGCTGGAATATTGAGTAAAATTCAAAATCCCCAGTGAGATCACATGCTGCCTTGGAATTGAACTTTCCCAGGGATTTGTGAGTTGCTTCCCTTGAATCATGAGATTCCCTGTAGTTAGCCACCCACCATTTCATCAGCCCATAGCAGCTAATGATGTGTACTGATCCGAAGAGGGGTCGCCTTGAGTTGGCATCGTATTGGGATACACAGTAGAATTAAAAAAAAAAAACTGAAGCGCTCACAAGATAGGCGAAAAGTCAACATAACGTTTTCTGGAAGACACAATAACTTTCAATGAAGAGAATTAATAACTTTCCACTTTACAACTTTTATTATGTAAATCTGCTGTTAGAAATTATCAGGCCCTAGGTGTTGAGATTCTGGTTCTTTACATAGATCCAATACTTGCTGGATATTGAAAAAAAATCTTTTTAACATTTGTGCATACATCCTACACCACTGGGTGTCAAAGCAAGAAAGCAATCTCTCTGGCCGAGCTGCACAACATTGTTCCACTGCACAGCTCAGTAGTCTGAGTCTTTAGCTGCCTTCTCCCAGTTGGCCTTTTCATTTAAAAAGCCTTTGACCAGACTTCATAGCTCACAAAACAAAGGTTTACCTTGTGTGGGTCACTCATAGTTTAGCTATGTACAGGAAGGTCATAGGTGATCAGGCTTCTAAATACTTGTTTTATTGAAAGGGATCTGAGGAAAATATTTCTCTAAGATAGTGGTGTGTGGCCCCAAGATAGGGGAGTTAGACTTTTTTTTTTTCTCCCTTACTACTTTCTTGATTCTGACTTTACAGTAACTTCATCCTCTAAAGATATCATCTGTTTGGGATTCTCACTCCTGGCTCTGAGCACAAGACTGGCAGAAATCCCCTAGTTTTTGTTTTTCTGTTGTTTTTTTACCCTTGAGGCAGAGTGTGATAGCAGGGTAGAGCACAAGCCAGGTGCCTACTAGCTGTTCTCTGTCACACCCCTGAATGTTGCAACCAGTTCCTCCATTTGAGCAGGAGGTAAAGGAACTTCCTGCAGGGGAATGCACCTCATGAGACATCCAGCTCCTTGCTTGTGACACTTTAATGGATACTTTTTCCATATCTATACCTGCCTTCCAGTCAGATCTGGTTAATTGTCTGAAAGGTTTGAGGCCTTTGCTTCACTTTGGGACACTTTGGTATGGTGGGTTGGATTTTTTGGATGGTGTTGCTGCTAACGTAGGGAGGGATTGTTTCTAGTTGAGTTCTCCGGGAATCTGTTCCTGGGCCAGTGCAATTCAATATCTTTATTAACAATCTGGAAGAAAATATAAAATTATTGCTGGTAAAATTTGTAGATAAAACAAATTCATAGTGTGGTAAATGATGGGGACAGGTCAGTTATACAGACCAGCCAGGATTGCTTGGTAAAATGGACTAATTTAAACAAAAGATGCAGTGTAATACAGCTAAATGCAAGGTAATATATCTAGGAACAGAGAGTAGGTCACACATAGGGTGTGTCTATACTAGCGACTGTTCACTTCACTTCTCCATGCATGTGGTTGTGCCCTAACCCCCATGTTGTCCACCCCTAAATCCCAGAAGCAGGTGTGTGAAGGCGAGTAAGCTAGCACACACGAGGGGTGTGAGTGAGTGCACAGCCCCATGGCAGTGTGGATGGGGGTTAGGGTACCTAGTCTCAAGCATCTGCAGTCCTCCACCCCCATGCCATAATGCACTGAACCCTTTTCTTCCGGACCCTTACCCAGTCTACAAAGGTACTCGTCTCCCTGTTGTCACAAGCCGTAGTGAGCTGTGCTGACTACTGCAGGACAGCTTTCCACAGCACTCTTTACACATTGTACAGGTGACAATGGATCCTGCTCCAACAGCAGCTGCCTGGCCTGCTGACCACACCCGGGTGCTGATCAATGTGGGGTGGGATTACACCATTCTCCACAACTTGTCCTGAAGCAGTAGGAACTCCTGTACTGCCAAGTTTCATGGAGGCTGGAGCAGGCAGGTGTTCGGTTGGCTCTGGCCCATGAAGCACTTGAGGCTTCTGTATAGGAGGGCCAAAGACTCCAGCAGTGACTTCATGAGGGCTCATTGTACGTGCAATGACCAGGGGCTCTTGAGGGCTCCCTGTACAAAGCCTGAAATGGCTCACAAGCCCCTCATCAACCATACTGGCCTCATTGTCCAACGGGATGCTGATGAGGGCCAGGGAGAGAGGGCAGCAGGGACCATGGAGGATGTCCTGCAGGACAAGAGCATGTGATTCTGCACCTCTAACTGGAGGAGCTGGTGGAAGAAGCCCCCCTACCACCTCCTCTCCCCTCCTCCCCCCGAATCTGAGGAGGATCCCAAACCACAGCAGGAACCAGAACCTGAGGCTGGTAAGTTAAAATGGACCCTCACCCTCCCTGCCAATTCTCATCTCTTGCTCTGGTGCTAAATTCCTGATGTTAAGATCCAGGTCATTTGAAGTGGATAATATGCCAGGCATTGCTCTGCCTCTGAGAGATTGAACTGCGGTGCTGAAGCCAAGGCACTGTCATGCCCCATCTTCTTACCAAACTTCTCCAACTTCCCCCCGCCATCCAGCCCCAGCTCTGCTCCACCCTGAAATGGGCCCCGAGCAAGAGATGGTTATAAATCAATGATTTTATTGATTTCTGATGAACCACTGTTACACATTTGGCTAAAGCTATTTCTTAAAAACAGATTAACAAAACATCACTGTGCCCTGTGTCCGCGTTTCTCGGCCAGCATTCAGGCAGCGATGGGCCCATGGCTACGTAGACTGGGAGAAGGGAGGGGCATGTTAGAAAGATCCCAGTTGGGGATGGGACAGTAGAAAACATATAGTTGGTTGTCTAAAGTTAGTAACAGCTTTCTTTTGTCCCTTGGAAGATTACACAGTTTCAGTGCTTCTCCCAATCTCCTGATCTTACTGTCCCCTTTCAAATGGGAGCTGCATGGATAAGGGTGGGAGGTGGAGGGAGAGGGAGGGAAGGGAAGGGATCGCTACCATAGTGCACTGCTCTGTGTGTCAATGCAAGTGGCTGCACTGCTGTGGAGATGTGCCATGGATACTGCAGACCTAGATGCACCCATCAGACCCAATGCTCATAGCAATGGCTGCACTGTCAAAGCACAATCATAGCTGAGAATGAAGAAGGCATATGGGGGGTCCCAGGAGCAGGTGGGACTGGCAGCCATGATGGTGAAGCTTGCAGCTCAGGAGTTAGGGCGCCCAGGGCTGATTTAATGCACTCTAACTTGCAAGTGTAGCCAAGCCCTTTGTCCCACTTCTTGTTGATCTCCTCATCTGCATTCCCCTCCTCTTCATCAAGGTCTGCAAGTGCTTGAAACCTGTTCTTTACCTGCAGAACAAAAGCTTCTGTGTTTCAATATCATAACGTCTATGTACCTTGTTTGGTGGGCCCACACTTCTCAGTTTTAGCTTGATGGAGCCTGTTGCAAGGTGGTGAAGCTTAAATACAGTCTGGAAATCATCAAAATACAACAGCAAAACCAAACTCGAGATTTATCAGAGCTGCGTACTTTCAACACTACTTTATAGTGCAGAATGCTGGGGAATGAGAAAGTCTGACATGTCCAAACTGTCTTCATTCCATACAACCTGCCTCAGAAAAATCCTCCATATCTTTTGGCCCAGAACTATCTCAAACCAAGATCTATTGACCTAGGGCAGCCAAGAGGATCTGAGCGCCATCATTGTCTGGAGGCGTTGGAGATGGATTGGCCATGTGCTTCAGAGGGAAACTGATTCCATCACCAGAGTAGCAATAAGATGGACACCTGAAGGCAAGCGAGAATGAGGCTGCCCGAAAACAACATGGCGAAGAGCTGTGAAAGCCGAGCTGAAAAACCTGGGGCACAGCTGGGGAACCATTGAAAGACTTGCCAGACACAGACAGGGGTGGAAGAGCTTCGTCACTGCCCTAAACACCAGAGGCGTAATAGGAACATCATGATGATGAAGTGAGGAGAGAATCAGGCATAGGCACCAACTCCGTGGGTGCTCCAGGCTCAAGCATCCATGGGAAAAAATAGTGGGGATGGTCAACCCACCAGCCACAACCCTTCAGCTGGGCCACCATTTAGCTGTTCGGCAGCTGGCATGCGGCCTTGGGGGGAGAGGGCGGAGCGGGGGGCAGGAAGATGTGGAGTGAGGGTGGGGCCTCGAGGGAGGAGGGTGGAGTGGGGGTGGAGCACCCACTGGGAAAAATAAAAGTCAGTGCTTATGATTTTCTGTCTTATTATCTAGCCCTTTCTTAACGATTCCCAACATTCTGTTCACTTAATTGACTGCCTCTGCACATTGAGTGGATGTTTTCAGAGAACTATCCACAATGACTCCAAGATCTCTCTCTTGAGTGGTAACAGCTCATTTAGACCCCATCATTTTATATGTATAGTTGGGATTATGTTTTCCAATGTGCAATACTTTGCATTTAGCAACATTGAATTTCATCTGCCATTTTTAGCCCAGTCACCCAGTTTTGTGAGATCTCTTTGTAGCTCTTCGCAGTCTGCTTTGGACTTAACTATCTTGAATAGTTTTGTATCTGCAAATTTTGCCACCTCACTGTTTACCCCTTTTTCCAGATCATTTATGAATATGTTGAACAGCACTGGTCCCAGTACAGACCCCTGATGGACACCACTATTTACCTCTCTCCATTCTGAAAACTAACCATTTATTCCTACCCTTTGTTTCCTATCTTTTAACCAGTTACCGATCCATGAGAGGAGCCTCCCTCTTATCCCATGACAGCTTACTTTACTTAAGAGCCTTTGGTGAGGGACCTTGTCAAAGGCTTTCTGAAAATCTAAGTACACTATATCCACTGGATCCATCTTGTTCACATGCTTGTTGACCCCCTCAAAGAAGTCTAGTAGATTGGTGAGACATGATTTCCCTTTACAAAAACCATGTTGACTCTTCCCCAACAAGTTATGTTCATCTATGTGTCTGACAATTCTGTTCTTTACTATAGTTTCAACCAATTTGCCCAGTACTGAAGTTAGGTTTACTGGCCTGTAATTGCCGGGGTCACCTCTGGAGCCCTTTTTAAAAATTGGCATCACTTTAGTTATCCTCCAGTCATTTGGTACAGAAGCTGATTTAAATGATAGGTTACATAGTACAGTTAGTAGTTCTGCAATTTTACATTTGAGTTCCTTCAGAACTCTTGGGTGAATACCATCTGGTCCTGGCGACTTACTACTGTTTAATTTATTAATTTGTTCCAAAACCTCCTCTAATGACACCTCAATCTGGGACAGTTCCTCAGATTTGTCACCTAAAAAGAATGGCTCCAATTTGGGAATCTCCCTCACATCCTCAGACATGAAGACCGATGCAAAGAATTAATTTAGTTTCTCCGCAATGGCCTTATCGTCCTTGAGTGCTCCTTTATCATCTCGATCGTCCAGTGGCCCCACGGGTTGTTTAGCAGGCTTCCTGTTTCTGATGTACCTAAAAATTTTGTTGCTATTACTTTTTGAGTCTGGCTAGCTGTTCTTCAAATTCTTTTTTGGCCTTCCTAATTATATTTTTACACTTCATTTGCCAGAGTTCATGCTCCTTTCCATTTTCCTCAAGAGGATTTAACTTCCACTTTTTAAAGGATGCCTTTTTGCCTCTCACTGCTTCTTTTACTTTGTTGCTTAGCCACAGTGGCTCTTTTTTGGTTCTCTTACTATGTTTTTTTAATTTGGGGCATACATTTAAGTTGAGCCTCTAATGTGCTATTTGTGCTAAAGAATTAGAAAAATCAGAACTAGCATACATATTTTTAACAAAAGGGGGGGGGGAATAGAGTAAAAAAACATGTTGTTCTGTCATATGCTGTACCAAAAAATAGCTTGTATTATAAATGACTTGGTCCCTATTACATTGTAAATAAACTAAAGTAATGTGTAAAAATTCGGTTAAGTGAAAGCAAGAGAAATGTCAAACAAACAAACACAAGTTTATCATATTAACCAACTTAAGCTGTTTAAGGGGTAGGGCATTATCACAAATAACCTCACCGANTTTTTTTTTCTCCCTTACTACTTTCTTGATTCTGACTTTACAGTAACTTCATCCTCTAAAGATATCATCTGTTTGGGATTCTCACTCCTGGCTCTGAGCACAAGACTGGCAGAAATCCCCTAGTTTTTGTTTTTCTGTTGTTTTTTTACCCTTGAGGCAGAGTGTGATAGCAGGGTAGAGCACAAGCCAGGTGCCTACTAGCTGTTCTCTGTCACACCCCTGAATGTTGCAACCAGTTCCTCCATTTGAGCAGGAGGTAAAGGAACTTCCTGCAGGGGAATGCACCTCATGAGCCATCCAGCTCCTTGCTTGTGACACTTTAATGGATACTTTTTCCATATCTATACCTGCCTTCCAGTCAGATCTGGTTAATTGTCTGAAAGGTTTGAGGCCTTTGCTTCACTTTGGGACACTTTGGTATGGTGGGTTGGATTTTTTGGATGGTGTTGCTGCTAACGTAGGGAGGGATTGTTTCTAGTTGAGTTCTCCGGGAATCTGTTCCTGGGCCAGTGCAATTCAATATCTTTATTAACAATCTGGAAGAAAATATAAAATTATTGCTGGTAAAATTTGTAGATAAAACAAATTCATAGTGTGGTAAATGATGGGGACAGGTCAGTTATACAGACCAGCCAGGATTGCTTGGTAAAATGGACTAATTTAAACAAAAGATGCAGTGTAATACAGCTAAATGCAAGGTAATATATCTAGGAACAGAGAGTAGGTCACACATAGGGTGTGTCTATACTAGCGACTGTTCACTTCACTTCTCCATGCATGTGGTTGTGCCCTAACCCCCATGTTGTCCACCCCTAAATCCCAGAAGCAGGTGTGTGAAGGCGAGTAAGCTAGCACACACGAGGGGTGTGAGTGAGTGCACAGCCCCATGGCAGTGTGGATGGGGGTTAGGGTACCTAGTCTCAAGCATCTGCAGTCCTCCACCCCCATGCCATAATGCACTGAACCCTTTTCTTCCGGACCCTTACCCAGTCTACAAAGGTACTCGTCTCCCTGTTGTCACAAGCCGTAGTGAGCTGTGCTGACTACTGCAGGACAGCTTTCCACAGCACTCTTTACACATTGTACAGGTGACAATGGATCCTGCTCCAACAGCAGCTGCCTGGCCTGCTGACCACACCCGGGTGCTGATCAATGTGGGGTGGGATTACACCATTCTCCACAACTTGTCCTGAAGCAGTAGGAACTCCTGTACTGCCAAGTTTCATGGAGGCTGGAGCAGGCAGGTGTTCGGTTGGCTCTGGCCCATGAAGCACTTGAGGCTTCTGTATAGGAGGGCCAAAGACTCCAGCAGTGACTTCATGAGGGCTCATTGTACGTGCAATGACCAGGGGCTCTTGAGGGCTCCCTGTACAAAGCCTGAAATGGCTCACAAGCCCCTCATCAACCATACTGGCCTCATTGTCCAACGGGATGCTGATGAGGGCCAGGGAGAGAGGGCAGCAGGGACCATGGAGGATGTCCTGCAGGACAAGAGCATGTGATTCTGCACCTCTAACTGGAGGAGCTGGTGGAAGAAGCCCCCCTACCACCTCCTCTCCCCTCCTCCCCCCGAATCTGAGGAGGATCCCAAACCACAGCAGGAACCAGAACCTGAGGCTGGTAAGTTAAAATGGACCCTCACCCTCCCTGCCAATTCTCATCTCTTGCTCTGGTGCTAAATTCCTGATGTTAAGATCCAGGTCATTTGAAGTGGATAATATGCCAGGCATTGCTCTGCCTCTGAGAGATTGAACTGCGGTGCTGAAGCCAAGGCACTGTCATGCCCCATCTTCTTACCAAACTTCTCCAACTTCCCCCCGCCATCCAGCCCCAGCTCTGCTCCACCCTGAAATGGGCCCCGAGCAAGAGATGGTTATAAATCAATGATTTTATTGATTTCTGATGAACCACTGTTACACATTTGGCTAAAGCTATTTCTTAAAAACAGATTAACAAAACATCACTGTGCCCTGTGTCCGCGTTTCTCGGCCAGCATTCAGGCAGCGATGGGCCCATGGCTACGTAGACTGGGAGAAGGGAGGGGCATGTTAGAAAGATCCCAGTTGGGGATGGGACAGTAGAAAACATATAGTTGGTTGTCTAAAGTTAGTAACAGCTTTCTTTTGTCCCTTGGAAGATTACACAGTTTCAGTGCTTCTCCCAATCTCCTGATCTTACTGTCCCCTTTCAAATGGGAGCTGCATGGATAAGGGTGGGAGGTGGAGGGAGAGGGAGGGAAGGGAAGGGATCGCTACCATAGTGCACTGCTCTGTGTGTCAATGCAAGTGGCTGCACTGCTGTGGAGATGTGCCATGGATACTGCAGACCTAGATGCACCCATCAGACCCAATGCTCATAGCAATGGCTGCACTGTCAAAGCACAATCATAGCTGAGAATGAAGAAGGCATATGGGGGGTCCCAGGAGCAGGTGGGACTGGCAGCCATGATGGTGAAGCTTGCAGCTCAGGAGTTAGGGCGCCCAGGGCTGATTTAATGCACTCTAACTTGCAAGTGTAGCCAAGCCCTTTGTCCCACTTCTTGTTGATCTCCTCATCTGCATTCCCCTCCTCTTCATCAAGGTCTGCAAGTGCTTGAAACCTGTTCTTTACCTGCAGAACAAAAGCTTCTGTGTTTCAATATCATAACGTCTATGTACCTTGTTTGGTGGGCCCACACTTCTCAGTTTTAGCTTGATGGAGCCTGTTGCAAGGTGGTGAAGCTTAAATACAGTCTGGAAATCATCAAAATACAACAGCAAAACCAAACTCGAGATTTATCAGAGCTGCGTACTTTCAACACTACTTTATAGTGCAGAATGCTGGGGAATGAGAAAGTCTGACATGTCCAAACTGTCTTCATTCCATACAACCTGCCTCAGAAAAATCCTCCATATCTTTTGGCCCAGAACTATCTCAAACCAAGATCTATTGACCTAGGGCAGCCAAGAGGATCTGAGCACCATCATTGTCTGGAGGCGTTGGAGATGGATTGGCCATGTGCTTCAGAGGGAAACTGATTCCATCACCAGAGTAGCAATAAGATGGACACCTGAAGGCAAGCGAGAATGAGGCTGCCCGAAAACAACATGGCGAAGAGCTGTGAAAGCCGAGCTGAAAAACCTGGGGCACAGCTGGGGAACCATTGAAAGACTTGCCAGACACAGACAGGGGTGGAAGAGCTTCGTCACTGCCCTAAACACCAGAGGCGTAATAGGAACATGATGATGATGAAGTGAGGAGAGAATCAGGCATAGGCACCAACTCCGTGGGTGCTCCAGGCTCAAGCATCCATGGGAAAAAATAGTGGGGATGGTCAACCCACCAGCCACAACCCTTCAGCTGGGCCACCATTTAGCTGTTCGGCAGCTGGCATGCGGCCTTGGGGGGAGAGGGCGGAGCGGGGGGCAGGAAGATGTGGAGTGAGGGTGGGGCCTCGAGGGAGGAGGGTGGAGTGGGGGTGGAGCACCCACTGGGAAAAATAAAAGTCAGTGCTTATGATTTTCTGTCTTATTATCTAGCCCTTTCTTAACGATTCCCAACATTCTGTTCACTTAATTGACTGCCTCTGCACATTGAGTGGATGTTTTCAGAGAACTATCCACAATGACTCCAAGATCTCTCTCTTGAGTGGTAACAGCTCATTTAGACCCCATCATTTTATATGTATAGTTGGGATTATGTTTTCCAATGTGCAATACTTTGCATTTAGCAACATTGAATTTCATCTGCCATTTTTAGCCCAGTCACCCAGTTTTGTGAGATCTCTTTGTAGCTCTTCGCAGTCTGCTTTGGACTTAACTATCTTGAATAGTTTTGTATCTGCAAATTTTGCCACCTCACTGTTTACCCCTTTTTCCAGATCATTTATGAATATGTTGAACAGCACTGGTCCCAGTACAGACCCCTGATGGACACCACTATTTACCTCTCTCCATTCTGAAAACTAACCATTTATTCCTACCCTTTGTTTCCTATCTTTTAACCAGTTACCGATCCATGAGAGGAGCCTCCCTCTTATCCCATGACAGCTTACTTTGCTTAAGAGCCTTTGGTGAGGGACCTTGTCAAAGGCTTTCTGAAAATCTAAGTACACTATATCCACTGGATCCATCTTGTTCACATGCTTGTTGACCCCCTCAAAGAAGTCTAGTAGATTGGTGAGACATGATTTCCCTTTACAAAAACCATGTTGACTCTTCCCCAACAAGTTATGTTCATCTATGTGTCTGACAATTCTGTTCTTTACTATAGTTTCAACCAATTTGCCCAGTACTGAAGTTAGGTTTACTGGCCTGTAATTGCCGGGGTCACCTCTGGAGCCCTTTTTAAAAATTGGCATCACTTTAGTTATCCTCCAGTCATTTGGTACAGAAGCTGATTTAAATGATAGGTTACATAGTACAGTTAGTAGTTCTGCAATTTTACATTTGAGTTCCTTCAGAACTCTTGGGTGAATACCATCTGGTCCTGGCGACTTACTACTGTTTAATTTATTAATTTGTTCCAAAACCTCCTCTAATGACACCTCAATCTGGGACAGTTCCTCAGATTTGTCACCTAAAAAGAATGGCTCCAATTTGGGAATCTCCCTCACATCCTCAGACATGAAAACCGATGCAAAGAATTAATTTAGTTTCTCCGCAATGGCCTTATCGTCCTTGAGTGCTCCTTTAGCATCTCGATCGTCCAGTGGCCCCACGGGTTGTTTAGCAGCTTCCTGCTTTTGATGTACCTAAAAATTTTGTTGCTATTACTTTTTGAGTCTTTGGCCAGCTGTTCTTCAAATTCTTTTTTGGCCTTCCTAATTATATTTTTACACTTCATTTGCCAGAGTTCATGCTCCTTTCCATTTTCCTCAAGAGGATTTAACTTCCACTTTTTAAAGGATGCCTTTTTGCCTCTCACTGCTTCTTTTACTTTGTTGCTTAGCCACAGTGGCTCTTTTTTGGTTCTCTTACTATGTTTTTTTAATTTGGGGCATACATTTAAGTTGAGCCTCTAATGTGCTATTTGTGCTAAAGAATTAGAAAAATCAGAACTAGCATACATATTTTTAACAAAGGGGGGGGAAATAGAGTAAAAAAACATGTTGTTCTGTCATATGCTGTACCAAAAAATAGCTTGTATTATAAATGACTTGGTCCCTATTACATTGTAAATAAACTAAAGTAATGTGTAAAAATTCGGTTAAGTGAAAGCAAGAGAAATGTCAAACAAACAAACACAAGTTTATCATATTAACCAACTTAAGCTGTTTAAGGGTGCATCCCACAGACCAGAGGCACCAGAAGATACCCGTGCACAGTGACAAAACCCCCAGGCAGTAGAAGAAGAAAAGATAAGTGTTTTATAAATAACAGGCTGGTCAGCTACACATCAACCTACCATATATAAACAATTGGGTATGCAGTCAACTATAGAAGTACTGTATTATAAAAACTACTAGCTGGGCCAGGTCTGTTATTTAAAGTGTATATTATTAAGCAAAGTGAGTTTATGCATATACCTGTGGGTTTGAATCTCTCTCATTGAAATATGGATGAATTTGGTTATTGTGTAAAAGAAAATGTATCATTATTGTATATGTCTTTGTAATTAATATAACAGCATCTTATCAGGAATGTGCACAAGACAATGGCTGGGCAAAAGACTAGCCTGCAGTCTGGTAAATAGGAGACTCCAAAGTCTAGATGGAATTATTGGTTACTGCATCAGAGCCTGCTCACTTCTGCCTCTACTCAAGTCTTCAAACACCTCAGAGACCTTTTTGAGGGCATTGCTACTAAAATAACAGTATGTGGGGTGTAATATGCATAACATTGTTAAGCTGTTCAACCAAACACAAACACATTTTAATAAATTAATTGCAACAAATAATAAGTAAAGGAAAATCAGGCAAGTAAAGAAATTCTTTGTGCTGCTTATGGGAGTTATATGTTAACTAGCATAACCAACTCATTAGAGAACATTGAAAAAGGAAAATTGCCTGACCTTATTAGCGATAAACAGTGAAATGGCATTGTCCTTAATGTACAACAAAAACTGGTAAACTGGCAATGTGTGAAATTGCACAGACAAATCCCCTTTAGTACCATTTGTAACCTGGGGTTAGTGACATTGAATCCTAATCAAGGTTCATGTTAGTCAAAACAGTCTTCCTCAGTGTCTGGATCCATGTACATTTCCGGTACAGTATCACTACCACCATTGAATCATGACACAGCAATACTTGATAAATTAGTCACTGTCCATTCAGTAGGTCACCTGGAAGATGGCATCTACAAGGGACGACTGGATCTACCTCAACTATTGGCGTCTCGCACAGCCCATGGACGGTGTGTGGCCACGATGGCTTAGGCCAATACAATAGGACAGAGAAGCTGGCTGCTCCTCTCTCCTGCCTGGTGAAGCTTACCAGATGGCAACAACCAGCAGTAAGGGTGACCTATAGCATGGACAGACAGTTAGCAATGACATGTACAAAGCAGGACAAGCCTTGAATCCCCTTATCCATGATGGGCACTTGAAATACTGATTTCCCACACTTGGAGAAATGCTGCATTTAAAGCTGTGCATGTGCTACAAGGGGTATAAGTTCTGCTCATTGTGTATTGCCACGTAGGCAATTTGGTAAAATGCTTTAAATTACATATAAAGGCCCTATCACTGCCGCATCTATTAATTGGTAAAGATGTTGCCTTAACTGTAATCAATTATCAAGTTGACAAGTGGGAGGGGAGCTGTTGACTAATATATGCTGGGCTAGCATGTATATATCATATTATCAATATGTATTATCTGCAGCCTGTATTAAGCTCATGATAGTAAGATAATAGCAGTTATGTAGCCTAAATTGGCCAATGCTTTTTCTATATAACCCTGCTTGCTTATGCTAAGTATCCCATAACCCCTTGCAGTCACTTAAGTAAATAATGCAACTGTCAAGACCGGACCCATGAGTGATTTACCATCGCAATAGGAAGGGAATTACTCTCACAGGCCTGTACTGGAATGTCCCAAAAGAAAAGGACAAGACATATGATTGGGCTCCCCTAGGAGCTGCCTTCACGTCCTCTGGTCCTTGCAATGCGTGTGTTCAGAACAAAGAGGTAAGGGATACACCATGGTAGCAGAAAAACATGGTAGAAAACTGATTGGTTAACTCTAGTTTCAGATGGCGTAGAGAGGACCTTTTACTTGTAACCAGATAGGGTACAACAATATGACTTTTGGGGTGTAACACTGGGAGGTAGCCACAAGGTCCTGAATTCATCTGCAAATCGTGTGGCTTTTCCAAAAAACTGAAGCTAAATCATCTTTTTTTCTGCAGGTTCCTCCTGAGCCCCCTGCCTTTTCTAGCGAGTCTTGCGGCTATACCTGGAGGAAAGCAGTCTAGGAACATGTGGTCTGTGGTAACGGCTCTCCCAGTCCCAGCAGGAGGAGCCAGGCTCAGGCCCAAGAGCTACAGGATAAATACCCCAGGTCTGTTAGGGGCTCTGTAGGCTGTGAAGTAGAGAGAAACATTCCTACAGCAGGAAGAGAAGGGAGTGAGCAGGGCGTGGGGCCGCTGTGGGGAGAGTGGGCAGCGGCGGCCAAAAAAGCAAACAGGATGTTAGGAATCATTAAAAAGGGGATAGAGAATAAGAC
>QXTE01000358.1:423827-502287 GCA_003942145.1 Platysternon megacephalum | reverse complement strand
GGTCGGTCCTGGGGCCGGTTTTGTTCAATATCTTCATTAATGATCTGGAGGATGGCGTGGACTGCACTCTCAGCAAATTTGCAGATGACACTAAACTGGGAGGAGTGGTAGATACGCTGGAGGGTAGGGATAGGATACAGAGGGACCTAGACAAATTAGAGGATTGGGCCAAAAGAAACCTGATGAGGTTCAACAAGGACAAGTGCAGAGTCCTGCACTTAGGACGGAAGAATCCCATGCACTGTTACAGACTAGGGACCGAGTGGCTAGGCAGCAGTTCTGCAGAAAAGGACCTAGGGGTTACGGTGGACGAGAAGCTGGATATGAGTCAACAGTGTGCCCTTGTTGCCAAGAAGGCTAACGGCATTTTGGGCTGTATAAGTAGGGGCATTGCCAGCAGATCGAGGGACGTGATCGTTCCCCTCTATTCGACATTGGTGAGGCCTCACCTGGAGTACTGTGTCCAGTTTTGGGCCCCACACTACAAGAAGGATGTGGAAAAATTGGAAAGAGTCCAGCGGAGGGCAACAAAAATGATTAGGGGGCTGGAGCACATGAGTTATGAGGAGAGGCTGAGGGAACTGGGATTGTTTAGTCTGCAGAAGAGAAGAATGAGGGGGGATTTGATAGCTGCTTTCAACTACCTGAAAGGGGGTTCCAAAGAGGATGGATCTAGACTGTTCTCAGTGGTACCAGATGACAGAACAAGGAGTAATGGTCTCAAGTTGCAGTGGGGGAGGTTTAGATTGGATATTAGGAAAAACTTTTTCACTAGGAGGGTGGTGAAGCACTGGAATGGGTTACCTAGGGAGGTGGTGGAATCTCCTTCCTTAGAGGTTTTTAAGGTCAGGCTTGACAAAGCCCTGGCTGGGATGATTTAGTTGGGATTAGGTCCTGCTTTGAGCAGGGGGTTGGACTAGATGACGTCCTGAGGTCCCTTCCAACCCTGATATTCTATGATTCTATGATACTGGGCTAGATGGACCTTTGGTCTGACCCAGTACGGCCGTTCTTATGAGTGCGGGGTAATGTGGGGGCACAATGGAGAGAGCGGCTGCACTTCGAGCTCGAGGTGCCTCACACTAATGAAGAGAGGCTTCTGAGCTGTGGAGGGCAGGATTCCCTTCAAGTTCAGTCCGAGATATGGACAGATGTTGCTAATGGTGCTCTTCTGATGTGGCTCCTCTAGAACGCCACAAGGCACCTTATCCAAATATCTGCCTGGCTAAAGAGTCCTGAGAAAAGTCCATGGCCCAAATTCTACTCTGCAGGTCCCGCTTCCCATTTTCCCCCCACTCCAGGGCGTGAGCGCTGGGCTGTGCCACTCCTCTCCACCCAGCCATGCCTTGGCACAGGCAGGCACCTCAAGGACCAAGCAGACACAAACCTGGCTCTGAAGCAATCCCTGTATCCCTGGCTCCTCCCCTGCTAGGTCCAGGGCACATGGTACCGTTCCAGGCCCGAGAGCTGGCACACCTCCCCCACAGAACCCCCAGCTGCGGCTCGGGGAAGAAGAGCCTCGTATCTGTTCCTCTTGCCAGGACAGGGTGGTGGCGCAGACAGATCTCTGCTGGCTGAAGGAGGCCAGCTAGTGAGGTAGGGGAGGGGCAGGGGAATCCCGTCCAACAGCCAGGGCCATGTTTCCTCCATCCCACGGCCACCCGCTCACCTGGGTAGTTACTGCAGGAGAGGGGGGTTGGGGGCACAGCTTGGCCTTGGCTGGGCTCTGTGAGTGTGAGATCAGTGATTAGGCAACGGCTGAGCCGCTGAGAGCTCCTCCCAGACACCCTACAGGCAACAGACGCGTGGGTGTTGCTGAGCCTGAGGAAGGAGGAGGGCACTGGAGCAGCTGCACAAGGATTGGGACCAGGGGCCAAGCCTCTTACCGTTCTCGATGTCTAGCCCCTGCAGATCCCTGCCTGCTTCTGGCCCCACCGCTGCCCCTCAGGCTCTAGTTGGAGATGGAGCCACGCGGGGTGGCAGGCATAGCCAGAGCAGTGGGTTTGCTGTAGGACCATCTAGGCCAGAGCCCGTTTCCAGGGAGCTTCTCTCTCCTGCTCAGTCCGCCCGTCTGTGTCCAAGAGAATCGCACAGTAAAGGCCTGAGACTCGAGCCTGCGGACACCATGCACCAAACCCCATGGCACTGGTGCCAGGAGAGCAGTGAAGGTCGAGTCCAGGACTGGGTTGGAGAAACCCTCGGAAAACTTGATCCGAATCCAAACTCATGCAGACTCTTGGAGGCAGCGTCTGGCTTCTCAGAGGCAGCAGCAACCACCACACTGCACAGCCCAAGGAGAGAACTGAAGCCAGCGGGTTTTTCCGCCTGTTACAACTGCCTCATGAAGAAACCCAGGTGCGGCTTGGGCCCAGCATGACGCTCCCGATCGCCTCTCCTCACCTCTCTGCGGAAGCAGCTGGAAATTCAGGTCCCTTTCATCTTTCTGCACATGGACTTGATTCTGTTTGAGTAGCTGTGTTGCCAGTGGCCACAGCTCTCTCTGGGTGTCAGGCAGGGATGTATTCAGGGGGCAGTAATGGGAATCCCTGGCCTTTCCCAGAGTGAGGCTGACACAGCTGTCCTCAAACACATCACTCAAAAGCCAGGCCCTGCTCTTAGACAGTCAGTCTCTCCCACCCCGGCCAACCCCACAGCCAGTCACAGACGGGATGGCCTCAGGCGCCCAGCGGCTGCTGGGCCAGCGACACTGCTGGACTCTTGGGCCCAGAGAATGTTTTTCTCACTGGAAGTAGCCAGCTGGGCCCCACCCTTGCACCTAGGCCAAAATGAGAGATGGCTCCAGCTCGGCGCCTTGAGCCCGTCTTGTGGCTCCTGTCAGTGTGTCTTGCTGCACAGGGGGGAACAGAACAGGGTCTCTCTCGGTTTGGGTGGAGACCTCGGAACCTGGATCTCCAGCGCTGCCCAGAGCAGCAGCATGAGCTTCCCAGAGGTAAGTCCTGCCCTTGTCCCCTCTCAGGGGCCTTAATCCAGCCCTGCAAGGTCTTCTCTACATGCAGCATCCATGGCCCAGTAAGGCCTTGGTCTCTCTGGCGAGATTGCCAACAAGCAGGGACCTGCTGTGACTATGGTCTGCGACATGGACACCTGCCCACTAGGAACTAGGTGGAGACCCACTGGTACTCTTCACTCTTCCACAAACAGTCTCAGGCCCTGGCCATTGCTGACTTCATGTGCACAGGAGCTGCTGCCTTAGAGGCCAAAGCTCCTCCGTCTGTCATTCCCAGGCCGCTGGCCTCTCTGGGCATCTGAGTGGGGCTGAATCTTACATAAAGCTATAAACCAAATCTTAAGGCTGTCTGGAAGCATCCCCTTACCCAGTCTACCTCCCTCCAGCCCCCAGTGCTGTCATAGTGCCAGCAACATCATCATCTCCATAGTTACACTAGCTGGCTTGCCATGGCAACAGCAGGAGAATGCTATTGGCAGGCCCCAGCTCCAGGTGTAACAGTGAGTCACCGTGGAGACGCAGCAGCGGCTTGGGGAGCATCTCAGTTCCTCACTTGTGAAGTGCGATTTCCCATTTCTGGTTTCTGACTTTACAGATGTCCTCGCTCCTGTCCCAGACCCTGGCTGCTTATCACCAGCTGCTCCTCTTCAGATTCATCCTTTGTCCCTCATCTGCCATCCAGCCAAAGGCAGTGCAGGGCACTGAACTGTCTCTGCCCCTCACCCAGGCTAGGAGAATGCAACCACCACACCCTCACTGAGGATGGAGACTGCTGCATAGCAACCCCTCTCCTGATTTAGCCTGGGCTTCCTGCACCAGCCTGCGGGCTGACATTTCATCAGCCTGGGGCAGGGCCCTTCTGCAGAGTTGTGCAAGAAGCAGCAGGCCCTCCTGTGGCACTATGTCCATGATGATAAATTGTGAGCGTGCAGCAAGACCAGGGCCTGCTGGGAGCGCCAGGTTCCTGGGCGTCTACCTGCTGCAGAACTTCCCCCACAGCACAGACTCATCGGCATTGCCCCATCTTTGGGGTCTGTAGCAGCCTCCGTCGGGGCAGCACATTGGCTCACCCTGCAGCTCCTCTACAGAGGATGGGTGCAAGATAAACCAGCAGGGTATTGTGGGACAGCAGGGGACAAGATGACTAAGGAAGTGCCCCCAGTCTGAGCAGAGTCACTGGGGTTGTTAAACCAGCTGCAGCTGTCTGCCTTCAAGCAGTTCTGTGCATCACAGAATTTTAGAAATGTCGGGCTGGAAGGGACCTGATAAGTCCAACCCCCTGCACTGAGGCAGACCTAGCACCTAGACCATCCCCGCTAAGTGTCTGTCCAACCTGTTCTTAAAAATCTCCAATGACGGGGATCCCACAGCCTCCCTTGGAAGCCTATTGCAGAGCCTAGCTTCCCAGAGAGTTGGAAAGTTCTTCCTAATATTTAACCTAGATCTCCCTTGCTGAAGATATGAAGCCAATTACTCCTTGTTCTACCTTCAGTGGACATAGAATCGTGGGACTGGAAGGGACCTCAGGAGGTCGTCTAGTCCAGTCCCCTGCACTCATGGCAGGACTAAGTATTATCTAGACCAGGGGTCGGCAACCTTTCAGAAGTGGTGTGCCGAGTCTTCATTTATTCACTCTAATTTAAGGTTTCTCGTGCCAGTCATACATTTTAACATTTTTAGAAGGGCTCTTTTTAGAAGTCTATAATATATAACTAAACTATTGTTGTATGTAAAGTAAATAAGGTTTTTAAAATGTTTAAGAAGATTCATTTAAAATTAAATTAAAATGCAGAGCCCCCCGGGCCGGTGGCCAGGACCCGGGCAGTGTGAGTGCCACTGAAAATCAGCTCGCGTGCCGCTTTCGGCACACGTGCCATAGGTTGCCTACCCCTGATCTAGACCATCCCTGACAGGTGTTTGTCTAACTGGCTCTTAAAAACCTCCAGTGATGGAGATGCCACAACCTCCCTAGATAATTTATTCCAGTGTTTAACCACCCTGATAGGAAGTTTTTCCTAATGTCCAACCTAAACCTCCCTTGCTGCAATTAAGCCCATTGCTTCTTGTCCTATCCTCAGAAGTTAAGAAGAACATGGAGAACAATTGATCCCCGTCCTCTTTATAACAGCCCTTAACATATTTGAAGACTGTGATCAGGGTCCCCCCACCCCAGTCATATTTTCTCAACACTAAACACATCCGGTTTTTTTAACCTTTCCTCAAAGGTCAGGTTTTTCTAAACCTTTGATCATTTCTGTTACTCTCCACTGGATTCTCTCTGATTTGTCCACATCTTTCCTAAAGTGTGGTGCTCAGAATTGGACACGATACTCCAGCTGAGACCTCCCCAGTCCCAAGTAGAGCAGGACAATTACCTTCTGTGTCTTACATACAACACTCCTGTTAATACACCCCAGTATCTTATTAGTCTTTTTCACAACTGCATTACATTGCTGACTCTTATTCAATTTCTGATCCACTATAACCCCAGATCCTTTTCAGCAGTGCTACCATCTAGTCAGTTATTCCCCATTTTGTAGTTGTGTGTTTGATTTTTCCTTCCAAAGTGTAGTACTTTGCAGTTGACTTTATTGAATTTCATCTTGTTGAATTCAGACCAATTCTCTAATTTGTCACGGTCATTTTGGATTCTAATCCAGTCCTCCAATGTGCTTACAACCCCTCTCAGCTTGGTGTCACTTGCAAATTTTGTAAGTGCATCTCCACTCCTTTATCTAAGGGCATGTCTACACTACAAACTTATGACAACCTAAGTTATGTTGGCATACAGCTGCCACAGTAATTAAATTGCTTATGCATGTCCCCACTATGCTCATTGTGTCAGCAGTGCATGTCCTCACCAGGAGCGCTTGTACTGACTGTACTGTCAGTGTGGGGCATTGTGGGATGACTTCTGAAAGTCAGTAACAGTCGATGTAAGCAATGCAGTGTCTACACTGACACTGCGTCGACCTAACTTCATCAACATTGACTCAACTCCATCTGCACTATGGGCTTTGCCCCAGTCTCTAACACCAGCTCAGCTCTGGTCCTGGGCTTTAGGAGCCCTGGGCATTGGCTGTAGAGCAGCTGCGGTGTTTTAAGAGCTGCTCCTGTTGCACAGTGATAAAGACCTGAGCAAGGTGTTTGCAGGTCATGGAGTGGGAGCCCTCCTGGAGTCTGAATGTGGTTAGGCAAGCAGCATGTGTAAGAGGAGACAACCCACCACCCTCCCTCTCCCCACCCAATCCGCTCCCATCCCTTTCCCCTCCTCCAGGGGCAGCTAGCAGGCCGGCTTCCCTAGAGCTTATGTCCTTAGGGGGCCAGCAAGGAAGGCCTGCTTCCCCTTCCCAAACATACAGGTACCCTGTGGGGGCCAGCATCCCACACACCCCTCTTTTGTGTCACAGCAAAACCATTTTGGGGGCCCAAGCTAGGGTGCAGGGGCAGCTGTGGGACCCCAGAAACACTTCCTGGTTCTGCTGCTGGGGGACATCTCTCCACCCCCTTGCCATGGCTGGGGGAAGTGGGCGGCCCATCCCCCCACAGAGGCAAGCACTTCCCCAGCTAAGGTGGGGGAGGCCTGGGCTGGAGAATCCAGCAGAGAGAGCATCTCACTGACCTGAGCAACGCTCCCTCAGCCCATTCCTCAGGCCGCTCTGGGCTCAAACTGCCCAATAACAAACGGCACTCCATCCATCCATCCCCGCAGCATCCCCACGCCTGCTCCCCGGCCCTTCTGCCAGAATCTGCCTAGGAGATGGGAGAGGAGCAGGACCTGGGCTCTGGCAAGACAACAGGGAAGGTGAATTCCTTCCCCCAGGACCTTGCCTCTACCCCCTTGCCATTAAGCCAGGGTCTGCTCACTAGAGCACCCCCTCCACTCTGGGTTGTCTCACAAGAGAGGCAGCCTCTGCCTGGCTCTGGGCCCATGGGGTTATTCTGCGTTCTGGCTGCGTGTTCCAGGCGAATGGAACCCACCAGGCAGCAACAGCAGCAGCTGAGAGTCTCCTGGAAGCTGGGAATTGTGTCTGAGTGTCCAGAGAGCACCTCCAGCCCCAGGGGCCTGAGAGAGAGCCAGGCGTGAGGTCCTAGAAGTCATCCAAATGTTCCTGCTTGGCCTCCCCTTGCCCGCGGCAGGACAGGGCTGTTTGCAACAGGCTGTTTCATCGAGTCTCGTTTTAACCACCCCATGCGATGGGACTCCCACCCCCTCAGAGTCTCTTCTCCAGCCTCATGCACTTGCTGGCAGGAAGCGGCTCCTGGTCCTTAGCTTCCATTTGTCTTTCCTTGTGTGTCGTCCCCGCCCACCCCGAGATAATTCCTCTTTCTCCTTGGGGTCTGCACTTATTAGCAGGCCCTCTGTAGCTGTGCTAGACAGAGTGTCCCCGTGAATCCTTCTCACCAGCCACCCAACAACTTGTAAGCAGGGTCTGAATGAACTCTCCCCTAACAGCTAGTTCAGGAGGGGGAGAGACTTCAGGAGCAAACTGCATTTACGTGAACACACCTACTCTGCATAGGTATCTAGCAGACAGGAGCGCTGTAGTTCCAAGTGATCAGCTTTGGCTGGTGTTGGGTTACAAATCAGGGGTAGTGAAATGTTATCAATATTGTTATCTTCATTGTCTGACTAAAGGGGAGCAGAACCTCGCTGAGCTTGTCCCTATTGAGGGTCACCCTCAGCTGAAAGGAACTCGCTAAGCCAGGGGCTAGAATGCCAGAGCCCTGTGAAAGTAAGAGGGGGTGTGGACAGGTATCCCAGCTAGGCAGTGTAAATGCTCCCTAAGGGTCCCCGGTCTGGTTTAACCTGTTCCTCCCCACTGTTTAAAGACAGAGCTAAATAGGCTTCATTAGGGGCCTTTTTGTTATGTGAAAGTGCTCAAATGAGAGCTGAAATCAGTTGTGATGGGACAGTGTTTCTGCCCAGTCTGAAAAGTGCTGAAAATCACTAAGAGACGGATGTGCAGAGGTCACAGCAGAGAGGCAGGTAGCAGCAGAAGGTGACTGACCGTCTGCTGTCTAACGAGGCGGATGGCTGGCGGGGCGGCCAGCCAAAGCAAGTGATCAGATGGTGGAGCAAGCAAGGTGCCTTCTTCCCTGGATGGGAGGTGAACCCCGAACCCTGGGTGCTCACTGACCAAGGACAGCCACTGTGAGTGGGGTGTGGTGAGGGAGCAGAGGAGAGCACAGAAGAGGAGGAAGAACAAGAGACGGAAGCTCTGCCCCTCGCACGCTGGGGTGGGCGTCCGGCTCACATTGGTATGATTAGGGAAAATGCCACAAGCAGGATTCATAATTCATGTTGAGTGACTTCCCTCCTTTCATTAAGTTTCTTTGCCACACTCAGACTCTGTGCTTGCGAGAGGGGAAGTATTGCCTCGCAGAGGTGCCCAGGGATGGGGTGTAATTGTCCCAGGTTACTGGCTGAGGGCTGGAGCCAGTTCTGTGTTGTACTGTTGAAAAGGAACCCCAAGATATTGAACCCGGCCCTGGTTGCTGCCGGCTCCCCGGCAGAAGGGTTAAATTTTTCTCTCCAGCCCCCCAGCAACTATTGTTGCTCTGTGGTGAACTCCCTTTGGCTCGTCAATATTTTTCTGCCAATGAAGCACCCCAAAGAGAATGCACTATTCCACGGGCCTTCCCAGGGCCCTCTAGAGAAGGGGCTGGCCCCTCCTGGCTCTGACATATGCCCCAACACCGTTTGCTCCCAGGAGCCCGGGCCAGGGGTGGGGCTGGGCAACATGGGGAGATTCTGCTGTTGCAGGAGACGGGGAAGGATGTGAGGCAGAGGCTGAGCCTGGTGAACCTCATTCCACCTGCACCGGAGCAGGGACCTGACAACAAAAGGGTGTGAAGAACAGGGACCATCGACAAAGCCAGCGAGGAGCCTGCTCCAGGTGAGGCCGCAGGGGCAGGGTCCCTGTGGAGCAGCTCTCTGAGCAGGCTAGCAGAGCCTGAGTGCCGCATGCTGGGGAGGGTGCTGAGCACACGGGGCTCTCTGGCGGCACGGGCAGGGGCAGGAGGAGCCCTGGGGACTTGCAGAGGCTGCCCAACAGCAGGAGCTGGGACTGCAGCTGAGAACCTCCCATGGGGGAGGGGGTGTGGCCTGCCCCCTCCAATAATTAATGTGGTGGCTGCTCTGCCCAGCCATGGTGCATGTGGGCGCTAAGAGAAAATCTATCAGGACTCTGGGCTCCAGTGCCTGCCTCTCCCTGCTGGGTCTGCCCCCGTGGCACAGTGCCCTCCCTGGTCACTGTGTCTCCACTGAGGGGTCAAAGGGGGCAGAAGCCAAGAGGGTGGAGGCGATGATAAAGCTGGGGGCCTCCAGGTGGGTGAGTGCCTCACTTCTCCCCACATCTCTGGCCTCTCTGTGAGAGCCTGGCACGCTCATAGCCTCTTCCCAGGAGCTTTGGTGCTATCTCTTGCCGCCCTCTAGAGGAAGATGATGTCCCCTCCCTGGCCTTTCTCACCCATGCCACCTGCCCTGTGCCTAGGAGGAGGACAGCACAGGTGCCAGCAGTGTCAGCTCCCCTCCCCACCGCTGCTCCAGAGGGTGGCATGTGCGCCCAGTGTGCTGAGCGCGAGCTGCTCTGTAGCTTGTGAGGAGCTGGCGTGGGATCCACCAGCCTGTGTCATGCAGTTGACCAAACAATTCATCAGGTGGGAGCACCTGTCGGTCCCTGCTGGCCTAGGCTGGCAGGACCCAGCCTCTGCAGCTCCATGCTGGTGTGTGCTCTGGCCCGAGCTTTGACAATGTTCAGCTTTGTTTATCGTGTGCCTGGAGGCAGCTTAGGAGCTGAGACTGCACCCAGCCCATCTCCCACCCAGTGCAGAACATGAGAGCGGCCAGACTGGGTCAGACCAAAGGTTCATCCAGCCCAGTATCTGTCTTCCGACAGTGGCCAATGCCAGGTGCCCCAGAGGGAGTGAACCTAACAGGTAATGATCAAGTGATCCATCCCCTGTCGCCCATTCCCAGCTTCTGGCAAACAGAGGCTAGGGACACCATCCCTGCCCATCCTGGCTAATAGCCATTATTGGACTTAACCTCCATGAATTTATCCAGTTCTCTTTTAAACGCTGTTATAGTCCTAGCCTTCACAACCTCCTCAGGCAAGGAGTTCCACTGGTTGACTGTGCGCTGTGTAAAGAAGAACTTCCTTTTATTTGTTTTAAACCTGCTGCCCATTAATTTCATTTGGTGACCCCTAGTTCTTGTACTATGGGAACAAGTAAATAACTTTGAATTGTTCCTTGTCCCAAGCAATGGGACTTCCGCTGTTTCCCAGGGATGGCAAGCCCACGCTCTGGTACGTCTGATGGGCAGCAAGACTCGCCTGATAACAAGCCTGAACCCCCCCTTTCTGAAGCTCCACCTGTTGTTCCCACTGCTAGTCCTGCAGTGTCTCCTCCTGCTGGAGGCTCAGCCTGCCCAGTGTTTGCTCTTCTCCCTCCTCCTGTGCACTCAAGCGACCACCCTCTGTTGCATCCTGGCCTGGGCCATGCTTCCCTATCCTGTGGGAGGGGCAGGGAAGAACATGCTCCTTTGGCGCTGGAGTAAAATGAGCCTCCGAGTGCGTCCCTTCCTTCACCCTCTGGCCCTCACTGTGCCAGCAGGACACCACCCAGCCATGGCCCTCCTTCGCCAGCCCCTTTGCACAGCCACACTGAGGAAGGAGAGCCTTTGGCCCTTGGGATCTGCATACCAGTTACCTGTCATCAGCATATTCCCCTCCTCCCCAATTAGATCAGCAGATTTAGGTCCTTTAATCTTTCTTGTGACTCAGACCCTCCATGCACACCTTGATCGCTGGCTGCCTCTCTGACTGCCCTTATGTCTGTGAGTCTGTGGTGATGCGGGCCCTAGAATGGAACACCGAATTCTAGGGGATAGCTGCTACAGAGCCTTGACCGAGGGGCTGTCACCTCTCTGCTCCATGACACCTCGGCACATGCAGCCCAAATCATGGCTTTGGGGGTTTTTCCTACCATATTACATTGCAAGCTCCTCTTCAAATTTTCCTTTCAGCATTACTGCTTTCCAGCTCTCTCTTTGACTGAATAACTGCTTCCAATTATTTTCCCCCAGATGTATTAGCTGCATTCTTACAGACTGCTTCTTGCTCTGTTGCAACCTGCCCATATTTCTATCCTTTCCATATCCCCTCGTATTAGTTCTTTGCCCTTGTTGGTCTTTGCAACTCCTCCCAAGTTAGTACGCTCTCCTCTCTGAATTTAATATAGGAGCTCTTTGTAAATAATCCCAGATTCATACCAGTCCCTTGCTGGGCACTGCCCCTCATTAAACATATTGCCAGTCTCATGCCACACCACAGGGTTTCGATCCAATCCAGTTTGAATTATATTTTCCAGTAAGGTTTTGTGAAACACTGTATCAAATGTTGTACTAAAATACAGATATATTACAGCTACTGTATTCCCGTCTCCACTTCAATCAACAAAACCAATCACATTTGTCTGACACGAGCTGTAATTTGTATCCCCCATATGCAGAATCCGCTAGGTCAGTGGTTCCCAAACTGCTCTGTGGAGAACTGGCTGGTTGCTGGGTGTTGGCACCATCTCCTTGTTTCTAGCGGCTAAATTGCTTTAAAAGAAATTGATAAATTCACCCAGTATTTTCCTGTTGACTTCTCCGCATAAGCAATAGCAGTCATTGCTACAACAATGTTATGCTGATTGTGAAGGGAAGGGGAGAAGGTGGTGGAGGTGGTGCTTACGAGGAATGTGTCAATACGAGACCTGTGAGCTGTAGCCCATGCTTTGGGCATTTGAGAACCTCTGCTCCAGATATTTGAGAGTTTGTGTTTGTGTATTTTTCTTAATATTTGCTATTATTTTAGTGGAACAGAGGTTAGACTTGTCGGATAGGAACTGCCACCAGGATTGCACTCATCCTGTCAGAAAATTCACTGCTACATTTGCTTTTCTTCTATTCTCCACACCTTCCAATTTCTCCGGGATTTTTCAGAAAAATTCTCAGTGGTTCAGTAAGTGAATCAACTAATTCCCTTAGTGCCCAGGGCTGCAGTTCAGCCAGAATGGCTGGCTTTGTATGTGTTTGCCTCTCCCCAGCATCCCCTTAACTGCCTCTTATTCAATGTATATTTACAAAGTCTTTGCTGCTTCCTAGTTGCCCAAATCTCTTCCCTTCTCATTGTAGAGCGAGCTTTCAGAGAGCAGTAAAATAGGCCTGACCCCTGGAGTCACCCAGACTCCACCGCCAACCTGCTTTCCGCCTAGAGCTGCTTCCCCCGGTGGGTTTGTGAAAGCTCCTTTGGCAGCATCAACTTACTTTGTTTTCTTCTCTCTTCCCTGCAGAATCTGCATATCCTTGTTTGGTTCCTTCCTTCTCTTCCAAACAACAGCTGCCCCAACCATGACCCTGATTTCAGTGCCGTCAGCTCCCTTGTGCCTCTACCCTGCCCCAGTGAAATACCAGCTTCTCGCTCTGCTCCCCATCTCAGGCAAGCTGCCTCTCTGTTAATAACTGGCTTTCCCCTTGACATTTCTCTTTTTCACACACACACACACCCTCATGTGCCCTGTCCAGCTTCTTCTAGCTGCAAGGGTACTTGGATGTTTTCCCTTCCTACTCAGGAGCGCCGCCAGCTTTTCCAGCGCCCTAGGCAGCGGAAGGTCCCGCCCCCAACAGCGGCGGCGGAAGGTCCCGCCCCCAAATTTCCACGGACGGACGGGGCGCCGGCGCCCCCCAAATAGTAGTGCCCTAGGCGACCGCCTAGGTCGCCTAATGGGTTGCGCCAGCCCTGTTCCTACTCCACCTTCAGGCTGTGGCTGAAGAGACCATCTCATGGTTGCCTCCAGCTTTGCGTTCACACTTTCAGTGCTAGTGCTTAGAACTTTATTGCATTGCCAAGGACTGCATGTTTCCGGTGCTGTTGGCTTATAAAGCCTGTGCCCATGGGACTGTGATGAACACAGGAAACCTGACACACTGACCTGGCCAGCAAATCCAGATCCCTAGCCAGTGGGATTTGGTGTGGGGAGTGGGAAAGAGGGGAGGGGGTGTGTGTGAGAGGGCCTCTCGCTCTGCTCCAGCTAGACGGTGTGATGTGGGCACATTGGTCTCGCAGTGTGTGGCTAAGGTTTAGCTCTAGTCTGGGGAGCTGTTGAGGGTGCTGCTGTCACTATGGTTACTCTGGGTGACTTTCCTTCCATTTCTCAGCCCTCAGCTCAGGCCTTGGGATGGTGGATTCTATGATGGAACAGGAAATGGCATCGTTCCCTGCAAGGGGCACTGCCTTTCAGGACTCCTAACTCTGAGGCTTCGAGAAAGCCAGCCTGGGAGGGATTCGTGTCTCTTTGGGCATGGGGAGTCCCTGCTGCATTCTGCCTCTCCTGACCGTTCAGGCAGCTCAGCCCTCCACAGCCTGGAGCTGGCGCCTGTGAGGGGCGGGGCTCCTGCAGGAGGGGGCTCCAGGACAGAACCCCTCCCTCTGTTCCATTGCCCCCTCCTCCAAGGCTGGCCCTAAGGGAGAGATGCCAAGATGCAGCTTCGCTTATGCCAGTGGAGATAAAAGCACCATATATGTTGCGTATGGTATTTGGCACCAGCCTGAGACAGAATCAGAGAGGGGAGGGCCCCGGAGGGGGAACAGACCCAGCAGCAGGGGAGGAAACACTCCCAACCCCCCCCCCCCAGGTGTGGTTTGCATTTCCAGTTGCTCCACCTTACGAGGGGCCTGGCTGAGGTTTACATTCAGTGCTTGAAGTGAGCCAGATGCCTCGGCAGCCGCACAGGCTGGGCCAAGCAGTGAGGCCCACTCTCAGTAGAGGGAGCGGGGGGGCAGGGATGGGGATCCCACAGTCTGGGATGGGGGGGGGGAGCGTCCGTCTGCAGCCCCTCCCGCCATCCCAGCCGGGTGGAGGTAAAGTACAAAGTCACGGTGGCTGGAATCCCCAGGGGACTCAGAGTCACTTTACCCTGTTCAGAGAAGATTCATTTACACATAAAAGTATGAAATGTTCCAGTCTCAGGTGCTGGGTTCCCCCACAGCAGAGTGCAGAAAAGCCGAGCTGTACAAAACAGGGCAGGGGAGGGTTCCTGGCTGAGTCTGCAGTCCTGGGGGCATCCCAGACAGACTGTGGCTTGCGCCAGCTGCATAAGGAAATGATATGGAGGAAACTCAGCTGGAAGCATTCTCCAGAGGGAGCATGGAAATTCCAGAGGTTCTTGGGAATGTAGAAATCTGTTAAAAACTCTGTCTTTTTCCTTGAAACAAAACTGCAGTTTGTTGCTCCTCTTGAAGCAGGTTCAGGGGGATTTGGCATCAAACTCCCTCCATCTACAACCCCTGAGCAGGGGGAGGGAGCCAAAGCTGGTGAGTCGCATGAAATGGACGGGCCGTCATGGACACAGGGCAAGGTTGGCAAATCCCCAGAGAGGTTGGCAGATTCTGAGGCTTCGGGTTGACGTTATGGAACCATCGGCAGCAGAAAGGCGGCAGGATAGAGAGAGAGCGTCTGAGCCAGGTACCAGTGAGAGAAGGGCCCTGCTGCATGTTCTCTACATTATATCCTCTGTGGAGAGAACGCAGAGAATCAGCATGTGCCAGCCAGGCCACAGCACCAGAGCCCCGAACGGCAGTGCCAGCACCCCGAGGGGGTTGACATGACGAATAGACAATCGAAGCGGCAGGGCAGGGTGACACTGGGACCAGCAACGTCCCAGGGAAGGAAGGGCCCTTGCAGCCCTGTATTCAGTTCCTGTATTCCTGGTACCTCTAGGGCCCCGTGCAGCCAATTGTGTGGAGCTGGCACCTGCATTTCTGACGTACTTGTCACTGGCGTGGAGCTCTCTGTGCTAAGACCCTACGATCATTTCCCAGCTCTGCCGCTGGCCAACTGGAAATTAACCCTTGGAGGGGACGTGTGGAGATCTCAAAGTCACGGAGGGGCCCAGGAGCTTCCTAGGATCCTTATCCCAGCGATACCCAGAAACTCCCTGCACAGGGAGGGCATTGCAAGGTGACGGGCAAATTGGGAGAGAATCTCTGCCAGCACATCAGTGACCGTCCCTGCCTGAGCAGGGCACGCAGACCCCACCCGCAGCAGGGAGTTGAGGATACTCTGCTGGGGCCAGGATTCAGTTCTCACCTGCTATGGGGGAAAGCGGCTCCTGGCAGGTGAGGTTACACTGTGACTGCTGCTGTGCAGCCCGCCCTGACCTGGGGTCAGCAGACGCTTGTTACTTGTCTGGGTATAAACTGCGTAGCCCTAAGCGACAGTCGTCCTGTACAGGCCCAGGGGGATACGCTCGGCGTCACTCTTGCTCTGCAAAGAGGCCCTGCCCCAGGCCCGCTGCATTCTCAGCCTGGCTCCTTCCTCACACCTCGGGGGCCCCAGTACAGCAGCATGTGACACCATCACAACTCAGCCCCACTGCTTGCCAGTGCGACACCCTGATGCAGCCCTCTCACGCAGTGTCAGGCCCTTGCTGCCTCTGACCCATCCCACACGAAGTCCCCCCCCTTCCAGCTTCTCTCACCTTCTGCCATGACAGCTGGGAGGGAAGGGTGGGGCATTCGCCTCCCCCTGTTGAGTGCTGGAAGGCTCTCGCCACTCCCCAATGTGCTCCTGGGACGAGCCCGGGATGGACTAACCCCTTCTGTTGTCCCACAGCCCACCCTACTTAAAGACAGGAAACAAAATCTCTGCCAAAGGCCTGATTCAGCTTGCCAATAAAATTGTAACTAGATGCAAGATGCATTGGATGCAGCATCCCGGGGAGGTAAGGGGGCCCCCTGGTACGGACACATGTGAGAATAGCACATAGTTCATTGTCTTTCTCTGACTCATCCTTCCCACGTTGCTTGTTGTCTTTAGACTGAGAGCTCATCGGGACAGTGACTGTCTCTACATCCCAGGTCTGCATCAGCCAGAGTGACACTGCCCCCCCACCTCAAGAGTGGGGCCCCAGGTAACCCCTCCAGCACCCCCAAATACTCCTCCCAGCATGCACCCCCCTCCAACACCCCCCATGTACCCCCTCCAGCACCCCAAAATACTCCTCCCAGTACGCACCCCTCTCCAGCACCTCCCATGTGCCCCCTCCAGCACCCCTAAATACTCCTCCCAGTACGCACCCCTCTCCAGCACCTCCCATGTGCCCCCTCCAGCACCCCTAAATACTCCTCCCAGTGTGCACCCCCCTCCAGCATCCCCAAATACTCCTCCCAGTACACACACCCCTCCATCACCCCCATGTACCCCCTCCAGCCCCCCCAAATACTCCTCCCAGTGTGTACCTCCCTCCAGCACCCCATGTACCCCCTCCAGCACCCCCAAATACTCCTCCCAGCATGCACACCCCTCCAGCGCCCCCATGTACCCCCTCCAGCACCCCCAAATACTCCTCCCAGTACGCACCCCCCTCCAGCACTCTTCAGGTACCCCCTCCCAGTACACACCTCCCCTCCAACACCCCCCCCATGTGCCCCCTCCAGCAACCCCAAATATTCCTCCCAGTACACTCACCCCTCCAGCACCCTTCAGGTACCCCCTCCAGCACTTCCCAGTACATACAAACCCCTCCAGCACCCCCCAGGTGTACCCCCTCTCCAGCTCTCCCTCTGGCAGTGTCCTCATTTTGGGAACCTGAAATACGGTAACCCTACGTACAGCACCCAGCACCACCGGGCCTTGATCCTGGCTGGGCCCTTTGGTGCTCCTGGGATATAAATAGTGAATGGAGTCCAGGGTGGTCCTGTCCTCTCACGTCATGGCAAGATATTGCCTTTTGGGGACTTGACCCATTCATTGGACCAGTCCGAGTGGGAGGAGCACTGCTGGAGCAAGGCACTAGCTTCAGACAGGCTGTGGCTGATCCTGAGTGTGGTTCAGAACAGCAACCCCTTCAGGCCTCTTACTGACAGAGAAGGGACAGGCATGAGCCCCCACCTCCACCCCGCCACTAATGGGGACATGTCAGAACTAGCCACATCTCCCCTTCCCCAATCACCCCTCAGACTAATGCGGTTGGACAGAACTGAACCAGCCCAACCCTTCCCCACTCCCTACACACACTCACTCAGGGGTGACAGCTCTCGGGAATTAATTGTGAGTTGCTCAATTTTGAACCTGCGGGAGGAGCTCTTGTTATGACGTGAATATCTCCGTTCCCCCAATTTTCAGGATTGGTTACATATGCACAGCTCTGGTTGACAGAGACCTGTCTTCGCCACAGCCCTGCCTTTATGTCAGGCCCAATGTGAGTACAAAGGAGCAGAGGATCCTGGGGAAGTGGGAGACAGAGTGTCAAGGGGATCAGGGAAGAGCTGCTGCTGCATATGAGGGAGGTCCCAAGGCGGTGTAGAGAAGAGGGGGGTATAGTTGGAGCTGTGGGAGGGAAGCAGTAATTCTCCAAGTTCTCCCCCAGCAGTGGGTGGTCTCGGGGCAGTGGGCGCAAAGGATAAAGAAAATAAAAATTAAGTATTCTCAGCAATTTGCACAATTAATTATAATTAGCCATTTTTAAAATTTAGATAATGTTTTGGAGAGATTATTGGATGATTACATACTGGATCAAATTACATATAAAGGATGGAACGCTTTAAAAAAAAATTGAAATGCATTAAAAGTGGAAACTGATTATTTTTAAAAAGTCTAGGATTCTAAATCTAATTATTGCACTCAGAATGGGTTGTGGAGTTAGGCCAAACTGTGGCCTAAACCAGCAAATCTGTTTAGTCTTAAAGCCTCAGTCTTGACCTTAGTGCACACTGTCCATCTAGCTTAGGGTCCGTGTGGCAGCCCATCGGTTCTGAGATGGGCGCAGGAAATAGCTTCTGTTTCCAAGAGAATCTCATGGTTCTTTGTGCCTGATTTCTGAAGGCACTGGTGATTGGGAAGGAGAGTGCAGTGGGACGGGTCAGGGAAGAAAGCTGAGGCAGGGCTATGTGGGAAGGGCAGGGAGTGAAGACAGTAGTTAGGAAATGGATGGTAGTTCCCCATCTCAGGGGTGAGGAGAGCGTGAGTGGACGCCCATCTGAGCAGCCAAGGAGTGGTAGGCATGTCTGGGGGCATTAAAGGTTGTCTTTTCAGCCGGACATTTTCTCACACACACAAGGGAGGAGCAGAAGGGAGTTGAGACGTCAAGACAGGCTAAATATGATTTGATAAAAAAAAAAAAAAAAGACACTTATGATTTGGGGGCTAATCTCAACATCTTTGGGGTTGACTCAGGATTTTTGATAGTACTGCTACGGGGACAGAACAGAACCAAGCCCAATGCCCCCCACACAGATGCAGACAGAACAGAAGTCGTCCCAACACCCTTCTCCTCCCTGCCCCCCAGCACACACACTAACAGGACAGGATGGAATCAGGCCTGGTGGACCACGCTGCAACACACAGAACTTACCGCAGTGCCAACAAAATCTGTGAAAAATATAAAAAAAAAAGAGAGAGAGAGAGAGAGAGTGTGTTAGGAATCTGCTCTGGGTCAGACTCAGCCTCTGCTTCCTCCTGGCTGCCCTGCCAGTCGGTGTAAGGGGTTCCTGTGGCACATCTCCAAGCTCTCTGGGGCTGCTCTGAGTTTAAATTCATGACTCATTAGTCTACATCCTATTGATCTGGTCTTGGTTTAGATGCAGTGGGTCAAATACTGCATGGTTCTACTGTCTCCTACGCCTCCGCTCCCGATGATTCGGCTGATTTGCACCAGTGTAACTAGGAGGGGAATGTAGCTCCCTGGATGAAACAGTCAATACACCACAGAAGCACATATAGCCTGATCCCTATTAAGGAGAGTAAACATGCATGCACAAAGCCTGTAGCCAGAGCCCTCCATGCTACGCAGATATTTTTATGCACACACCTCTGGCCATAGACATATTGCTATACCCTGATGCACAGTAACACACTCAACTCTCCAACCCAGGTCTGCAGAGCCCTATCCCCAACTGAAGCACAAGGGGAATCTGGTCTCATTTGTTCCTATGTTTCCCTCAGACTGTTTGCCATTGAGCCTCAGCCCGGCCCTGGATGGACCCTCATCTCTGGGCTGGGTGTTTTTCAGTCTCTGTGACAATAGAAAAGTATGGGGCAAATTTCAGGATCTGTTTTCTCTGTCAGAGGGAAAACTATTTCTGACATCAAAGAGCTTCCTTGCTCCCGTGGGGAGACCCGTGTTACAGCTGAAAGGGCCCTGTCGCTGTTGTGCCAGGAGGAAGGGAGCAAGTCTGTGGTCAGAGTATTGACCTACTGGGTAGTTCCCAGTTTTTCAGGCAGCG
This sequence comes from Platysternon megacephalum, assembly GCA_003942145.1. NCBI lineage: Eukaryota > Metazoa > Chordata > Testudines > Platysternidae > Platysternon > Platysternon megacephalum. The sequence continues at coordinate 483,042 of QXTE01000358.1, read as the reverse complement.
AGGGCATGAGTATAGTTAGTCTAAGATCAAACGAACTCAGCCATGATCTAGTTAAAAAATCCCTAATGGGACTGGTATTTATGTATCTGGCTTTGTCCATAATGAACAGCATCTGTAGCTAGTATCTCAGTACATCATAAAACAGCACCCCGTCAAACAGCAGTCATCCTAGGGAGAATGGGTATTCACAAGAACTCACTCTAGTTCCGCTAGCGCTCCCAGAAAGAGGATGAGGCAGGAATCAGAGATGAATGTGGGATCTATGAAGCTACTCCTGTGTGGCAGCTCACTTCTAGGAGTTTGCATTGTGGATAGAGGCATGTTGCACACACACCGCTGCATGAACTCAGACACACAAGCACTGAGTGAGAAACCCTACATATATTTTGAAACCCCGTTAAGCAGGTTTCCTGCCTTTTACAGTTACAAGAAACATGGCTTCTCTGAACTGTTCCTTGTTTGATGTGACTCTGTCCTACCACCAAACATTTTTGTGAATTTCTGTAACTTATTATTCTAGAGACTCTCTGATTTGATCCCAAGAAAAACCTGGCTGTGCACCATCTGCAGAGGGCAGCCTGGTGGCAGCACAGCTCGCTGGGCAGTTTGAAGCTCGAAGAGCTCCCGTTCCCATATAGAAGCGTGGGCTGAGCATTCAGAGGCTGCATGCAGAGTGGACCTGGAACAGATGGGGGTCAGTAAACCTCTCCCAGTCAGAGGTGAGGGGACAGGATTCAGTCAGACCGAGGCTCCCACCCACCCTAATGCACCTGTGCTCAGAGCCTCTTCCCTTGGCTTCCAGCTAGCCATGCCCACTGTAACTCTAGGGTTAATCCAAACAGATGGTGCAAACTCTAAGGCCAGTAGATTGATTGTGATTAATTACATTTCCCTTCTGGCCTTTATTCAAATTTCAGTGATGCCAAGGACAGGAGACAACGTAACCAGCTGAGCAAAGCACAGACAGAATCAAGAAGGCACAGAGAGGAGGATGGGTGCCACAAATGAGAGAATTAGAGAGATTGTTCCTGCACCAGTTATGGGAGGAATACAAACCCTCCTGCTTCAGGGAAGGGACCAGCCTCTGACTGAGGAGTTAGGAAGAAACTTCCGCTATGAGCAGGATATGCTCTAACTGCCCATTCGGGCACTATCACACCTTCCTTGGTGCCAGCTGGGCCTGGCTGCTCTCAGCGATAGGAGACTGGGCTACATGGACCTGTGTGGACTGCTCCCACCTGGCCATTCCAGTATTCCAAATGGAAACTGCACTGGCTAATCTGATTGGCTGGGGGACTGAGCCACACACCAATCGGATCGCTGGCTGGGTGGCCAGTCTTCAAAAATAAACAAATATTCAGCCAATCACAAATCAGATTTTATTTTTAGAAATGCTATTATTATGGATAAACTGGAATCTGACTGGCTGAAGCACCATATAAAAATGTACCCTAAATCAATCCAAATGCAGTAGGGACATTAGCCTTTTGGTGTCATTGGACTCTGATCTTGGCATGGACCAGCAGAGAACTTTGCAGTCTTATAGCACCAGGGACACCTTCCCTTGGGAACACATTATGCTCCGCTGATGCTTCTGCCACAGTGACTCAGAGGAAAGCTGGTTTGGGAGTAATGCTAACTGTGTCCTGTCTGTGATAGTAAGTCATTAAACCCCCTTCCTGCCTCTGGGGGTCTGAGGGATGCAGCAAAGGAGGGGCCAGAGGCGCTGGGACAGAAGTCTGTCATGCAGAGATTCCCCACCCCAATGCACAGATGAATGAGCCCCTTTCCCTGCTCTGAACTGTGGCTGACCTCCTTGTCACAGAACCTGACTATTCACAAACCCAACTGAATGCCTAGAGCTGGAACCTGCCTGGCAGCTGCCCCCAGCAGATAGGACTGGCTGGGGGAGATTCTGTTAGGGTTAACTGGGAATGTCCCGCTTGCCCTGACCTTAGTAGAACCATTTGGAAGCCTGTCCCCTGGAGCAGGTTCTTGTGCTGTCTGGAAAACCTAGGGCCTGTAAAATATTTATCAAGTTTTACTGTGCTCCACAGTATGGCTCAGTGTCCTTCACTGCAGCTAAATGTGGAGCTCTCCTCTCCTCCCCAACTAGTGTTAAATGTGGGCAGGTCTGGATCAGGCTCCAGGAAAACCAGAGCGAGAGAGAGAACAGGAATGTGTGTAATGTGGGAAGGTTCTGCTTGCACATGGCTCTGCACAGATCCTGGCAGCTCCTTGCACAGGACTGGCTCCCATATATCTGGCCAGAGACTTGGGCTTATCAGGTATTTTTCAGGCTTCAGCACTTTTGGTGGCACCATGGCTGTGAAAGAGATGCTGGCTAGATGAGAGGAGGAACAGAAATATAGCGCAGTCTGGAGAGGGTGGCGCTGGAGTTCTTAAGTCCTACCACTATCTGGATTCATGTAGGCAGGGAGAGGGGCTGGAAAGTGCTCAGCCAGGAGAGAAACCTTTGCTATGTCCTATTGTGGAGGCATAGGAGGGATGGGGGCTGCAGCTAGGGGCAGGAGTGGCTCTTACCTTTGTTCTCTGTCTTGAGCTCCTCATGAAGCAGGTCATTCTGCCGGTTGCCAAGGACAAAGGCCAGGAAGGAGAGGATGAGGGCGTTGAGGATGCCAATGATGGCAAGGATGTAGGCCCAGCGCACAGAACAATCGCCCAACGAATACTTCCCTGTCTTCTCCCCGCACATGTCCCTGACAGTCTCTGCATCCCAGCCATCTGGAAATATCATGCAGCCCAGCACCAGGCAGAGTGCTGGACAGGGAAAGAGGGATACAGGGACCGGAGGGGGAGAGGAGGGTGGGGCGGGAGAGAGAGAACAAAAATTTGATAATAGCAGACAAGACTATAACGAGATCCAACAGCTGGAAGTTGAAGCTAGATACCCTCAGACTTGAAATCACTTTTTTTTTTTTAAACAATGAGAATAATTAACCACTGAACAACTCACCAAGGGAAGTGGTGGATTCTCCAGCAATGGCAATTTTCAAATCAAGATGGGATTTTTTTCTTAAAAGATACACTGTAGTTCAAGCCCAGCTATTGACTTGAAGCAGGAATTCATTCAGGGCAGTCCTCTGGCCAGTATTATGCAGAAGGTCAGATTAGATGTTCACAAGCATCCCTCTGGCCTTAAAATCTGTGCATCTCAACACTCTTGGACGATTAGCAAACAGCTGTGAAACTGGCTAGTAAAGTGTGTCTCATCCCCTTCTAGTGGGTGATCCACATAGATGGGATCAGCTTGCAGCTGCTACCCCTTACTCCATTAGCCCAAGTGGTAGGGGATGTGCTACAGATCGAAAGGTCCCAACCCTGCTGATGACCCCTGTGGGAGTCAATAGGGTTCTACATGATGGGATTTCTGGGTGTATATTTTTAGTTTGCTTTCCTAAAAACCTAGGAAATTACACTTTAAAATTATATTAAAAGAATGCTATTGAAGTTGCAAAGTCAAGCACTCAAAAGTTAGGAAATGCCAGAGGTAAGGTTTCTGTCCAACCTTAATTTGGCCCCTTGTGCATATGCTTTGATACAGTCTTTAATTACATGATCACAGGACCTCTGCCTCATTCAGTGCAGAGGATGGACCGTGGTGCTGAAGTGCTAGCCAATATCTCTTTATCATTCTTATTCAATTCATTACTAAATCAGCAGGTCCAGATAACTTGCATTCAGGTGTTTTAAAAGAGCTGGCTGGACTGTTAATGTTGATTTTCAATTAGTCTTGGAACACTGGGTAAATCCCAGAAGAAAGCTAATGTAGTACCAATATTTAAAAAGGGCAAAAAGGATGAGCAGGGTAATTGATTATTTCTGTCAGCCTGAAATCAATCTCTGGCAAGATCAAAATGGAGAGGCTGATACGGGACTGAATTAATAAATAATTAAAGGAAGGTGATATAACTAATGCCAGTCAACATGGCTTTATGAAAAACATCCTGTCAAACTTACTTGATATCTCTTTTTAGTAAGATGACAAGTTTGGTTGATAAAGTGTCAATGTAACAAACACAGACTGCTGTAAGGTGTTTGACTTGGTACCACACAACATTTTGATTAAAAAAAACTAGAACAATATAGAAGTAACATGGCACATATTCAATGGATTAAAAGCTTGCTAACTGATAGGTTTTAACTGCAAGCAAGGAATCATCATTACGGCTACGTTTTAGTCACTGGTGGTTTAGTAAAAGTCATGGACAGGTCACGGGCAGTAAGCAACAATTCACGGCCCGTGACCCATCCATGACTTGTACTATATACCCCTGACTAAAACTTGGGTGCTCTGGGGCAAGGGGTGACACGGGACCCCTGCTGGTGCTGGTGGGAGTGGAGGGGGCTGGCAGGGATGGCAGGCTTCCTACCTAGCTCCGCGCAGCTCCTGGAAGTGGCCGGCATGTCCCTGTGGCCTCTAGGTAGAGGCGCGGACAGGGGGGCTCCTCACGCTGCTCCTGCATCAAGCACCCGCTCTGCAGCTCCCATTGGCCAGGAACTGTGGCCAATGGGAACTGCGGGGGTGGTGCCTGCAGACAGAGGCAGCGCGCAGAACCGCCTGGCTGTGCCTCTGCCTAGGAGCCGAGGGAGGGACATGTCGCTGCTTCTGGGGAGCCCCCCGAGGTAAGTGCCATGCTGAACCCTCACCCCATCCTGTGGCCCAGCCCTGAGCCCCTTCCCGCACCCAAACTGCAGTTGCTGGGGGGGGGGGGGCGCAATGGCCTGAGACACCCCCAGCAGCGGTCAGTGTGGCTGGCCCAGGGGCCACCCGAGCTGCTCAGGCAGCCCCCAGGCCAGCCGTACTGGCTGCTGCAGAAGTCACGGAAACCGTGACAGACTCGCAGCCTTAATCATCATCAAGTGAGTGTGCTTCCAGGGGGTCCTGCAGGGATCAGTTCTTGGCCCTATGCCAGGGGCGGTGGGTAAATAGGCCAGGAAAGGCTCGGCCTCCCCTGGCGCTGCCGCGGCCGCCAGACCCCCCGGTTGCGGAGTTTTGGGGGGAAGTTTTTGATTTATTATGCCCCATGCAGGTTCCGGGGTGGCTGAGGAGGCAGCATGTGCTATTCAGCTTCCCGGGTTCATCAGTAATCGCCCTGGACTCCAGCGAGATTACTGATGAACCCAGGAAGCTGAGAGCACATACCACCTGCTCAGCCACCCCGGAACCTGCATGGGGCATCAAAAGTGTCTTCTGCATGAGAAGCTTTTCCCTAGGTTGGCTTGGGCTCTGGGAAGGGGAGGTGCGGCTGTGGCTGGCCTGGGGGCTCCTCCAGGTGGTGGTGGGGGCTCAGGGATCTGGCCATGGGGAAGGGGCAGGGGGTCTTGGGGCTGTTGGCAAGGGCAGAGTCAGGGGCTAGCCTCCACATGGAGCCTCCCTTCCTGCCACCCATGCCCTACACTATTTCACTTTTTTATCTATGACCTGGAAGAAAACATAAACCCATCACTGATAAAGTTTGCAGATGATACAAACATTGGGGGAGTGGTAAATAATGCAGAGGACAGGTCACTTGATACAGAGTGATCTGGATCGCTTGATAAGCTGGGCTCAAGCAAACAATATGCGTTTTAATACAGCTAAACATATAGGAACAAAGCGTGTCAGCCAGACATATAATATGGGGATTCTATCAAGGGAAGCAGTGACTCTAAAACACATTTGGGGTTTGTGGGGAATAATCAGCTAAATGTGAGCTCCTAGTGTGATCCTTGGAAGCATAAACAGGGGAGTCTTGTGCAGGAGTAGAGGTTATTTTACCTTCGTATTTGACACTCATGTGACTGCTGCTGGAAAACTGTGTCCAATTCTGGTGTCCACAGTTCAAGAAAGATATTGATAAATTGGACAGGTTTCAAAGAAGAGCCATCAGAATGATTTCAAGGATTAGAAAAACCTGCCTTATAGTGAGAGCTGCAAGGACCTCAATCTATTTATCTTCAGAGAGAAAGCTAAAGGGTGACTTGATTAGTCTATAAGTACCAACATGGGGAACAAATGGACTCTTCAATCTAGCAGAGAAAGGTCAACACGATCCAATGTCTGGAAGTTGAAACTAGACAAATTTAGACTGGACATAAAACTAACCACTGGAACAATTTACCAAGATGGGACATTTTTCTATAAAATCTGTCCTAGGAATTATTTTGTGGATGTTCTATGGTCTGTGTTATACAAGACATCAGGCTAGGTCATCACAATGGTCCCTTCTGGCCTTGGAATCTAAGAATGTGTGGCCTCAGGCCTTATTTACTCCCCACTATTTAAACACTGCATTGAATATGGAATTACTGATTTCCTCATGGACATTTCTATGGTGCTTCTCAGCGTAGGATCTGAGAACTTCACATAGTTGAATGAATGTATAATCCCAATTTGCCCAGGAGGTAGGGAGTTATTGGCCCAAAGATTAAGGACACAATTATCAAGTGTCCACTGAGTTAGGCTGCCCAATTTGAGATGGCTGGACTTGATTTTTCAGACTACTCAGCGTTCTGTGTAGCACTTCATAGATTAGAGTGGCACTCCCAGTGACTTCAGGTGAGCGCTCAGCACTTCTGCAAATCAGATTTCAGGGGCCTCAAGTTTGGCCCCCCCGAAAATGAATAGTATGTAATCAGTGGCCACCTGTGGAGAGTTTGTTAGCACTAGTTAGAGGCTGGCTCATGAGCTGAAGCAGGAAGATTTCCTAGCACTTCCCTAGCGCCTGTTTGCTGGTCAGTATCTGGAACAGGTGGCTCCCTGATGGAGGTGATGGTTTGGGTGAAACTGAGGTGACTTTACCCTGGATTTCTGGCTTTGGGTGTTCTTTCTGAATCTGCTTCCAGAGTTTAGGCCTGATCTGGCTATCTAGTCACTTATCTGGCCCCGTCACCAACATATCTGAGTATCACTGAGATGAGGCGACGGGGCAGAGTGCCCTGTACCATTACCAGCTCAGTGCATTTTGTTAGGTTGCTTTTCGTCCCTCGTTTGCACACTGTGTAAGAGCTGGCAGTTTGCTGGGCTGTCAAGGACCCTGCCACACCTACCGACCCTGGGAGAAGAGAGAGGACTGGAGCAGGGCTGACCAGGTGGATTTTAAAATTGCAGTTGAAATGCTTGTGAGTCAGGCACAGACAGATTTGTGAGTCACCAGTTCATTCCTTAGAGAAGAAGTGTGTTGGAGGACATGCACACAGCTGTGAGAGATTCTAGGAGGAGGATGCAAATGTCCCAGCCTGGGCAGAGGAGGGAAGCAATTTCTGATTCTGGACTGACCAGGAATGAAAGCAAAGGGAGGTAGGGGACCCCTAAGTTCAGTGTCTGAGGAGTACCTTGCACTAGGCCTCACCCATCACAGATGCAAAAAGAAGGTGCAGGAAGGATGAGCGATCACAGGCGGACCTCCATAGGGTAGCACTCCAGGTGCCTGGCAAAAGGGAATGCTCCTCCCGAGAGCTCCCTGTGACTTCAGCTGTGAGTGCTCAATACTTCTGCAAATCAGAGCCCAGGGTCTCAGGTTGGGCCCCCAGAAAATGAGGAACACACAATTAAACTTTTCACTAAGTGACTTGCGAAGCAACACACAGGCACCCTGTGGCAGACAGGGCCGGCTTTAGGGCGATTCAGCCAATTCCCCGGAATCGGGCCCCGCGCCGTCCCAAAGGAGCTGCCGCCAAAGTCCCGCCACTGTCTTCAGCATCAGCTCAATTGCTGCAGCGGAGGAAGGTCCCTCCGCCGAAGTGCCGCCGAAGGCACCGGCAGCCGATTGAGCTGCCACAGAAGTCCCGGCACTGTCGTCAGCGGCAGCTCAATCGTTGCCGCTGTCTTCGGCGGCATTTCGGCAGAGGGTCCTTCCTCCGCGGCAGCGATTGAGCTGCCGCCGAAGACAGTGGCGGGACTTGGGTGGCAGCTCCTTCGAATAGGGCCCCGCGGTGCCTAAAGCCGGCCCTGGTGGCAGAGGCAGGGATAGATTGCAATTCTTCAGGGTGGCATTCATCTGCTTAAGCTACAAGTCCATTCTTTTTCATCCTGCAATCCCCGGCCTCATTCACTACACACCTTCTAACGTCTGGAACAAACGAGGCAGGAGCCCTACAAACATCTAAGCCTGGCTCTGTGAGAAGGAGTTGAATATTCACAGACTTGGTGAGGCTGAGCTGCTCAGTAATGACAGCACTTCAGTCTACAGCCAGGGGATGTGGCAGAGAAGTGCTCAGAGTGAAATGCGAGTGTGAGGGACCTGTGAGGGCTGTGAAGGGAGCTGGCAGGACTGGGGGAGAGGCTGGGAGAAACAGTCAGCCTAATGTGGGGCAGTGCTAGACACTGGTTGATGAGGTGCCCATGCTGCACCTTGCACCAAGCCACTGCAGAAATGGCCACAGTCACTTTAGGCTCTTGTGTTAGTGCAGGGGTTCTCAAACTGGGGGTCGGGACCCCCTCAGGGGGTCGCAAGGTTGTTACATGGGGGATCACGAGCTGTCAGCCTCCACCCTAAACCCTGCTTTGCCTCCAGCATTTATAATAGTGTTAAAGATGTAAAAAAGTGTTTTTAATTTATAAGGGGGTTGCTGTGTGAAAGGGGTCACCAGTACAAAAGTTTGAGAACCACTGTGTTACTGTATGTTTTTAATTGGCCTCAATTTGTGACTGTGATCTAGCAACGCTCTTCTTCTCCCTTCAGGCTTTTACACGGCTGCCATGGGATCCAAGCTTCCTGCAGGGTTGGGAGTGGCATCAATCTTTGTGGTTCCTTCCCGGGAAGGAGAGCCGCTATGTCAGTGTTTAATGTTTGGTTTGTCTCTGCTGTTCTCTAGGAGAAAGAGGTGTTGTCAGAGCCTGGGAGGGAACCAGAGTGTCCCACCCTAACTCTTCCCTATCTGTAAAATGGGGTGATGATCCTGACCCCTGCTGGGATGATGATGGCTAATTAATGTTTATAAAACTCTGTGGAGCTTAAAAGTGCCTCAATAGTAAATTAGACTGAGCTCTCCATTACCAGCATGAAGGGAGGTGTCAGGGTGATGGCTAGGGTGGGGCGGGGGGTGGGGGAGGAGGACAGATGATTGTTACAATTCGGGGTAACTGCACCTGTATTCTCCTTCACCACAGGCACCCACTCTAGGTTCCCAGCTCCCAGCTGTTGGGCGGAGACTTGTGTCTCACTCACCCTGACCAGGGATTTTAAAGGGTACACAGCTCCCTGCCTTATAGTTTGATATCCACAACGAGACAGACTGCAGGGGCTGATCTCTTTAGGCACTTTGCTTTCTCTCCAAGGACTATGACCAGTGTATTTCCAGCAGTTACAAGTTATCACACAGCTTCTTCTAAGCAAGAACATTTAGTCTTAGGATAAAAGCAGTACAGGAAAAAAACATATTAAAGAAATAAAAGAACCTGCCCACATACTACAAAGCTTACCAGAGGTCACTCCCAACTCCAGCCTAAGGTTCTTAGTCCTTCAAACCCCACAAATGGGTTTTCCCCATGGTTACATGTTCATCCATCTTAGATCCAGAACCAGAACAGAGACTGGGCAGATAAGCCGTCTCTTTATACAGTTTGGGCTTTTGATCTTGGCCTCCTGTAACAGGTAATCAGCAGATTACAGCCCTCGCCCCAGGGCATAGTTTCAAAGGGCTGTGTTTTTCCATAACTGGAGTTGTGGAATTTGCATTAGCCTCTCCTTAGGGAATTTGCCTGGAAAGGCACTTAAAGACTACTTATCCCAAAAGTCCATACTTTTCTGGCATATTTTTAATATAGTCTTTTGAACTCCCAGGTGTTACAGCAATTTTCTGCAATATCCTTGAATCTGTCACAGTGGTGACTGGGTAGCACGCAAGGTGAGAGCTGATGGGGGCAGAAGGGAAATCCATCGTCTGCATTGGGGTGAGTTGCAGGGGCATTGGCTGCAGGGAGAGAGAGGCCCAGAGTCTGGCATGCTCCTCGAGGAGTGTTTTGCCTGACTGTGTGCATGTACCTGTATGGCACTGTCTGCACAGGTTTTCTAAGGGCCCAGAGTACCTGCTGGCTTCTGTGTATCTCTAGCCCATCCTATGTTCTCTGGATGAGTAAAGGTATGTCTACGTTGCAATGTGGGCTCAGACTCAGGCTCGAGCCCAAAGCCCCCTTCCATCTACACACAATTTTGTCTGAGTCAGGCCAGTAAATCGCCCGGGCCCTAGGACCCAGCAAGAGCGTGGGTGGGTTTGAGCCCAACTCTGGGCTGTTTTGCTGTGTGGGCTCAGCTCAGGTCTGGGTCCCCCAGACTCATGTCCTGAGAGGCTGCCAATGCTATGCCACAATTCCATGGGGAATTGTCCTTTGAATCCCAAGACTAGCCAATCAAACCAGCGGAGTTGCTTCTGTTTCCTGGGAGTCAAGTACAGCTGTTTGGGGTTTAAACCTTCCATTTATTTATTCTCACCACTGAGCTGCAAACATAGTGAACTTTCTTGTGGGTTTGCAGTGGTCACTGACAAGAAGTCGTCCGTTGCCAAGCACACTGCTCCCTGGTCACATGATCACAGCCAGCTTTTTGGTAAAACTGGTGCGAGGTGAGCAAAACATTCGACGTCAGTAAGAGTTCCAAGAATGACCATGCGTTCCCAGAAATACCGAAGAAGCTGGCAATGTTGGGGATTCACTGGACTGGGACCTGGTCAGCCGGGAAGGCAACTTTCTCAGCCCCAGATCCAGTCTAGGACTGGAGAAGAGCCAGCAGATGCCTGATCAGGCGCTCACACCAATCTGCAAGGAGGCTTTAATGCCAGAGCAGCTGCAGTGCATCCTGGATCCATACTTAGAGAAGCTAGTTGATGAGCCCCTGGAGGAGCAACCCGACATGGTGCCGACAGCAGACGAAGCAGAAATAGCCCTGGACCCTGGTAAGTTTCTGGATTCATTTTGTGGTTGTTAATATAGGGGGATGGGAAGTATTTTGGTTTTACGACCCAATGCAAAATGTATTGCAAGCTGTGGGTAGCAGTGTGTACACACTGAGGGCAGATTGCATGCTTGCTCCTTGCCATTACATGACCACCACATGGAACTCAGAAGAGACTGGGAAGCACAAACCGTGAAACAAACATTTCACATTAAATTTTTGCTTGATACTCGCACATGCCTCCAGAGATGTCTGTGCCAAGGTGTTAAGAGTAAGAACCTTATAAGGCCTTCCCTTTTAGTATGCTGCTCTGTACAAATCCGCCACACCACAGCATAACAAACTGTCTGTAAACAGTAAACTGTATAGGGGTGATGGAGGGCAGGTACAACATAGTGCATGTGTGACAAAACCAATATCCAACATACAGTCTGGGGGGTTGTTTGCAGACTAGAAAATGTACTGGGAGATGTGGCTGGGGAATGGCTGTGTAGTTCTTTGAGTGTCTGTTATCATGTGTGCTTGCATGTAGTCCATAGGTAGATGTAGTCAGAGCAGGCTGTATAGGAAGCTGTAGGGAGGCAGTAATCCATGTGGACACTAATGCAGCATCCTGTTGATTCCCCCATGAATTTTGACCCAGTCCCAGGTGTTGATAGCTGCAAACTTTTCCTGTAGTAGAAACTCCAGATAGATAGTCACAGTTTGTGTAAGGGTATATTTTTCTGGGCCCATCTCTGTAGGACACCCGCCCACTCCACTTGGAGATGTACTGCTCAATCACCATCAACTTGAAAACCCCTATGCCATACATGGCTGGCTTTCCACCAGCAGCTTGGAATAGAATGTCCCTTTGCCATTCAAGAAACTCCAAGATCGTTATGTAATGTGGAATGCCTGAAAGGATAGAGAAAGCTTAGGTAGTAAACCACAGGCCCCCTCCCCATAGCATTTGTAAATTGTATCTTGTGTTCACTCTTTTCACTTTGATTAACTTGGTTGTGTTCATGGAGCTTCTGGGCACCAAAGCATTCCTCTAACAATATATTGAATCAGAGTTTTACAAAGTATCATTTTTGGCCTTGAAATTCCACAGGCCCTTTTCTCGGTGAAGGCACAGAACCTTTTTTGAAGTACTGAGACGATTGGAAAACGGTTCCCAGGGAATAGTTATCAGGGGTTTACTGTCAAGCTGGAAGGACATATCGAGTGGGGTCCCACAGGGATCAATCCTGGTCTGGTTCTGTTCAATTTCTTCATCGATGATTTAGATCATGGCACAGAGAGCGAGGACACTTACGAAGTTTGCAGACGATACCAAGCTGGGAGGGGTTGCAAGTGCTTTGGAGGACAGGATTAAAATTCAAAATGATCTGGACAAACTGGAGAAATGGTCTGAAGTAAACAGGATGAAATTCAATAAGGATAAATGCAAAGTACTCCCCTTAGGAAGGAACAATCAGGTGCTCACATACAAAATGGGAAATGACTGCCTAGGAAGGAGTACTGCCGAAAGGGATCTGGGGGTCATAGTGGATCACAAGCTAAATAGGAGTCAACAGTGTAACGCTGTTGCAAAAAAAGCGAACACCATTCTGGGCTGTGTCAGCAGGAGTCTTGTAAGCAAGACACAAGAAGTAATTCTTCCACTCTATTCAGCACTGATTAGGCCTCAACTGGGGAATTATGTCCAGTTCTGGGCGCCGCATTTCAGGAAAGATGTGGATTAATTTGAGAAAGTCCAAAGGATAGCAGTCAAAATTATTTAAGGTCTAGAAAACCTGATCTATGAGGAAAGATTGAAAAAAATGGGTTTGTTTAGTCTGGAAAAGAGAAGACTGAGGAGGACATCAATTTTCAAGTGCATAAAAGGTTGTTACAAGGAGGAGGGTGAAAACATTGTTCTCCTTAACCTCTGAGGCTAGGACAAAAAGCAATGGGTTTAAATTGCAGAAAGGGAGGTTTAGGTTGGATATTAGGAAAAACTTCCTAACTGTCAGAGTGGTTAAGCACTGGAATAAATTGCCTAGGGAGGTTGTAGAATCTCGTCATTGGAGATTTTTAAGAACAAGTTAGACAAACACCTGTCAGGAATGGTTTAGTTATTACTTAGTTCTGCCTTGAGTGCAAGGGACTGGATTAGATGAGGTCCCTTCCAATTCTACACTTCTACAGTTTGATGTCTACTTTCAGGGCTTTCAGCCTGTCCAGGCCTTGTGCAGCTTAGCCATAGTTCAGCAGGACGCTGGGATTTTGAACTGTCAGAGAGCAGTCCAAGAGGATGTGTTTCCATGATGAAAGTATGGTGGACATTCTAGACAGGGCAAACAAGCAGGTGCAGTACCCAAGCGAAAAGGATTCATGGCAAGGGGAAAGGCACAGACAGGTTGCAGAGCATGAGGACAGAACTGCAGTGCATGAGAAGAGGCTGGCAGTGCAGTTTCTGGAACAGGAATGTTGCTTGAGGGAAGAAGATAGAGTGCTCCAGAAAGACCTGTTTAAGAGGCTCCTGCTGCACCCCCTCAGTCCCCTACACAGTACCATATGCTGCAGACCAGGAGCACATTGGACAATTCCATGGCGGAGTGGCCCAACTGGGACAACACTAACTGAACAGGGCAAACGTAGCTCCTACTGGCCTCCACCCCCATGCAGTGGCTCCAAGTATGTGCTAAACACACAAGAATGGGAAAGGAGATGAGGGGGCCAGAGAACTTGCAAAAGTAGGGAATTTATTTGTTGGTACTAACAAATGGTTTCATTGTTTGTACTATTCTCAGGGTTTTCTTTATGCGCTTTGTTTTATGATTGGCTCTGGCATTGGTTTATTACTGGTGTTTTGGTGTTGCAATGACAGCTGGCCTGCCTGACAATGCTTTAATGTTGTTTTTTTGTAATACAGTAATAAGAAAAGGCTTTTATTTCATTCATAAAGTTTTTACCATCATTGCATCACATCATATAATGTGTATTTTTAATAAGAATGATAAAAACATGTAAAGTGCAACTGAGAAGTTGCATCCAAATGCACTTTCTCAATACATCTATTCTGATCAATCCACAATGAAAATCCACAGTTCATGTCACACAGACCATTGTCCCCCACCATTATATTAACAGTCGTCTCATCCACAATTAATAATTCCTGACAATTAACACCCCCCCCATTCTTAGCATACAGTGACAGTACTTCATTTACTGGGAAAGCTGCTGCACAAATACATCCATAAACATACTGTTCTCCCTCTTCCATTGTCCCAGGGAAGTCCATAGTGTGGGTGTACAAAGCATCCCTGATTTCTGTTGCCCGGGTGCATCCTGCTCCAGCTATGACAGGTACACTCAGCCAGGAAATGCATCGGTTCAGCAACCCACTACTGTCATAGGGCCACCCAGGGACAAATGGCCCCCCTTTGGAGTCACAAAGATTGTGAAGAGCACAGCAAGACACAGTAATGCAGACAGCATTGATGAAATTGGAATCCAAACGGTTCTGTAAACAGCATCAGAGGGATTTCAATTTGCCAAACGCACATTCAACCACCTTTCTACACCTACTGAGAGCATAATTAAACACTTTTGCCAGGGCCTCTGAGATCAGGGTATGGTTTTATAAGCCAAGGCAAAAGGGGGTACATGGGGTCCCCCAGAATAAGAGTGGGAATGGTGACTTCATATATGACAATGTCATTTCCTGGGAATAGTGTCCCAGCCTGACTATAAAGGTAGACTCCTGATCAGTGGGAAACCTGGGTGTCATGAACGTTTCCATCAATTGACCTTTGTGGTCCCCAAGGCCCCGCATAACAATGGAGTAGAACCCTTTGTGCTTTATGTACTCATGCTCCTTGAGGAGGGCAAACTATGGGAACATGAGTCCCGTCAATGGCTCCAGTGCAGTTTAGAAACCCCATTCTTTGAAAACCAGCAATTACTTCAGGGATATTGGTCATGCCCACCACCACCTTTGGGTAAATCACACTCCTGATTGCCTTAAAAACCTCCACCAACACCTTAGCCACAGTTGACTTTCCATGCCAAACTGATTAGCAATGGACCTGCAGCGGTCTGGGGTAGCCAGCTTCCAGATGGTTATAACAACCCATTTCTGGACTGCACGTCCATCCTCATGCATATGTCATTATGCTTAGACGGTTGAGGCAAGCTGCTCACAAAGCACCAGAAATGTAGCTTTCTTCATGTTAAAGTTCTGGACCCACACTTGATCATCCCGCTCTGCTTGACTATGTGACCCCACCAGTCTCTGTTTGTGGCCCTGCCCCAGAAGAGCCAGTCAGTGTAAGAGAATCAGCAGCTATACCAAGAGCTGTGAGCAGCATCAGACAGTTTGAGTCTGCCATGTTTGTATCATCCTCCTCTGACAGGTGCCTTTGGTAGGTCAGAAAATGCCACCGAAATGTCCACCAGTGTCTAATGGATGCTCTGCTCATTTCCTGAAACAGGAGTGAAACCCCAAGAAAGACAATGGTGACACTTCCATGTTCCTGGCTCTGGATGACGGGTGCATGCAGACCCAAAAAGTGACATGGCAGGTTGTGTTGGCAGGTTGCGACAGCTTCCTCTAACGTGGGAGGTGGACAGTCAAGTTTTCCCACACTGCACCAAAAACCAACGGCTACAGTGGCTGCAAGTGGGTAGGGTGCTAGAAAGCCTGGCCTAGGCTGGTTTGACTTGGGTCTGTGTAATCTAGTGTAGACTCCTGAGCACAGAAATTCTGAACCTAGGGTCAATATTCATCTAGTGATCTTGGGTCCCTGCTTCCCCCATCAAATACCTCCCACCTGTTCGTCAAACTAGGCTTTAGCAGATGGAGCAGAGAGTATGTGATGTCCCAGAGTGATCTTCGCACTGCCCCACAGCCCTCCCTGGTTCTTCTAACTAGCGTGGCTTCCCTGTGTGCTGGCATTGTCAGCTCAGCCACCTGGGGCTCAGAGGTGGTTCCCATGCAGGAGACAAAAACATTTTCAACAGGACCAGTTAACTTGACGCAAAAGTGCTAAAAGAATCGAGTCACTGAGGAGATTTCTGGCCCACTGATGTTAATTTTTAATAAATCTTGGAATAGCAAGGAAATTCCAGAAGAGTAGAAGAGCCCTAATGATGTGCCAGTATTCAAAATGGGCAAGTGGGATGATCCCATTAACTACGGATCAGTTAACCTGACATCAATCCTGGGAAAAATAATGGAAAAACTGACATGGGATTCAATTTATGAACAATTAAAGGATAGGAATATAATTAATGCCAGCCAACATGGTTTTATGGAAAATAAATCTTTCAAACAAACCTGATTTAATTCTTTGACATTAAAAGTTTTGTTGATAAAGGAAACTACGTAGATGTAATACACTCGAACTTTTGAAAGGCACTTGACTTAGTACCACACAACATTCTGATTAAAAAATTAACTCTATGAAATCTCCCAGTTATCATGTAGTGGGGCTTTCTCTCAATGGAATTGCCATAGGCAAACTGATGCAATTAAGTACCTAGCTATAAAAGTACCAAAAATATTAACAAACTAGTGAAGATAAATTTCGATCCTGTATTTTATTATATAGTTAGTGATACAAATCCTCTCTCCCTGAGCCTGTGGGGGAGAACATGTGGGGGAGCCTGTGGGGGAGAGCTAGGACTATAACAATGTTTAAAAGGGGACTGGATAAATTCATGGTGGCTAAGTCCATAAATGGCTATTAGCCAGGATGGGTAAGAATGGTGTCCCTAGCCTCTGTTCGTCAGAGGATGGAGATGGATGGCAGGAGAGAGATCACTTGATCATTGCCTGTTAGGTTCACTCCCTCTGGGGCACCTGGTATTGTCCACTGTCGGAAGACAGATACTGGGCTAGATGGACCTTTGGTCTGACCCGGTACGGCCTTTCTTATGTTTTTATGTAACATTAACATAATAAAAATGAATATTCTGCCTAGGCTCCGCTATATTCCAAGTGGCCTATCTGTATAGATCCCTCGGTCTTATTTTAGAAAATTTAATAGCATTATACGAGCCTTCCTATGAGTCCCTGGTCAACAACTAAGGCTATAATTTAAAAACCTCTAACTCTCTATAGGCAAGAGACAAGGGAGCATTGGGCTCCCAGACTTATAAAATTACTATCAAGCTTTTATCATGTCACAGATATCAAACTGCTTCCAGCACACTGACACCCTTATAACCATACGGGTGGAAACTGAATGTGTATGGATGCATGCAATTCCCTCTGTGGGTCTCCTCAGTTCTTATTTGTCTCCACTGGACAAAACCAGGATGCTGTGTGAAGGGTCTGAGTTATCCTAGCTAAGAGGATTTTTATCAATCCTTGCCAATTTTATCAATCCCAACCAATTTTATCCTTGCCATCATGCAAAAGCACCTATTTGAGGCAACCCAGACTTGCAAATTGTGAACAAACAGACAATCTGGAAGAACTGTATGAGCAGAGGCGTTTTATGGATTCCCCAATTAGTGCAGGATGAGGGCTTTGTCCCTTTTCTAACAGTAAAGCAATGATATGACAGAACAAGGAGTAATTGTCTCAAGTTGCAGTGGGGGAGGTCTAGGTTGGATATTAGGAAACACTATTTCACTAGGAGGGTGGTGAAGCACTGGAATGGGTTACCTAGGGAGGTGGTGGAATCTCCTTCCTTAGAGGTTTTTAAGGTCAGGCTTGACAAAGCCCTGGGTGGGAGGATTTAGTTGGTGTTGGTCCTGCTTTGAGCAGGGAGTTGGACTAGATACCTCCTGAGGTCCCTTCCAGCCCTGATATTCTGTGATTCTATGACCTGCCACCCTCAGTGGAGTGGCAGTACTTACAGCTAAAACACTTGCTAATGTATCAATTTGGTCTGGATGCTCTGGGACTGCCAGAGGCCCCAGAACTATTGGGAACCTTGGAAATACTTCATAAGCTTCCCAGGCCCATGTGTCTACTATGTGCACACTCATAGACTTATAGACTTTAAGATCAGAAGGGACCATCATGATAATCTAGTCTGATCTCCTGCACATTGCAAGCCACAGAACCTCGCCCACCCATTCCTGTAATAGAGCTATAACCTTTGATGGAGTTACTGAAGTCCTCAAATCATGATTTAAAGACTTCAAGTTACAGAGAATCCACCATTTGGACTATTTTAAACCTGCAAGTGACCTGTGCCCGATGCTAGAGAGGAAGGTGAAAAATCAACAGGGTCTCTGTCACTCTGACCTGGGGAAAATTCCTTCCTGACCCCAAATATGGGGATCAGTTGGACCCTGAGTATGTGGGTGTGACAAAGTGGGAGGTTTTTTCTTAATGTTTTGTGAGAGTCTTAATGTTTTGCATGAATACTGTGAGTGCCTCAATTTCCCTGTGTGTTACCCCAATGCCTAGGTGGTGGGACAAAGGTGTATGATTTTTGCTGAGACCCTAGTGGGCAGGTGGGGCTGCCGCTAACTGTCTGCATGTAGACAGAGGCCAAAACACTCCATAACCTGGCAACTGATGCCTGCGGCCCTCCTACCAGGAGACAGCCGGCTGCAATGAGTTGGAACCAGGAGAGAGGTGGCGACCAGGGGACCCTTTTGCTCAGAAACGAGACAAAGGAGGAGGGGCAATGGGTGTGTCTTAAGCCAGGCACCTGGAGGCTAGTCAGACTCCTCGTTTGGGACTCAAGGGGGAGGCCAGGGCCCTGGGCTCTGGATTATTCCCCTCCTCACAAGATGGACTTTACTGAACGTTCCTGATTTCTGTGCTAACAAGATTTGTTCTACGCTGTATTCCTGATGACTAATAAACCTTTCTGTTGTACAACACTGGCTGAGAGTCACTTCTGACTGCAAAGTTGGGGTGCAGGGCCCTTTGGGGGCATGCAAGGCTTCCCCAGATGTCCCATCCAGGTGGACTCACGGCAGGGCGCTCATGGTGTGAACAGGGGTGCTGGATGCTCCGACATTGGACTCAGGAAGCGCCAAAGCCGAGGAGGCTTCTTGCCTTGGTGACAGGTGCCCTGAGGGGAGATGCTGCCCCAGAGTCCTGGCTGACCTTCATTCAGAGTGACTCATGACAGCAGGCAAGACCCAGCAGTCAAACACCTGGGGGAAATAATTCTCTGTAGTAACTCAGAGCCTTCCCCATCTAGTGTCCCACCACCGGCCATTGGAGATATTTGCTGCTAGCAGTCGCAGATCAGCTACATGCTGTTGTAGGCAGTCCCATCACACCATCCCTTCCATAAACTTATCAAGCTCAGTCTTGAAGCCAGTTAGGTTTTCTGCCCCCACTGCTCCCCTTGGAAGGCTGTTCCAGAACTTCACTCCTCTGATGGTTAGAAACCTTTGTCTAATTTCAAGCCTAAACTTGTTGATGGCCAGTTTCTATCCATTTGTTCTTGTGTCCACAGTGGTGCTTAACTTAAATAACTCCCCTCCATCCCTGGCATTTATCCCTCTGATGTATTTATAGAGAGCAATCATATCTACCCTCAGCCTTCTTTTGGGTAGGCTAAAGAAGTCAAGCTCTTTGAATCTCCTCTCATAAGGTAGGTTTTCTATTCCTTGGATCATCCTAGTAGCTCTTCTCTGCACCTGTTCATTTGAATTAATCTTTCTTAAACTTGGGAAACCAGAATTGCACACAGTATTCCAGGTGAGATCTCACCAGTGCCTTTGTTGATGAATAGGAACTACAGTAGTCTCCAGTTCTTTGTGAAAGCGTGGAAAGGGGATTTATCACAGCCCTTAAAAGAACCCCAATGGCAGAGCATATTGTGGAATGTTACAAATGCTTCTGTAAATCTCGGGCTACACTTGAAACAACAAAAGATTCTATTCAAAATGTATTGGATGCCACAGAGGTTGCATGAGATAAAGGTCGTGACGGTGCCACCCATAAGGCTTTATGGAAATATGCTTATGAATGTATATATATATAACATAACTAGAATGTGTTTTATGCTACATATGCCATGTAACATATCTCTGTAAAGGTAATGATCTACTGAATCTATTAATCCTATTTGTAGGCATGTATCATTTTTGTATTCACAGTTATGAATATTGGCTGCATACTTGTTTGATTCTAAGTAGGCTGTAGTGAAGCAGTTGGTCAGCTTCCTGAGAAAACACTATTCTCAGTAAGTGCCCAATCAAGAAACACTTAGCCAACAATGAACTTGAAGACACCAGTCCACATCTGGGCTTTCCCAGGAATGTGGCTTGGCTGGTAAGGAACTCAGTCATGCATGGACATGTGACTTGCCCATTTTGTAGCTGGACTTTGCATAGGAGAGAAGAGGGGGGTCTCCACCCACAAGAGAAAGTCTATTTAAGCCCAGGGGAGACCTCTCCATTTTGTCTTCAGCTGGCTAAAGAGAGAGCCTCTCCACCCCCAAGGATACCTGAAAGAAACTGGAACAAAGGACAGTGACTGCAAGGGGTGTGAGTGATTGCTGGACCCAGACTAAAAGGAGACTAGTCTGTAAAAGGAAGCATTCTGGAACTGGTGAGGATCTCCTCTGTATTCAGTTTCTTACTGTATTAGACATAGATTTGCATGTTCTATTTTATTTTACTTGGTAGTTCATTTTGTTCTGTCTGTTACTACTTGAAACCACTTAAATCCTACTTTCTGTATTTAATAAAATCCCTTTTTACTTATTAATTAACCCAGAGTATGTATTAATACTGGGAGGGGGAGAGGGGAGGGCAAACAGCCGTGCATATCTCTCTATCAGTGTTATAGAGGGCAAACAATTTATGAGTTTACCCTGTATAAGCTTTATTTATTTGGGTTTAGACCCCATTGGGAGTTGGGCATCTGAGTGTTAAAGGCAAGAACACTTCTGTAAGTTGCTTTCAGTTAAGTCTGTAGCTTTGGGGCAAGTAATTCAGACCCTGGGTCTGTGTTGGAGCAGACGGGCGTGTCTGGCTCAGCAGAGACAGGGTGCTGGGATCCCGAGCTGGCAGGGAAAGCAGGGGCAGAAGTAGTCGTGGCACATCAGTTGGCAGCTCCCAAGGGGGTTTCTGTGATCTAACCCGTCACAAAGGTCTCCTCGGATGTTTGTTGGTGCTGTAATAAAGAAAAAGGAACCCTGAGGCATATGCTCTGGGACTGTCCAGCAGTCAGGCAATTATGGAAAGACGTGGATATAAAAGTCAAAATAGCGCTCGACTTCAGCAGCCAAACCTCAGCTGAAAATTATATCCCAGGTTATTTACCTGCTAACTAGGGTTTAACTCTGCCACAGTTCGTAAAGTTTGCATCAAGCACATGATTTTATAAAACTGGAAGAGCAGGCTTGTACTCAGAATAGAACAGCGGTATTCAGACCTGTCTGAGTTAGCAGCCAAAGAAAGAATTGCCTATTGTGTAGAGATCAATTGTGTGAACTTTAAGAAATTTCAACTCTGTTTCTAGATACATTTGGATAAAAAGTGCTGCGGTGGCTCAAAGAATGCTACACCTCCCTTCCACCTAACACCTCCTCCTTTTCCCTCTGCTCCCTATTCATGCATGTATCCCATTGTATTACCTTAATACCTATTACCTATTTACTTGTTACCTCCTACCCTAACATGTTAGGTCTCTGTTTTGTCTGGTTTTATATTGTCTGATCTTGCAGCTTTGACAAGTTGTACAGTTGCATAATTACATAATTCTACATGAAGTACATAGTATTTGGAAAAATATACACGCTGTTAGTCATTTATATTTTTGCACTTTTCATTGTCTTTTCTTCATGAAAAGAAAACAATTATCACAAAAATAGCACTATACAATATCAATAAAGCACATGTTAACTGGATTTAGAACTGAGTGACAGAGTTCTAGAAGTAGTTGTTAATGGGGACTCGTCATGAAATGGGGGGTGTTTAGGGGGGTTTCCACAGGGTTAGTGCAAGACCCAACACCATTCAACATTTTCATCATTGGCTTGGAAGTAAATATAAAATCCCTGCTGATAAAATTTGCGGGTGACACAAAGATGGAGGGAGTGGTAAATACTAGGGCTGTTGATTAATTGCAGTTAACTCCCGCGATTAACTCAAAAAAATCACGATTAAAAAAATTAATTGCAGTTTTAATCGCACTGTTAAACAGTAGTAGACCAATTTAAATTTATTATATTTGTGGATGTTTTTCTACATTTTCAAATATATTGATTTAAATTACAACACAGAATTCATAGTGTACACTGCTCACTTTATATATTTTTTTATTACAAATATTTGCACTGTAAAAATGACAAAAGAAATAGTATTTTTCAATTCACCTCATAAAAGTACTGTAGTGCAATCTCTTTATTGTGAAAGTGCAACTTACAAATGTAGGGTTTTTTTTGTTACATAACTGCTCTCAAAAACAAAACAATACAAAACTTTAGAGCTTACAAGTCCACTCAGTCCTACTTCTTGTTCAGCTAATCGCTAAGACAACCAAGATTGTTTACATTTACAGGAGATGATGTTGCCCACTTTTTATTTACGTCACTAGAAAGTGAGAACAGGAGTTGGCATGGGACTTTTGTAGACAGCATTGCAAGGTATTTACATGCCAGATATACTAAACATTCCTATGCCCCTTCATGCTTCGGCCACCATTCCAGAGAACATGCTTCTATGCTGATGATGCTCGTTAAAAAAAATGTGTTAATTAAATTTGTGCCTGAACTCCTTGGGGGAGAATTGTATGTCTCTGGCTCTGTTTTACCCGTGTTCTGCCATACATTTCATGTTATAGCAATCTCGAATGATGACTCAGTACATGTTGTTCGTTTTAAGAACGCTTTCACTGCATATTTGACAAAACGCAAAGAAGGTACCAATGTGAGATTTCTAAAAATAGCTACAGCACTCGACCCAAGGTTTAAGAATCTGAAGTGCCTTCCAAAATCTGAGGGGGACGATGTGTGAAGCATGCTTTCAGAAGTCTTAAAAGAGCAACACTCTGATGCGGAAACTACAGAACCTGAACCACCTAAAAAGAAAATCAACCTTCTGATGGTGGCATCTGACTCATGATGAAAATGAACATGCGTCGGTCTGCACTGCTTTGGATCGTTATCAAGCAGAACCTGTCATCAGTATGGACGCATGTCCTCTGGAAGGGTGGCTGAAGCATGAAGGGACATATGAATCTTTAGCGCATCTGGCACATAAATATCTTGCGATGCCGGCTACAACAGTGCCATGTGAACGTCTGTTCTCACTTTCAGGTGACATTGTGGACAAGAAGCGGGCAGCATTATCTCCTGCAAATGTAAACAAACTTGTTTGTCTGAGCGATTGGCTGAACAAGAAATAGGACTAAGTGGACTTGTAGGCGCTAAAGTTTTACATTGTTTTATTTTTGAATGCAGATTTTTTTGTACATAATTCTACATTTGTAAGTTCAACTTTCATGATAAAGAAATTGCACTTCAGTACTTGTATGAGGTGAACTGAAAAATACTATTTCTTTTGTTTTTTTACAGTGCAAATACTTGTAATCAAAAATAAATATAAAGTGAGCTACTGTGCACTTTGTATCCTGTGTTGTAATTGAAATCAATATATTTGAAAATGTAGAAAACATCCAAAAATATTTAAACAAACGGTATTCTATTATTGTTTAACAGCACGATTAAAACTGATTAATCATGAGACCGATACTGCAATACTGCGTCCAGTTCTGGTGTCCACATTTTTAAAAGGCTGTTGAAAAATTGAGGAGGTGCAGAAAAGAGCCACAAAAGTGATTGGATGACTCAAGAAAATGCTTTGCATTGAGAGTGAGCTTGATCTCATGGGTGGAGGGTGGACCCCCCTATTCCGGGAGGCTTGCCCCGTGGTCTCATCCATTTCGCATGAGGCCCTGCCCCCCACGGCCTGAGTCCCCACCCCCCACGGCCTGAGTTCCCCACCCTCCTCTCCCGTGGCTGGAGAAACCCTGGGCCATCTGGAACCTCGAGCCACCCCCACCACCAGAGGAGCCCCAGGCCAGCCCCAGCAGGCCGACGGACCCACCCAAGCCCTGGCCCAAGCAGCCCCAGCCCAGTGTCCTGCGGCAGCAGCTGTGGCTAGGGAAGGCAGAGCCTTCCCTGGCTTATTATACCCGCCGCCCATGCTTGGTCTGTTTATCCAAAAGAAGAGTGAGCGGTGAGCTGATTGCAGTGTATCATTAGCTTCACAGGGAGAAAATATTGCGGCGCTTTAATCTAGCAGAGAAAGGGGCAGAACAAGAACCAGTGGCTGGAAGCTAAAGCCAGACAGAATCCAATTAGAAGTAAGGCAAAATTTTAACAATGAACGTTGGGACAAGCTACCAAAGGGAGCAGTGGATTCTCCATCCCTTGATGTCTTCTAGTCAAGACTGGATGCCTTTCTGGAAGATGCTTTAGACAAACACAAGTTATTGGTCTTAATACAGGGGTAACTGGGTGAAATTAAATGGCCTGTGATATACTGGAGATCAGACTAGATGATCAGATGGTCCTTTCTGGCCTTAAACTTTACAAATCTATGAAAATACCTGCTCTTTCCCCAGTAGCTCTTGCCAAAGTGCCACCTGCCAGCCAGGAAGCCCCAGGAGACTAATGAACTGTCTCCCTTGGTCTGAGTCTTTCTCCAAAATACTAATCAGAACATACCAATGTACTAGAGTGCAGGTGAAAGGGGATCTTGTACTTTCAGGAATGTGCCCCCAGTAGTACCCAGGGCCCTTCTTTAGCCCTAATTTTACCTTTCAGCACTGTGACAAGTGCACAGGCTGCTATGACCTCTCTGCATCATTGGCCAAGGCTGCCTCCAAGGGCCAGACAGTACTTTCCTCAATATTTATTTATGTATTTATTTATTCTTTCTGCCTCTGACAATACACAATATTCCAGCCCCCCCAACATAGAACAGTACAGGCACCAGTAAACAACAAACTTCTTCATTTGTCTTGAACGCACGTTCCTAAGGTCAGAGCTGCCTGCCGGCAGTCCCCTCTCTTTGATACCAAGGAAGGGCCAGTTTAGGTGCCTTGGCAGATCTCAGCTGCAGCAGAGAGGTGTCTCCCAGTAAGAGGGCCCTGTGCCAAACAGCAAGAACCAGGTTAGCTGAAAGGCAGTACGAGGTAGAAAGTCATTAAACTCTTGAGCTGGAGACCAAACGGTCCCTTTGAGCAAGACCTGAGCATTGTTTCCACGTCACTTGGTTCCCTGGCAGCCAAATGGTGGGTGTCAGCCCCAGCTCTGTGGTGTGGGATGGACCCAGTCTCCCAACTCAGATACAACCTGCTTTCCCTTTGATCTCGCAATAACAAATTATATTCCCAGGCTGTTGTTAAACTATGTTTTAATTGTCATATAAGAGAGAGCCCACATTTGAGGTTAAGGAAATACCCACAACAATACACTATCCCAGGTCACAACAAACTCGCCTGAATCATTGGCTTCTCAAGCCATAGCAGTGTTTGTCTATTTCAAACAGGGTCTGATGGACACTTCCCCACTGAACATGTCTCTTCTTCCAGGTGATATCTTTCAATTCCATGATGTTTCTGACCCCTCCATGTATTTCCCAAATGCCCCCTCTTTCTTATTGGTGAAAAGCTCCTCCTACCTGCTCAGGTAGCACTCAGCAAAATGGCGCTTACAAGCCCCACCTGGAGTGACTAAGCTGTGTGCTGGCTGCTGAGGTTTCATTGGGGTGTTGCAGAGAATAGCTCACGTAACCAGGGCTAATGGGTCTGACTGAAAAGGGAGCCAGGCTTGTTGCTGGGTGGATGAGAGATGGGGAAGAGTGCAGCACGCTAACCTTGCCAAGGGGGATCAGCCTTGTGATCGAGCAAACCCTAGGGGATGGAGAGGTGACTAAGCCAACTGGAGGGGGGAATGAGAGGAAGACAACTTTGCCTGTGGGGAGTGCGGGCGACCCCCCAACTGTCTCCCCCTGCCCGAGGGGAGCGCGGGCGACCCCCCGACTCTCCCCCCTGCCTGAGGGGCATGCGGGCAACCCCCCCGACTGTCTCCCCTGCCTGAGGGGAGCGCGGGCGACCCCCTGACTGTCTCCCCTGCTCGAGGGGACTGCGGGCAATCCCCTGCCTGTCTCCCCTGCCTGAGGGGACTGCGGGCGATCCTCTGTCTCCCCTGCCCGAGGGGACTGCGGGCGATCCCCTGACTGTCTCCCCTGCCCGAGGGGACTGCGGGCGATCCTCTGTCTCCCCTGCCCGAGGGGAGCGCGGGTGACCCCCCGCCTCCCCTCCCTGCCCGAGGGGCATGCGGGCGGCGCCCCCGACTGTCTCCCCTGCCCGGGGGGAGCGCGGGTGACCCCCTGACTGTCTCCCCCTGCCCAAGGGGAGTGCGGGTGACCCCCCGACTGTCTCCCCTGCCCGAGGGGAGTGCGGGTGATCCTCTGTCTCTCCTGCCCGAGAGGAGCACGGTCGATCCTCTGTCTCCCCTGCCCGAGGGGAGCGCGGGCAACCCCCCGATTGTCTCCCCTGCCCGAGGGGAGCACGGGCAACCCCCCGACTGTCTCCCCTGCCCGAGGGGAGCGCGGGCAACCCCCCGACTCTCGCCCCTGCCCGAGGGGAGCGCGGGCGACCCCCCCGACTGTCTCCCCTGCCCGAGGGGAGCGCGGGCGACCCCCTGACTGTCTCCCCCTGCCCAAGGGGAGTGCGGGCGACCCGACTGTCTCCCCTGCCCGAGGGGAGTGCGGGTGATCCTCTGTCTCTCCTGCCCGACAGGAGCACGGTCGATCCTCTGTCTCCCCTGCCCGAGGGGAGCGCGGGCAACCCCCTGACTGTCTCCCCTGCCCGAGGGGAGCGCGGGCAACCCCCCGACTCTCGCCCCTGCCCAAGGGGAGCGCGGGCGACCCCCTGACTGTCTCCCCCTGCCCGAGAGGAGCACGGTCGATCCTCTGTCTCCCCTGCCCGAGGGGAGCGCAGCCGACCCCCCGACTCTCGCCCCTGCCCGAGGGGAGCGCGGGCGACCCCCCCCAACTGTCTCCCCTGCCCGAGGGGGGCGCGGGTGATCCCCAGACTGCCTCCTCATGCCCGAGGGGCGCGCGGTCGCCCCCCCCGACTGTCTCACCTGCCCGAGGGGAGTGCGGGCGATCTCCCAACTGTCTCCCTCCAGGGGCATTGCCTATTTTTCCCTGAAAGGCATCTGCCAAACTACACGGGGAGAGAGCAACTTATCTTGGAAACACTGAGGAGGCCCTCTATACCATGGGATTTTTTTCCACTGTGAGTAACGCCTGTTGCTACCACGGAGATGTTGGCCCCCCAGGCCAATCAGTGCCCTCCTCACCTTGTCTCACTCAAGCAGTTTCAGGCCTGCAATGACTCATCAAGGTATGTGGGTTCCGCCCCATTACAGAGCCCACTAGTATGGAATAAACTGGACTTGTGATTCCGGAGAAATCCACCCTGGGGATTGTGTTACTTGCAAGTTGTAATGGTGTTACTGATGTACGCACTCCAAATCCATCTTCCCTTTCCCTTTATATTGTACCTCTATATTTTCCCTTGCAAATAAATTGTACATTGATTGTTGGTTCATCCATTACGAAGGTGTCAGAAGAGTATTACAAGGTAGGCTAGTCATAGGGGTAGGGTCGGGGTAGTTGAAACCACATAGAAAGGTATGGTTGAGTTCCTGACTCCCTTAATTAGTCAGGTGGAGGCATCCTCAGTTAGTAGCTAAGAACCTGGGCCATTGAAACCCACAGCAGCCAAAGCAGAGGCACACAGAGTAAGGACTTGGTTGATGATTGCCTGCTCTTAGAGGTATGGTGACTTGTAAAAACCCCTTATATTCAGATGGGACTGATTCCAATTTAACAGGCAAGCACTAGAAGTTATATTTACATGTGCATAGAGTGTGCTGAGAGGATCATAGGTCTGAAGTGAATTCCCATGTATCCTAATCTCTCTAATGTGACCAGGCAAGGGGTAGGAGCATTTCTGGATGTAGAATATTTGCATGACATACGTTTTTCTCTGTATACACCATATGGGCCTGATCCAGAGCCATTGAAGTCAGTGGGAAAACTCCCATTGACTTTGATCAGCCCCGGAAGGACCCACACTTACACTGGATGCATCCAAACATGTAATTCCAGGTTTAGGATAAATATGTTTGTGTAACAGCATGTGTGTGTGTGTGTGTGGGGGGGAGAAATTCTTAAACTTTTATTGTGAGTCTTGCTATATGTGGTGTTTTTCTTAAAGCCCCAGCTCCTGGAGTCAAGTGATGATGTGTGAATCTCAGATTTCATTTTTTTAAAATTAAGTTTCTAACCCCACCCCTCCCTGCTTGTGGAAATCCTAACCCTGAACAGCTCCTCAAGAACCTTGGCCCTTTACGGCACCTCAGAAACCCAAAGGAAAATAAACAGTATCCCAAATGTATTATTTAAAAAAAAATCTCTTGATTTCTGAATCCCTGGGGATGGTTAAACGGCACACAAACTAAGCTTTTTCTAATGTCGAACTCCTGGCTGGACCCAGACCTCGCCACCTGTGCTCACATTCCCTCCAGCAGGACTGGAGCACTGCCGGATGAGGACCCACTGAGCTAGCTGGTCAGATTGATGCCTTTTAGAAAAGGCACTTACTTCCTCACTAGAAGCAGGTAAAAGATGCATTTAAATAAATTAATTCTCCTTTGTGCTGTAAACTGACCAGGGAACTGCCCTGCCCAGAAATAACTGAAAATTACAGCTTCAGCATAAAGATTCACAGGTGCTCCAGGGACAAGATAGCCACCTGTGTTCTGAACTACATTTCCCAGAATACCCCAGGTCTAGGGTCCGGTTTCACTCTCCTTCCTGGGTATAAAAGCTCCAGCCTCTGAGCACATCTCCGTTATACAGGGTTCCTAGTGAGAGAGAGACTCTGGGGCAGGTGAGTGAGGAGTAACTTCCTTCCTTTGCACCTTAATCTGGAGTACAAGCAGATCCATCACCCCAATAAGGTATTTGTTTCACAACTGATACGTGGTTCCTGTTTCCCCATGAATGACCGGGGGGGCTTACTACCTACTTATCCCAGCAATTCCTCCGCAGGTAACTCCTTCAATGTTCCCATAAAGACTCAGGCCTTTCTGAACAGCCTTCTGCCCTACCCAGTGTGCTCCCTGGCTCAGGATCACCTGGCTTGTGCCAGAGCAAAAGGGTCTGTCTGCTGACCTGTAAAAGAGTAGCCCTGCCCATCTCCATTCATCTAGCTGCCCCTGCCTCACACACATGCTGGCAGTGCCCTGTGTCTCCCCTCCCAATGCAGGCAGCCACTGGATGTGACTTTTCATCCCGATAACTACAACCTGTGTGGTGAATCACTGAGGCAGGGACGGTATCGCCTGCTTGGAGGGGGGAAGACTTCAGGCTGCTCCACCCTAGCCCCCTCAAGCCCATTTTGGAGCTCTCTGGTTTTGTCTGGGTGACAGACCTCCCTTGGGAGCAGCTAGGTGAGCCTCACTGGAGACACACATGGGCGATAAACAATACTGAGCACAAGCACTCACCTACATGGTTACAGAGCGAAGTCTGTCCTCTGGGGGCCCCAGGGACCCCTCACCATTACCCCACCCCTTCTCTGAGAACAGCTCCATAATGAAGAAGAGCAGGAGCTACGGGGCCTGGTTCTGGTTTTATGCCTGTGGAACTTCATGTGAGTTTCTGCTGGTCCTTGCTGGGGTGAGCACCCACAGCAAAGAACAACTCTGTGTATTTACACTTCCTTTGTCCTGGATGTTTCCAGCAACCTTGTGCACCCAGTTTTCTGTAAGAAATGGTTCTACATTCTCTGACTGCCCAGAGCAAGCACAGTGTCCTGGAAACACCTTCCCATTCTCTGCAGTAATGAGTGACGTTTAACATAGATTAAAACAGTGAAACCACTGGTAGCCCTAGTGGGGGATGATGGAGAGCAGCTGGGATGTGGAGGGAGAGAGTTCTCTGTCTGGTATAACCATCTTCTGGCCATCCAAAACGACTGGTGGACTAAAAATGTCCATTGGCAGCTATCAAATGGCTGAAGTAGAGGCAGGCATCAAGCCCGGGACAGAGACAACATGCAGCATCACTAGGGAGAGGAGAGGAGAAGGAATCATTGCATCTTGTGTGAGTACAAGCTCATGTCTACAGAAGATGCTGAACTTCATTATTCTGTGGTCACTATTCCCTACTGGCTCAACTATAGTTACTCCTTGAACCAGCTCCTGTATATTATTTAGAACTAAATCAGAGAAGCCTCTGCTCTTATGTGCTTCAGAATAGGGATGTAAAACGTTAACCGGTGAGCATTAGGCCAGGGGTTCTCAGGACAAATTTATTGGTGGCTTCAGAGTGCGGCCACCAACTCTTGGTGGTGATCACTCTCACACTTTTTTCTAAGAAACATAATTAGCTTTAGGAAAAACAAATACATTTGCACATAGACACGTCCAAATCATTGTAATGTATTTATTGCTAGCTTGTAAGTCTGTTGTGAAAAGAGAGATTAGCAAACATACAAGTATCACTTTTCACAACAGACTTACTCAGCCGTGCCAAGCCTGGGGACAAATTAAGCCCTGGATGGGGCCGTGCAGCCAGAGCCTGGGGCTGGAGCCCGAAGCCCCGCAGCCAGAGTCTGCTGCCCTGCCACCCCTGGGCTGAAGCCCAAAGCCTGAGTCCCACCGCCACTGGGAAGGTGGGGAACTCACCGGCTGTCTGCTCCTCCAGCGTTGTGCCCCAGGTGTCTCCAGAGGGGGACAGGGCCCAACCTCTGATGGTGACCCCAGCAACCAACACCACGGCAGTACATCCAGGAGTAACAGGAAGGGACCACTACTTTGCCCCCTCCCCCATCACAGCCCAGGAGGCTGTGGCCGCAAGAAAAGCCCCTGGTGGCGCATTTGAGAAATGCTGCATTAGGCTTACCGTTAACCGCCCTTAACCGTTATTCCCCCGCGCCCGCCAGCCAGCCGTCCGGAGCAACCCCAGCCCCGCGCCAGCTGCCCCGTTGGTCAGAGCGACCCCAGCCCCACACCAGCTGCCCCATGCTGGCCAGAGCGGCCCCAGCCCTGCGCCAGTCCCATGCTGGATGGAGCGACCCCAGCCTAGGCTGCGCTGGGCCAGCCGGAGGGACCCAATCCCCGGCCGCCCCACACCAGCCGGAGGGACCCCAGCCCCAGACGATCTCAGCTGCGCTGGGCCGGCCGGAGTGACCCCAGCCCCTCTCCCTTTAATCGGTTAGCCAATGTAATTTTAATCATTTAAACGGTTAACTTTTTAAACAATATTTACATACCTACTTCAGAACTAGCTGTTCCAGGAAGCAATTAGTGGAGAAACTGTTTTTCTAAGTTGGGTCTTGGTGGGATATTTGACCAGTTAATATTTAGGTAGCTGAAGTTGCCCACTATTAGAATCACAGAATATCAGGGTTGGAAGGGGCCTCAGGAGGTATCTAGTCCAACCCCTTGCTCCAAGTAGGACCAACCCCAACTAAATCATCATATTACTGTGCTGGTAAATGATGTGGCCTCTGCTATGTTAAGCTTATTGCTTTTTAAATCAGAAGTTTTCAGACTGACACAGATGGTCCATCTGAGAAGCCACTTTGAGAAAGGTTAGACAATAATGCAGCCCCAAGAGCTTTCTGGAAACCCAGCTGGGAGGAGACTGTAGGTGCCCCTCTACCCTAAATCGCTCACCTTTCCCAAATCCATACCACCTCTCTCCTCCAAACTGGGGCTGTTCCTCGCCTGTCACTAGCTCTCTTACCACTCCTTCAAACCCCTATAATGGGGTGGATTTGGCACTACCCTGCTCAGGAGAAGGACTATAGCAGGATCAGGTCACTGAGGAACTCAGTTGTGGTGGGTGAATGGCCTGAGCACGGAGCTCACTGCACAGAGGAAGGGTGAGGGTTTGGGGAGTGTCTCTGGCTGAGCTCAGGCAGGGAAGAGTAAATCTTCCCATGTGGGTTTTATGGCCTGTGGCATGAGACTTATTTGTGTTGACACTCATGGAAGAGTGTGAATGCCCAGTGCTGAGCAGATTGTGTCTCTGCGCATGGCTGCGGAGCTGGCAGCCTGCAAGGAGCCATCGGGAATGTGTGCTTCCCTTTGGCAGGGATAAGGGGATGCTCACCAGGGTCTCCTTTCTGTCACCATCCTTCATTGTAGGAGCACCCCCCCACACACACACACACTCACACAGACACACACAGACACACACACACACACACTGACTCTCCCGATTCTGGTTTCAGCAGTGAAATCTCATTTACATTCCAATTGCCCAATCCACCAAAATCTCTACATCCCTGCTGAGGGTGGAGACCTTTCTGCTCAGAGGTGTTTGGAATGGCTAATGAGCTGCAGAGAGCAGGACACAGAGAGCACCTGCCATGAGAATATGGATGAGAGTCACTCACACTCCCTTCCCCCGCTGCACCCATCCCTCCTCACCCCAGAGATACCCCCAAGAGCTTCTCCTCGCTTATTTCTCCCCCACACCCCTGAGGGGTCAGTAAGAACAGAGGACAATGCCCTACCTAAGGCAGTCTGCCCTTCACAATTCCAGAAGGGTGTGAGGAGTGGGGTTTTGGTCACCGGCATGGCATGCTCTCTTCAAGCAAGATGCCTCTGAATTCCTGTCTCCATGGCAACTGCATGCAACTCCGTCTGAGTTGCATGATCACTTCTCCCTCCCCCGACCCCTGTATCCCCCTCTCCTTCCCCATCTGTCTGTATACTTCCCTCTCCTCCTTTCAGGGCAGCCTGCAGCCTCTCTATCTGACCCAGATCCCTCTCGGGAATACTGTGCTGCTTTGTCCATCCATCTCGCCTTACCCCTCTTCCCAAAATATCTTGCTGCCAACTCTCCAAAAACATTGGGTTTTTCTTTCCCTGTGTTTCCTCCTGGAAATAGGGAAGGATTCTCCTGGGATTTCCCAGGCAAAACCCCAAAGGATTCTCTTTAACAGTGTCCGGCCCCAGGGATTGGAGGCACATGAGAAGGGGCTGTGTGATTCACCGATCTAAACCAGGTACAATGGGATATCCAGGGTGTGCAGACACCCCGTGGCCTCCCTCAGGTGTGGCACCTCAGGGTAGGTCTATACGTAAAAGGCTGCCGACAGCCCTGTCTGCACTGGGGGGTAGGTCAGTGTAACGCTGTCACTCAGGGCAGGGGGTGGATTTTTCCCACCCCTGAGTGACATCATTATACCAGTGTAAATGTATAGTGTGGATCAGACCTCAGAGTGTCTGTGGGAGGCACTTTGTAGGTGGTTTTACCTGGAGGACGCCTCCCTAGTGTCCAGCTACTTCTGCTCTCTGTAACTGTCCTTGATCACCATCTTTCTCTTTCTCATCAGTGCCTACCTATGGGGATGGACAGCACTGGGGACAACTGGAAAGTGGCGGGCACAAGTGGGATTGTGGGCAGATGACTAGATAGATGGTCTGAGTGGAAGGCAGGTGGGCTGGGCTCCAGACGAATGACTCAGTGGCTGGCAAAGACTGTTGTAGGTGTCTGAGGTTGAATGAGTGGCTGGATGGAAAGATGATGGGTAAGGAATAGAGGGATGAATGGTAATTACATGTCTATGGATGTGGCGGGGGCGGGTTGATGGTTAGGATCCTAGGCGTGTGTTAGCTATAAGGCAGGACAGTGCTGAGGAGACCAGGGTGAATGAGCTAGAGGCTGGCTGGGAGACACAAGCAGGGTTCCCCCTGCACTCCGTGGTTGGTCCAGTTAGCTCATATTCCCTAGACTCAGTCCTTGCTCCCCGAGTCATGATTTTACACTGGTCTCCATTTCCCCACTACTGTCCAGTCCTCCAAACCCTGGCATCCCTTTGGAATCTCCCTGCGTCCTTATTATGTACGGTGCCCCCCAGTCAGTCTGGCCTGTGAGCCCAGAGAACTTGTTTTCAATCCCCTCACATCCAGTGCAGTTCCATAAGGAGTAGAGGTCCTAGAACCACCCTGAATGCTCCACTCAGCCATTCTGGAGCTAGGTGAGTCTCCTACTAAGAGCCCCCTTTGTCTCATGCTCCCACACTTTTCTAGCCAGTTCCCCTGTCTCTCCTCCTACTCCTGTGCTTTGCCATGAGCCATTTGTGTGGGATGTCGAATCCTGTCTGTTGTTTAGACCAACTCTCTGCTGATCCCTGATTTCCCCCTTTCTCGGCAGTGAGACCCTCCCAGGTCCCCTGCTGTTATACACACACACGCTTTGCTGCCTGAATCCACCTTGGCAAAGCCAGCCACCAACTGGACTCCCCAGCGCCTAATCGCCAGATCCTTTAGGCGAGTTTAGAAACAGGCTGCTCTTGGTTTCCTGGTGTCATAACCTTTGTTTGTCCCTTTCCAGACTTCAGGAATCGATCTCAAATTCACTCCATTTTTAAAAAGTCCATTTCTATGTGAGGAGTGTCTTGTGCTGGTACCTGAATTCTCTTTTGGCTGCCCTGACATCTTTGGCTCTGTTTAGCTGGAATCTCTTGGCTGCATTTCTTTTTGGAGATGCTTTATGGCTCTCTAGTTTCACATACTTTGGTACCATCTTGTCGGAGGCCCTTTGGAAATGATATGCACATCTCAAGGGCTTTTCTTATCCTAGCAAAATTAATTAATTGAAGGGAATTTAATGTTATGACTCAGGCTACGACAATGGAGCAGGATTTTAGCAAATTACAATGAGGAAGCTCTTACTGACAGGACTAAAATCCCCTTGGTAGAAGATGCATTTAGCTAATTTGGAATGTCTGAGTAACCTGCATGTTTGCAGAATATCAGGCTTATTCCAAAGCAGAGGAGCAGCTGCACAGGACTGGAAGTTGTCTGGCAGGGTTTAGATCTGATTTATTTTTCCACTGAAAACTCCACACACAGTTTGTAAAGGGCCTGAAGATTGCATTTCTAGGCCAGCATAGACATTAGTCTCCCATCCTAGAGCCTGAGAAGAGGAGACTATGCTTTTCATGACCTAGTTTTGTTTCCTAGACACACATTGGACATTTTATTTTATTTCTCTACAGAGCTCTGGGTGCATGCACAACTCAACACAAAAGTACAGAATAAAATCAACATGACCCAATAGGAACATTAAATCTCTTACCCTCCCTCCCCCTTACTCCAGCCACTCTCCAAAAGCCTTGGATAAATGGAGAAAGAGGCCTGTCAACATGCCCTACAGGCCAACAGATTTGGGCTTTGTTTGACCAAGAGTGTGGAGTATGTTCCACTGTCAAAAGATCTTCACCCCACCTCCACGCTAACGCCTCTGGGGACTATAAGATGGAGACTGGCAGCTGACTCAGTCTCTGGGCTAAAAGACACCCACACCCAGCAGTCTCTAAGGAATCCAGAACCCAAACCATACAGGGCTTTATTAGGTCTACACAGCAGTGTAAACTGGAAGCCAATGAGGCCTCTGCAGTCCTAGTGTAAGATGCTTCATTTGAGAAACCATGCTAAGTACGCTGACAGCTGCCCCCTGCAGCAACTGAAGCTTCTGAGTGCTCTAAGGGGTAGTCCCAAATACAGCACAAGACAACATCTAGGCCTAGTTACACAAAGACAGCAGGTCACGACTCTTGTCAACCGCAGATGGAAGCACCCGCTTGGCCACTGGTACTCTCTGAAATCCAGATGTAGCCAAGGACCCAACAACCTCCGACGCTGAGGCCCTCAGTAATGAAAGGTGGGTGCAGATCTTGCTTCCAGCCCACCAGCATCTCTTCAGCCCGGTAGATCAACTGCTCAATCTTTGTCTGACGCTCTGGAGCCGGAGAGCTGAGTGCCTTCTGCATGCTTCCAGCCCCACAGCCCATACCGCTCAGTGTCTTCCCTGGGGGCTCGTGTACATGCTGTACAGGAGGAGAGATGGCACCAGCATGTGAGCTCTTGAGCACATCTCTATACCCCTGACAGGGCCTGCATGCATGTCAGCAAGAGCTCATGACTGATGGTTCCAGTCAGCTGAGAAAGTCTAAAGGAATCAGCCAGGACATGTGATCGTCATTGCCAGCAGGAAATCGCAGACCAATGGGACAAGCTGTTCCAGGCCCAAAACCCACTTATGGAGATCTCAGGCCTCACCCGATTTTTCCCTAAAGAAGAGAGATTGGGGGCGGGCGGTGACTGGCAAGGCTCTGTGTGGAAATGTTTTCTGGAGCAGCGCTAAGAAGAGCTACTTTCAGTGAGGCTAACACCTGGCCCTTTTAGGAGAGGCATTGATGTTCTCCTCCAATAATGGACTCGCTGTCCCCCTGCTAGGCTCCCCCACTCAAAAAGGACATGGGTCCAATTCGCAGGTCCCCAAATGCTTCCAGAGTTTGAGCAAGTGGTGCTGGCTGAAACTCATGCAGAGAAGATGCCATATGGCGCATCTTCCCCCTGGAGCATACAGTGCTGAACTGGCCAATGATCTGTAGTCTTGTTGGAATCCGGTTAAAATGAGTCCCAAGGGAGTTTAGCCATTTTAATAACGTGTCTGTTAATTCTACAGCAAGTAAATGTTACTGAACTTCAGGCCCTCTATGGAATGTCATTTGTGCAACTCTAAGATGGTGTATGCCACTTGTCCCTTAATCAAGGTCAAAGAGAGGAATCTCTGAAAGATGGGTGCAGCACTTTGCTGGGCTATTCAACCATCCATCTCCTGTCAACACACAGATGCGAGAGGAACTGTCCCAGCACCTATAGATGAAGAAATTGCCCAGTCACCTACCACTGAGGAAGTGCAAAAAGCTATCACACAAATGAAGTCAAGTAAATCAGCTGGTACAGACACAATACCAGATGAAATCTTTACACTTGCAGGCACCCCAACTGTTCACTATCTACATGAAATCATTAAGGATATCTGGGAAGCTGAGGAAATTCCTCAGGACTTTAGAGATGTAATAATAGTTGCACCAAACACAAATAAAGGAAACATATCTGACTTTAGGAACTTCTGGGCATGTGCGACACAGATCCCTTGGCAAAGGATCCTCTGCTCCTGTTAACCTGCTAGGAGAAGGCAGGACAGGCCTAGCCCAGAAGAGAGGGCTGGAGTGGCTGACAGGCTGGTGGTGTCAGGGAGCTGACACCCAGCCGGGCACAGACGAGACTCACTCTCGCTGGAGGCTGGGGTAACCAGGGGACTCTCAGTCCTGGGTGCCCCAAGAACTGTCACAGTGGCATAGCTGGCAGGATCTGTACCCTGTTTACTAGCTAACCAAAGACCATGCTCCCAGCACTTATAAACCAGTTACTGAGAGACTAAAGAGTGAGAAGGAAAGAAAAGGTACAGTTTGTTGTTTTCTGTTTATTTCAGGTAAGGGACCAGAGCGCCAGAAAAGGCAGGATGAGCAGAGAAATACATGCTAAACCTACCAGAAAGCGATTAGAAGGATTTTGTGCAGAACACTGCTTATTATCTGCAGGAAAAAATATGGATGGGTTAAAAGCTGTCCTCATGGAATATGACAAGCAGCATGAAGAGCGGCCAAACTTCCCGAGGGGGCCTAAAGACTCAGGGAACCTGCCGGAGACCACCACCAGTTTGTCAACCCCAGAGCCAGGGGAGAGCTGTGCAAGCTGGACCTAGCATGAAAAAGAGCATGTGTGAGCACCAGCAGGGAATGGCAGAGAATGGAGATGGGAAGAAAGAGGCAGGCAGGCAAAGACAGGGCTGGTGTAGCCCAGAGGAGAGGGCTGGAGTGGCTGGCAGGCAGGCGGTGTTAGGGAGCCCACAGTCCGCCACCACCGGCGAGACTCCCTCTGGCTGGAGGCAGGGGCAACAAGGGGACTCAGTCCCGGGTGCCCTGAGAACTGTCACGGTATCTCCCTGCTAGCTACAGGTGGCTAAAGCCTTGCCCATATTTCAATCAACTGGCTTGTCAAAACAGTATCAGAGAAGTTTCTACCGGAGACCTAGTGTGGATTTAGGTCAGATCAGAGCACCACAGGCATGATTTTTGTTGAGACAGATTCAGGAAAAGTGTATTGAACAACACATGGAACTGTATGATGTCTTACTTATCTAAAAAATGCATTTGACACTACGCAGAAATGGCCTCTGGAAAATTCTATAAAAGTTTGGCTGTCCCACCAAATCTGTTAGCATCATATATCAACTCCACAAAGACATGACTGCTCAATACTCTCAGATGGTGGCCTTTTATAAGCCATTTCCCATATCTAATGGGGTGAAACCAGGCTGTGTGCTGGCACCAACACTGTTTGGTCTCTTCTTTGCAGTCAGTCTGAATTATGCAACAGGCAACCTTAGAAAGGGGAACCTACATAAGTTACAGGATTGATGGAAATCTCTTCGGTCTCCAAAAGCTTACAGCAAAGACAAAGTTCTTGAGGAATTCATGTGTGAAGTCCTTTTTCAGATGATTGTGGTCTACTTAGTTATCGTGAAAGTGACCTACAGCTTATCCTTGACAGGTTCTCAGAAGCAACTGAACAGTTTGAACTCACCATCAGCCTGGAAAAAATTGAAGTCCTCTTCCAACCAGCTCCATCAAGCATTACCACTGAGCCAAACTCACTGCTGATGGTACAGAACCAAAGAGCATGTAAAGAGCTTGATACCTTGGCAGTACTATCTCAAGTGACAGTTTCCTGAGTCAAGAAATATCATAGAATATGAAAGACAAGTCAGGCCTTCAGAAGATTTCACCATAGGATACTTAAACCACACACCAAACAGTCAACAAAACGGAAGATATGCAATGCAGCAGTGATCAGACCCTTTTATATGGGTGTGAAACAAGGACAGTTTACTGCAGACACACTAAGCAACTTGAAAGAATTTCATATGTGCTGTCTCTGATCTGTTGTAAAGGTCCACTAGCAAGACAAAGTCTAAAACATTAACATCTTTGAAAGAGCAAAACTAACCACCACTTAAGCAATGATCATCTGTCCATTTAAGCTGAGCTTTAATAGACAGATCGTGTTACCAGAACAGGCGATAATAGACTCCTGAAAAATGTTTTCTATGATGAGCTGAAACTCAGAAAGCACAGGAGGCTTGGTCAATGAAAACACTTTAAAGATACCCTTAACAGAATCTCACCTCTTGCAGCATAAATACTGGTAACTTCGATGACACAGCCGCAGACAGATCTGAATGGAGAACAACTATCAATAAGGGCTGTAAACACTTTGAGGAAGGCAGATACACACACATTTAAAAAAAAAAAGATTGTAAAAAGGGCCAGGCATCATGCCAAGTCTTCATGTGGGAGCCTGCACATTGCATAAGAATGGCCATACTAGGTCAGACCAATGGCCTCAATTTCCTGTCTCTGACAGTGGCTAGTGCCAGATACTTCTGAGGGAATGAACAGAACAGGGCGATTTATCGAACAATCCATCCCCTGTTGTGCAGTCCCAGCTTCTGGCAGTCAGAGGTTTAGAGACACCCAGAGACATGGGATTGGATCCCTGACCATCTTGGTCTAATAGCCATTGATAGACCTATCCTCCATAAACTTATCTAATTGTTTTTGAACCTAGTTATACTTTTGGCCTTCACAACATCCCCTGGCAATGAGTTCCACAGGTAGATTGTGTATTGTGTGAAAAAATGCTTCCTTTTGTTTGTTTTAAACCTGCCGCCTAGTAATTTCAGTGGGTGACCCCAGTTTGTGTGTTATGGCTAAATGACATTTCCCTGTTCATTTTCTCCACACCATTCCTGATTTTGTCATATCCCCCCCTTGACATCTCTTTTCTAAACTGAACAGTCCCAGTTCTTTTAATCTCTCCTCTTACAGAAGCTGTTCCATACCCCTAATCATTTTTGTTGCCCTTCTCTGTACTTTTCCCAATTCTAATATATCTTTTTTTGAGATGGGGCAACCAGAACTGCATGCAGTATTCAAGGTGTGGGTGTATCATGGATTTATTTAGTGGCATTATGATAATAAGACAGAAAATATCTATCCCTTTCCTAATGACTCCTAACATTCTGTTAGCTTTTTAGACTGCTGCTACACATTGAACAGGTGTATTTAGAGACCATCCATGATGACTCCAAGATCTCGCTCTTTCACGGTAACAGCTAATTTAGACCCCATCATTTTAGATGGATAGTTGGGATTCTGTTTTCCAATGTGCATTACTTTGCATTTAGCAACATTGAATTTCATCTGCCATGTTGTTGTCCAGTCACCCAGTTTTGTGAGATCCCTTTGTAGCTCTTAGTTAAGTCCAAAGCTGACTTCAATCTTGAGTAATTTAGTATCATCTGCAAACTTTGCCACCTCACTATTTGCCCCTTTTTCCAGATCATTTATGAATATGTTGAACAGCACTGGTCCCAGTACAGATCCTTGAGGGACACCACTATTTACTTATCTCCCTTCTGAAAACTGACCATTTATTCCTACCCTTTGTTTCCTATCTTTTAACAGTTACTGATCCATTAAAGGACCTTCCCTCTTGTCCCATGACTTCTTACTTTGCTTAAGAGCCTTTGGTGAGGGACTCTGTCAAAGGCTTTCTGAAAGTCCAAGTGCACTATATCCACTGGATCATCCCTGTCGATATGCTCGCTGACTCCCGTCAAAGAATTCTAATAGATTGGTGAGGCATGGTTTCCCTTTACAAAAGCTGTGTTGACTCTTCCCCAACAAATCGTGTTCATCTATGTGCCTGATAATTCTGTTCTTTTACTGTAGTTTCAACCACTTTGCCTGGTACTGAAGTTAGTCTTACTGGCCTGTTATTGCCAGGATGGCATCTGGAGCCTTTTTAAAAAAAAATTGGTGTCACATTAGCTATGCGCCAGTCAGAGAATAGTACAGAGGGTGATTTCGGCGAATGGTTACATACCACAGTTGTAGTTTTGCAATTTCATATTTGAGTTCCTTTAGAACTCTTGGGTGATATCTGTTTGCAATCTTGGTCCTCATGGCTCAGACTGTAGAGCTACCTGAGAACACACGTGATGTCAGTGTAGGATACGATGGACAGATGTATAGTCCCTCCAGGAAGTAACTACAGCCCCGCCCCTCTGTTCTCTGAGAAGATTGCTTTCCCCTACAGGAATTGTGCATAAAATCCCATCTCTTAGAGACGGAAAGGAACTGATTTCCTGACATTGTCCACAGCATCATTAGAAGCACAAACTCTGCAGCTTTCCCAACGTCCCCTGATGCAAGCTGCAGGTGTCCGGGATTCCCCCCCAGAGTTCTTCCATTTTTATGGAATAATTCACAGACTACACCCTGGCCTCAGCATGTGCATAAGCCCTCTCAGCTGGCCTCTGCTTTCTGAGGGGCCATGCTGCTCCTGGAGGCGCCAGCTGCCAGGGAGGCTGCTG
Organism: Platysternon megacephalum; assembly: GCA_003942145.1. Classification (NCBI taxonomy): domain Eukaryota; kingdom Metazoa; phylum Chordata; order Testudines; family Platysternidae; genus Platysternon; species Platysternon megacephalum. The sequence goes on along the minus strand of QXTE01000358.1, from coordinate 441,847 downwards.
CTCCTGGGACCCAGATGGATTCTGAGAGCAGATAGGCAAAGGTATGAAACCAACACAAACGTCTCTCCCTGTTCTTTAAGTGGTGTGTTGGCTGAGTCACCAGGGTAGAGGGAGCAATTACAGATAAGAACTCTGCTGAGAATGATTTCTAGCATCGGTCTTTCCCCACAAAAGGTGCTGGGGAGATAACTAGTCTTTCCTGGTAAGACTGTTCTCTAACAAAATGATACAAGAACAAATGATAAATTAAAAAGAAACAAGTTCCCCCCAGGCACATGTGCCATATACAGGCGATCTGAAGGAACATAAGAATGCATCAACTGAGCCGGATTAAAATAAATTGTTAGATTGGAGGGTAGCAAATATTGCATCTCTGTTTAAAAATGGTACTAAAGATGATCAGGGAATTACAGATCAATGGGTCGTAGGTCTGTACCTGGTAAATTGACTGAAATGATAATTAAATAGAATGATAAACCTAGAAGATTATGGTACAATAGGGTCTAACCAGCCAGGATTCTGCAAAGGAAAATGGTATCTTACTATTCTACCAGAATTCTTTGAATACATCAGTGATGATCTCTGAGGCAGGGCCTGTCTCTCACTGTGTGGCTGTGTAGTGCCCAGGACAACTGGGCACAGATTGCAGTTAAGGCCTTCCGCCACTTTGGGTAATAGGAAATATAAATAACAGATAAAGGAGAATTAGCATCACTGATTTAGACTTTGGCGAGGTCCCTCTGGAGAGGGTGTTCTGGAAATTAAGCAGCAATGGAGTGAGAGGCAAAGTTCTGTCGTGGATCAGAAACTGCCGAAGAGACAGAAAATGCAGCAGGCGTAAATGGTCCATTTCCATCCTAGCAAAAGGCTCTGTACTAGGACTGGTATTTACGGTATTTTTTAGTGATTTAGAAATGGGGGTGAGCAGGGAAGTGGCAACCGTTGCAGATGACACTGACAATCAGGGTCCAGACAACCCCAAGGGAGGACAAGGGCTCTGAACCCCAAAGAGTAATACGGGGGGAGGGATAGCTCAGTGGTTTGAGCATTGGCCTGCTAAACCCAGGGTTGTGAGTTCAATCCTTGAGGGGGCCACTTAGGGATCTGGGGCAAAATTGGTCCTGCTAATGAAGGCAGGGGGCTGGACTCGATGACCCTTCGGGGTCCCTTCCAGCTCTATGAGATAGGTATATCTCCATATTAAGTAAGCAATTGAATCAAGTGGTTGTATACAATGTTATTGTGTATACAAATATGTTGAGTAAGGTCTTTTATGAAAGCTTGTAATGTTCTGAACTTGATGGTCATTGCTATATAGATAGATACATATAGATACAGATACACACACACACAGGGTGGCTATGAATTATGTATTTATATGGAGTAGTATGCTCATGACCAGTGCTATGACTTCAAGTATTCCTCACAGCATGGAGGGGCTGCTCCCAAGCCAGGTGTTTACACGAAACTAACTTCACATACCCATCCATTGTCCAGCCAGGAAAAGAAAGTGGTGGACCATTAGAGTTAATGGGAAAACACGGAAGGACATCAGAAAGGGAAGGCCAGCTGTCTGTGAAACACTAGATACCCCTCTAGGACAGAGGGCATGCTGCAAAACTGTTTAGAGTCGATAGGTAACTTAGAAAAGGAAATTTAGCTAATATAGAAGTGTAAAGCCTGAGGTTGTCTTGGTTTATTTTCTGTGTAACCAGTGGGTGTTTGCTTTTCCTTATGAGTTCATCTCTGAATCAATGATTTTTCTATTACATGAACTTTGTTTATTTTTACCCCAAGCAGGTCTCTGTTTTCCAAACAGTGTGGACTGTATATCCCAAAGTGAACTGATAACTTTTGAGAGGGTGACAACCAGTCCCAATGTCGGATAGTTAAGAACTGGGGTAGACGTATTTGAGGATAATCCAGACTGGAACGGGTGTTGGTGTCACCTTGCAAGGAGTAACGAGGCTGGTGGAAGTCAAGGTGAGACTTTTATGCTTTTAGAGTGGCTACTGGTGTCAGGGCTCTGAGCCATAGCAACATAGCATTAAGGCACCCAAGGTTACAGGCAGTAGCGGCACCAGCATTTCCGGCGCCCTAGGTGGCGGAAGGTCCTGCCCCCGAAATGCCGCCCCCAACAGCGGCGGCGGAAGGTCCCGCCCCCAAATTTCCACGGCTAGCCAGGGCGCCAGCGCCCCTCAAATGTTTGCGCCCTAGGCGACCGCCTAGGTCGCCTAATGGGTTGCGCCAGCCCTGGTTACAGGGTAGGTGGTGACTGATCCCTTTCTTGGTCTGGATGATCCCAAAATGGTCACAGTCACAAAATTATTTAAATTAGTTAAGATAGTGAAGACTAAAAGGAGACTTGAAGGGATTAACCCAACAAGGGGAATGGACAACCTGATGGCAGATGAAATTCGGTGCTCCATGTGCAGCAGCAGCGAACAAGCAAATAAAAAGTTGGGATGCACAAGGATGAAAAAGCCGCCTCTGGGATGCTGTGCTCAGTGCTAGTCCCCCCATCTCAGCCAGGACGTAGCAGGAATCCAGGGGCTCGGGCAGAGGCCGCAAGAATGATCTGGGGCTGGAAAGTCCCCGGGCAGAGAGACTGAAAAGCTTGGGCCTGTCTCCATTAGAGAAGAGACAAGAGGGGAGCTGATAAAGGTGGCCTGGACAACGAATGGGCTAGAAAAGGCAGAGCGGGCACTGCTGTTCTCCCTCTGTCCTGGCAGGAGAACCGGGGGGCGTTTCAGGACATTGAAAGGTAGCACGTTTAAAACTGAGACAGGAAACAATTTTTCACACAATGTGAAATTAGCCTCTGGAACTCGCTGCCACAGGAAGTCATTGAGACCAGGAACTGAGCAGGATCCCCAAACAAATTAGATGTATATATGGCTAATGAGCAGGGCCCTACCAAATTCATGGTCCATTTGGGTCAATTTCAAGGCCATAGGATTTTTAAAATCGTTAAATTCATGATTTCAGCTATTTAAATCTAAAATTTCATGGTGTTATAATTGTAGGGATCCTGACCCAAAAAGGAGTTGTGGGGGGGTCACAAGGTTATTGTAGTGGGGGTGTGGTATTGCCACCCTTACTTCTGTGATGCTGCTGGTGGTGGTGCTGCCTTCAGAGCTGGGCAGCTGGAGAGTGGCAGCTGCTGGCCGGGAGCCCAGCTCTGAAGGCAGAGCCACCAGCAGCAGCGCAGAAGTAAAGGTGGCATAGTATGGTATTGCCACCCTTACTTCTGTGCTGCTTCTGGTGGGGCGCTGCCTTCAGAGCTAGGTGCCTGACCAACAGCCGCTGCTCTCCAGCTGCAACTCCCTTTTGGGTCAGGACCCCTAATTTGAGAAACGCTGGTCTCCCCGTGAAATCTGTACAGTATAGGGTAAAAGCACACAAAAGACCAGATTTCATGGGCGGAGACAAGATTTCACGGTCTGTGACGTGTTTTTCATGGCTGTGAATATGATAGGGCAGGGGTAGACAACCTATGGCACGCGGGCCGAAGGCGGCACGCGAGCTGATTTTCAGTGGCACTCACACTGCCCGGGTCCTGGCCACCGCTCCGGGGGGCTCTGCATTTTAATTTAATTTTAGATGAAGCTTCTTAAACATTTTAAAAACCTTATTTACTTTACATGCAACAATAGTTTAGTTCTATATTATAGACTTATAGAAAGAGACCTTCTAAAAACGTTAAAATGTATTACTGGCACTCGAAACCTTAAATTAGAGTGACTAAATGAAGACTCGGCACACCACTTCCGAAAGGTTGCCGACCCCTGTGATAGGGCACTACTAATGAGACTATCCAGAGTAAAAGACAAATATTTATTAAAAAGAGCTGTGGAAGGGATATAAACCCACCTGCCACAGGGCATCAGCCAAGCCCCATATACTGGACTGGGAAGATGCTTTCCCTGGGGGCAGTTATTGCACCTGCAGGAGTTATTGCACCTTCTGAAGCAGCTGGGACTTGCCCAGTCAGACAAGAGACTAGACTAGCTTGGGTCTAATCCAGCCTGGCAGATCCTCTGCCCTGTTCCACCTGGTGTTGGTGTTACTGGGTTCAGACAGTGGCCGATGCTCAAGTGAAGGATTCACACGCAATCTCCGCTGTCATACCCCCTTTGCAGCTGAATCTCCCTGCTGAGTCCATCCCAAAGGGAATATCTGGGGATTTAGGATGAGAATTCCTGCAGCTGGATTTAAGTTGGGGAGAGATGTCTTTTCAAGCAAGTAATTCTCTCTGCTTCTTGCTGAGTGGGTGACAGCCTCACGGAGCTGAGGTCTGGAACATAAAGAATAAAGCTGGGGCCTGGGGGAACCAGATTTTCGATTTCACAAGAAATCCTGTGACTGAATTTTTTCCATTTCAAAACGGGTCAATCAAAACATTTAGATGAAATAACATTTTGTTCCAATTTTGACCTTTTTAAAAATGTTTCTCCAATCGAATTAACAATGGATTTCATTTTGAAAGCTCATTCTGAAATGTTACCTGCTGAGAGTGTTGAAATGGGACATTTCAGCATTATCATAACGCTTCCTTTCGAGAAGAGGGGGCTAATTGATCAAATTAATGAACATGACTTTTTTGGTCAAAGAACTGTAATGAAACCCTTCCGAGTGGCTCTGATACAGAGCTCTTGGGGAGGAGTAGGGCCTGGGCTGGGTGTGAAACAGTTGGGTTAGGTGTAAATTATGGCTGTTTTAAAGCTGTGTGTTTTCTGGGGGCACTCTTGTTGCAGAGTGCTCTCAGTGCATGCTGCTCAGGAAATGCCCCCCGGCTCTTGTCCCCCTCCCTGCCCAGCCTTGAGCCCCTTCTCCCCTGCTTCAGTGGTGTGGTTGAATGTGGGATCATTAAAGCATGTACTCGACTCACATTCGGAAAGCTCTCAGGATCCCAGCCCCAGAAAGCAGGGGAGCCTCCTGAACCAGATGATTGCTCCACCCCACCTTGCCCCTCTTGGCCTGACCATGAGAGGCTGCCCAGTCTGCTCTGCTGCCCACTTAACGGAGCAATGTTCACAAGCAAGGCTCCCATGAGCTGCCCTTGAAATGCACATGGCTTCCCAGTGTAATTAAGAGGCACCCCTAGGGAGGATTGTTGCTGTCTTTGAGGGAGTGACAGGGCCGTCCCTAGGGCGTGGGAGCCCCTGCTGGTACCAAAGACTAACAGTTGTTCTGCGATCTTGAGGTTAACACTCTCCAGTGCATGACAGCAAAGGGTGGCCAAGCCCCCGAGCGCCAGCACTGGCTGCTATGTACCAGTTGGTCAGTGCTTTGCCGCTGTAGCGAGCCAGGAAGTGCTCAGGATTCCTTGGTTAATATGTGCCCTTGGAATCAGAAGGATGAAGTGTTTTGTGCCATTAGAAGCATTTGTTTTTAGCTGGGACTGTCTATGGGGATGACACTCAGCATGTGAACTACAAAAAGGCAGATGCCTGGTGTGTCTGTTTAGGCAGCTGTTCAGTCTCCCACCCTCAGTCCAGACTTGAGGATCAAGTCCCCTCTCTACCACGCTGGCTGGCAGCGCTCCCATTGCTCCTTGGGCACATGGTGATGCATGTAGAGATGGCATTGGGGTGTGTTCCTGTGCAGAGGGCATCGCTTCTGGGTGTTGTCGATCATTTGTGAGCTTTGTGTTGGGCCAGGCTATAAATAAATACTGCCTTTTAAACTCAAAATCTTCAACAATAGCTTCTACCTCCTGACATACACATCACCGATTCAGGAAATCACACCCTCCACCCTCCTCTGCTCTGCCAGCACTCCAGCCAGAGCCCCTGAGAAAGGGCACATGCTATTTCGGTATCGCCTGATGAAAACAGCAGCAGAAATGCACAGGAGGGGGCTGCTGGAGGATTCTCTACTGAGCTAGTATGTCTGACTGTATCTAGCATTAGTGTTTTGTGCCAGCACCTGTGTGCAAGTAACCAGGTCCCTGTCTGCTCTTCACAAACATAGACACACGAACATTTAGTGGCCTCTAACACTGTTGGCAGCTCTGCTTTTTCCCTGGCATCTAGAGAGTGCCAACCTTCCAGTGTGTGTAGCATCGCAGTGAGCTCTGCACAAAGATTCTCACTCCAGCGTCCATCCATTTTCCCACTCCCATCCTATCAGCTTGACCTGCCTCAATACGCAAGATGAGTTAACCTGACTCCTTTGGGATGCAGCGGTACAGAGGGCACCTGACCTCCCCTATGTACCTTGGCGTAAACTTGTAATGAAGCAATAATTTGCGTAGACGTACTCTTAGAGCCCATGGGATTGTGGGAGGGGGGGGGGTGTGCTCTGGCTCCTCTTTGGTGCCACCTGGCGGCAGTGGTAAAAAAATCCTGTCCCTGAAGAGGGCTGAAGGACTCTGGAGCCCTGCAGCAGGAACAAGCCAGCCCTGGAGGCAAGGTGGGGTTCCTGGGGCTTTGTTTGGACTCTCCTTTCCCCCAAAAGGAGGTGAAGACTGGACCCCAAATCATCTCACCACACCCATCCAGGCAGACTCTCATCAGGGAGGAAACTGAGGCTACAACTGCGTCTCCACGCCGGGGAGAGGTAAGTGACTGTTCCATTCCTGTTTGCCTTAAGAGGCACTGGCTCACCATGTGCATTCCAGCATAAATGCAGTGTCTACCTCTGAGGCTCTGGGAAGTGGATCTGGTCCCTTTGGGTGCAGAAATACCAGTCATTTAAGCAGTGGCTTTCACAGCTGTAATAAAGAACTGCTGTGGAGGTGAATCCTTCCAAAAGGTTCCTTTTCACAGGTACGCTGATCCCCCAGCACCCGTGCCCCATGGAGGGTTTCATTTTGGCAATGCAATGATGTTGCCTTGGTGTAGTTTGGCTAGTGGCTGATACTACTCAGTGGCTGTGTCTCAGTGTTTGACAATAGATGATACCCATTCGCTTTCTGGAGGGGAGGGCCTGTCTGAGAGATGTCAGTGCAGCCTGGGAAAGTGGGTTACCGTCTCGTTGAGGAGGGGGAACCTTTGGTACTCAGTTTGGTCCTGCTCTTGGGGGAACAAAAGGCCCCCATGGTTTCCCCGGGGCAGGGGTTACCCCTGGGATGCAGTAGGCTGCTCATACCCTTGTCAGCAGGGTCAAATGAACAGCGTGGAGCAGTCACAGGGCTGCTGTGTGAGCAATTGCCCACTCTAGTTTGGCAGCTGCTCCGCGTTGTTTGGCCCAGCAAGGGGGTGTAACCCTCAGCTGCCCAGCTGGATATATGCCTCCCAGCACAGCTTCTTGAACACTCAAACATGACGAATCAAATGGCCAATGAAATGACCCTGTGCAAACAAGACTGACCCGTATTCTCAGACTTCCCATCTGGTGTCATGCAGACTACGGCAGACAGAAGTTAGACTGCTAGGAAGGAGGACTAATGGGGACACACTTTCAGATGTGGGCTCTAATTTTTTTGTCCACACTGAATCCTGGGGACAAGCAGCAGAACGTAGATGTCGGCCTAGCTGGCTGCATCTGCCGCGTGTACCCACAACTGATTGTGAGCACAAAATCAGAGGCCTGCGTGAGGCCCTTTTGAAAGTGGGGCTATCGAGTGATGCTGCTGACGTTTTATTGCCCATATGTGGCTGGAAGACTGGCTAGGAACATTCTGATACTTCAGCTTACAGAAGTGGCTCTGTGGATTAGCTCGATGAACCCAACAGACAGGAGGAGATTATGCAGTGCTGTCAACTTGTCGTGCACTTTGGAGATTGCCACAAAGTCATGATGGAGCTAGATTCCAATGGGAAGTCTGGGGGCTAAAGCCCATGAGGCTGGTTTGAAGTATCATATGCTCTTAAACATTAGTATCAAATACCAGGACACAATTGTTATTTCAAACTACAAATTTCCTTCACAAAAGAATAAAATTTTAAATTTTCCAGTTCTGTTTCTGGGAGGAAGATGGGAATGCTCAAGGCCTGTCGATGGCCTATTGTTCCCATAATGCTGCTATGGCTTCCAGGTACAAGAAATTCCTGTTCCGTGATCCTTGGGTGCCACCAATGTGCCAGGGCATCTTCTGAGCCTTTCTAAGTGTCCCCAACTCCACTGGTCACAGGGGAGGTGGGCAATATGTAGACGCTGGAGGTAAGACATTGAAAATATCAATCCAGCTGTCTTAGTCCCCTTCTCCATCTGCTTCATATAAGCACCTTCCCTCTCTGCCCTTCTGCCAGTCAAATGGCCCGGTGGCTCCCTCCACACCAGATGCAGTTGAGGCCAAACTACCTGCAGCCTAACTCGAATTGTCTGGCCTTCATTCTACCCCTCTAGGAACTTCCTCTGTCATTGGTAGTTACGTATGCAGATGATGGTAGTGCCCACAATGGGCCAGTTACTTTCCAAACAGATAAGTCCCTCCCCAGAGAGCTCACAGTTTAAGGTGACAAGCAACACATGAAGGGTGGGGAAAAGGTGTAAAACATGCAACCTATTTCTTTTCAAATAAGTATCAGTTCTGCCCCACAGATCTTTCTATCCACTCAGCTGGGAAGGAACGAACGGTGGCCTCCGTTGCCAGATGTGGTGTTGTGGGGCAATATAGGACACTGTCATTCAGACGACTGTTGTAGCTGGTTTTATAACAGAGAAGGATTTAGCAAAATCTCCAGTTCTGTGTTACTGGGATTGTGAACAGGGCAGATGGCTGGGTTTCTATTTGTGATGAAATAAAGTCTTTCCTCTTAATTAGATCCAGTTTCCTCCTAGGGGGCAGTGGTTTTGAGCTGGGCCTTCTGTGACGCCTTAATTAAACCCTTCCCTGATTGTTGTCCAGTAATCAGACACTGGCGGTTTAACTCTTTTGCTAAAAGAGGCGCTGACTCCTGCATTCAGACTATTCTCTCCCTCAATATGCCCCCCCTTCCCCCATCCACTTTGTGACCCAGGTTTCCTCTGCTGTGTCTGAAGCAAATGACAAGTCACTCACAGATTGCACCCATGTGTTTCCCAGGATTAATGTATCAAGCTGGAATCCCTTGTTATGCAGCTTCCCACTCAGAAATGCATCTTCAAGGAGATCAGAATAAACTTCTGTGAAACCCTGTCATTGGTACTAGAAGAACATAAGAATGGCCATACCATAGTGTTCATTGCCAAATGCTTCAGAGGGAGTGAACAGTACAGGGCAATGTATTGAATGATCCAGCCCCTGGTGTCCAGTCCCAGCTTCTGGCAATCAGGCCTAGGGACACCCAGAGCATGGGGTTGCGTGCCTGATCATCTTGGCTGATAGCCATTGATGGACCCATCCTCCAAGAACGTATCTAGTTCTTTTTTGAAAAGCCAGTTATATTTTTGGCCTTCACAACATCCCCCGGCAAAGAGTTCCACAGGTTGACTGTGCGCTGTGTGAAGAAATACTTGCTTTTGTTTATTTTAAACCTGCTGCCTATTAATTTCATTGGGTGACCCCTGGTTTGTGTGTTATGTGTTTCACTATTCACTTTCTCCACCCAGTTATGATTTTATAGACCTCTATCATATCCCTCCCTTAGTCGTCTCTTTTCCGAGCTGAAAAGTCCCAGTCTTTTTAATCTCCCTATGTATGGATGCTGCTCCATACCTCTGATCATTTTTGTTGCCTTTCTCTAATTTTTTTCATTTCTCTAGTTTTTCTAATTCTAATATATCTTTTTTGAGATGGGGCAACCAGAATTGCACTCAGATTCAAGTTGTGGGCGTACCATGGATTTATATGGTGGCATTTTCCATCTTCTTATTATCCCTTTCCTAATGGTTCCTAACATTCTGTTAGTTATTTTGACTGCAGCTGCACATTGAGTGGATGTTTTCAGAGAACTATCCACGATAACTCCAAGATCTCTCTCTCGAATGGTAACAGATAATTTAGACCCCATCATTTTGTATGTAGCATTGGGATTATGTTTTCCAGTGTGCATTGCTTTGCATTTATCAGCATTGAATTTCATCTGCCATTTTGTTGCCCAGTCACCTGGTTGTCAGATCCCTTTGTAACTCTTCACAGTCAGCTTTGAACTTGACTATCTTGAGCAATTTAGTGTCATCTGTACATTTTGCCACCTCACTGTTTACCCCTTTTTCCAGATCATTTATGAATATGTTGAACAGCACTGGTCCCAGTACAGAAACCTGGGGGACACCACTATTTACCTCTCTCCATTCTGAAAACTGACCATTTATTCCTGCCCTTTGTTTCATAGAATCATAGGATATCAGGGTTGGAAGGGACCTCAGGAGGTATCTAGTCCAACCCCCTGCTCAAAGCAGGACCAATCCCCAACTAAATCATCCCAGCCAGGGCTTTGTCAAGCCTGACCTTAAAAACCTCTAAGGAAGGAGATTCCACCACCTCCCTAGGTAACCCATTCCAGTGCTTCACCACCCTCCTAGTGAAAAAGTTTTTCCTAATATCCAACCTAAACCTCCCCCACTGCAACTTGAGACCATTACTCCTTGTTCTGTCATCTGGTACCACTGAGAACAGTCTAGATCCATCCTCTTTGGAACCCCCTTTCAGGTAGTTGAAAGCAGCTATCAAATCCCCCCTCATTCTTCTCTTCTGCAGACTAAATAATCCCAGTTCCCTCAGCCTCTCCTCCTAAGTCATGTGCTCCAGACCCCTAATCATTTTTGTTGCCCTCCGCTGGACTCTTTCCTATCTTTTAACCAGTTACCGATCCATGAGAAGACCCTTCTCCCATGACTCCTTACTTTGCTTAAGAACTTTTGGTGAGGGACTTTGTCAAAGGCTTTCTGAAAGTCCAAGTACACTATATTCACTAGATCATCCTCATCCACATGTTTGTTGTCACTCTCAAAGAATTTAGTGTCATCTGCACATTTTGCCACCTCACTGTTTATCCCTTTTTCCAGATCATTTATGAATATGTTGAACAGCACTGGTCCCAGTACAGAAACCTGGGGGACACCACTATTTACCTCTCTACATTCTGAAAACTGATAATTTATTCCTGCCCTCAAAATATTCTAATAGATTGGTGAGGCATGATTTCCCTTTACAAAAGATGGGTTGACTCTTCCCCAACAAATCGTGTTCATCTATGTGCTTGATAATTCTGTTCTTTACTAGAGTTTCAACCAGTTTGCCTGGTACTGAAGTTAGGCTTACTGGCCTGTAATTGCCAGGATCGCCACTGGAGCCTTTTTTAAAAATCAGTGTCACATTAGCTATCCATCAGTCATCTGGTACAGAGGCTGATTTAAGTGATGTATTTCCTCGATTTCATATGAGTTCCTTCAGAATTCATGAGTGAATACCAGAGGTGAGCTGGAGCCAGTTCGCACCGGTTCACGGGAACCGGTTGTTAAATTTAGAAGCCCTTTTAGAACTGGTTGTCCTGCGAGGGACAACTGGTTCTAAAAGTGCTTTTAAATTTAACAAAAGCTCCAGCAGCTCCCTGCCCTTCCCCCAGCCCCAGCTCACCTCACTCCGCCTCCTCCCCTGAACGCTCCCCCGGCTTCTCCTCCCCCTCCCCAGCTTCCCGCGAATCAGCTGTTTGCGCGGGAAGCCTGGGAGGGCTGAGAAGGAAGCAGCGGCTTCCCGCAGGTGAGCTGGGGCAGGGGGGTGGGGGCGCAAGGAGTGCTCCAGGTGTTGGATAGAGGGCAGGGGAGTTGGGGGGGTGGATTAGGGTTGGGGCGGTCAGAGGGCAGGGAACAGGGGGATTGAATGGGGGCAAGGGTCCCGGGGGGGCAGTCAGGAAGGAGCAGGGGTTGGATGGGGCGGTGGGGGGCAGTCAGGGGCAGGGGTTCCAGGGGCAGTCAGGGGACAGAGAGAAGGGGTGGTTGGATGGGGCAGGGGTCCCGGGGGGCCATCAGGAATGAGAGGAGGGGTTGGATGGGGTGGCGGGGGGCAGTCAGGGGACAGGGAAGGGGGGTGGATGGGGCAGGGGTCCCGGGGGGGAGGCTGTCAAGGAACGTGGGGTGTTGGATGGGGCAGGAGTCCCGGGGGCGGGGGCGGGGCATGACTCCCTCATGGGATGAGGAGGAGGGAACCGGTTGTTAATATTTTGGCAGCTCATCAATGGTGAATACCATCTGGTCCTGGTGACTTATTACTGTTTAATTATCAGTTTGTTCCAAAACTTCCTCTATGGACACCTCAGTCAGGGACAGTTCCTCAGCTTTGTCACCTAAAAGGAATGGCTCAGGTGTGGGAATCTCCCTCTCATCCTCTGCAGTGAAGACCGATGCAAAGAATTAATTTAGCTTCTGTGCAACGGCCTTGTCTTCCTTGAATACTCCTTGCGCACCTCAATCATCCTATGAGCCCACTGATTGGCAGGCTTCCTGCTTCTGATGTACTTAAAAACATTTGTTTGCTGTTAGCTTTTGAGTCTTTTGCTAGTTGGTCTTCAAATTCTTTTTTGACCTGCCTAATTATACTTTTGCACTTGACTTGCCAGAGTTTATGCTCCTTTCTACTTTCCTTAGTAGGGTTTCACTTCCAATTTTTAAAAGATGGCTTTTTGTCTCTAACTGCCTCTTTTCCTTTGTTTAGCCATGGTGATTTTTTTTTTTTTTTGGTCCTCTTACTGGTTGGTTATTTATTTATTTATTTGATACATTTAGTTTGAGCCTTTATTATGATGTTTTTTAAAAGCTTCCATGCAGCTTTCAGGCATTTCACTCTTGTGACTGTTCCTTCTAATTTCCATTTAACTACCCTCCTCATTTTTATGTATGTCTCCTTTTTGAAGTTAAATGCTACTGTGTTGGGCTTCTTTAGTATTTTTCCCCCTAAAAGGATATACAATTTAATTACATTATGGTCGCTATTACTGAGCAGTTCAGCTACATTCACCTCTTGAACCGGGTCCTGTGCACCACTTAGGACTCCCCTTGTGGGTTCCAGGACCAGCTGCTCCAAGAAGCCGTCATTAATGGTGTCTAGACATTTTATCTCTGCATCCTATCCTGAGTTGACATGTACCCAATCAAAATGGAGATAGCCCAATAATAGTGGGGGATTTCAGCTTTCTGTTTTTGAAGCCTCTCTAATCTCCCTGACCATTTCACAGTCACCAGCACCATCCTGATCAGGTGGCTGACAGTATATTCCTACTGCTCTACTCTTTAAACATGGGATTTCTATCCATAGAGATTCTATGGTGCAGTTTGATTCATTTAAGATTTTTACTATATTTGACTCTTTCTTTCACATATGGTGCCACTCCCCCACCAGTGCAACCTACTCTGTTATTCCTACATACTCGGTATGCTGGTGTTACCATGCCCCAGTGATTATCATTGTTCCACCAAGGTTCTGTGATGCCTGTTATATCAATATCCTCATTTAACACCAGGCATTCAAATTCACCCATCTTATTATTTAAACTTCTTGCATTTGTATAGAAGTACTTGTAAAATTGGTCAATATTCAGTTGTCTGCCTTCATGTGATATAACTGAATTGGACTCTTTTTCATTTGACTTTCTCTTCAGCTCCTACCTGCATGTCTAGCATGTCTATCCTCGTCTCTTTACTAGAATACAGAATATCCCCTTCCCTAAGGGGATCCAAACCATCTGCTCCTTTGCACCTGTTGGCTTTCCCTCAGCCCTTAGTTTAAATACTCCTCTATGACCTTCTTAATTTTACATGCCAGCAATTTGGTTCTGTTTTGGTTTAGGTGGAGCCCATCCTTCTTGTCTAGGCTCCTCCATTCCCAAACCCCTTCTCCAAACACCATTGTCTCATCCACGCATTGAGACCCTGTAGTTCTGCCTGTCTAACTGGCCCTGCACATGGACCTGGAAGCATTTCAGAGAATGCTCCCATGGAGGTCCTGGACTTTAATCTTTTACCTAGCAGCCAAAACTTGGCCTCCAGGATTTCTCTCCTACCTATCCCTATGTCATGTATCACAACCACTGGCTGCACATAAGTCTGTCTAGATGTCTCCAGAGGTCCACAACCTTCATGCCCAGCAGACAATTTACCATGCGCTTCTCCTGGTCATCACAAGCCCAACTACCTAGATTTCTAATAATCAAATCCCCCATTGTTATTACCTGTCTCTTCCTCATAACAGGGATCCCCTCCCCGGAGAGCTACTATGACATCATCTGTAAGGAGGGTCCAAACTACGGGATCATTTTTCTCCACTCCAGCTTGATGTTCTCCTTCTCTGAGACTCCTCCTCCTCCTCAACAGCACAGACTGGGGTGGGACCACTCTGCTGTGTCCTGGAAAGTCTTGCCTGTCTACCTCCCTCAGCTCCCCCACTTCAGCCACTCTGGTCTCCAGAGGCTGAGTACTGGCTGTGAGGGCCATGAGCTGCTTGCATCGAATGCACACACATGTCTCCTGCCCACCGGGCAGGTACTCAGCCATGCGGCAGTCAGTGCAATGAACTGGCTAGCCCCCACCCTGTTGTCGGGCTTCTGCACGCCTGATTTGTACTCTTCCAGGTCTTTCTTTCTTCTTGGGGTGGGTGGTTTGTTGTTTTTTTTTGGGGGGGGGGGGGGAAATGTTGGCCTAAGTTTGGAGACTATTTGGTGTATCTGGCTGTCACACTCTCTCACAACACGCCCCTGTGTGGGCTCCTGCTCGCTAGCTCCAGTCCATGAGTGCATTTGAAAATCAGGTAGGAAATGAGAGCGGGCCCTCTTCTCCCTTCTCACTGCTTTCACCTGCCTACCGCCCCTTTGCCAGTGAGACTGTACAGCCTTCAGCCTTACTGCCTGCCGTGGCCTGGGAAAAGCGTGGCTTCCTTCAGCTCAGTATCTCTAGCCTTAAATGCTGCTTTGGGGTAAGAGAAACAATCTCACGCACATCATCATCTCCTCTACTGTCCCACCCCCACCACAACTCCCCCATTTACCTCCACTGTCCATAACACTGTGTCTATCTGCCAAGGCCCTGATCTCTCCTCCTCCTTCCCCAGCCCATGTCCGTGACTCTGCTTAGTGCAACCTCCACATGCCCCAGTTCACTTTCCATTGAAATCCTCATTCGTGCTTCCATGACCTCCACCTGGACTACTGCACTTCCCCCATCTAGCGCTGCCTTCACTCCAGCCTGTGGCAGCTGCCGAGTCACCCCAGCTGCCCCCTATGTCACGGTCTCCTCGCTCACTTCAGGATCTAGCTCAGCATCGTCTGCCTTGTTTTTAAAAAAAGCCCATGTTCTAGCTCCAGAGTAGAGTAACTCCCAGACCTTGTCTCGCTCCTCCCGTCCCTCCTGTCTGCTGACCTAACACTGACCTGTACGCTGAGGAGGTGATGAGCCTTTTCTATGGGGCTCTGCCATCTGAACCAATCTTCCTTGTGGCTCCTTCCTCTTCTCCCAAGGCCATCGCGAGAAATCTCTCCCCTCCTCTGCCAACTGCCCCTGACTCCCTGGCCCAGGGCTAGCTTTAGTTAGCTCTCTGAAAGATGCTCCACCTGACTTCTAGGAAAGCTACGACAGCCCAGGAAGGTCTCTTGTAAAATAGTCCATTTCCAAAAGTCCAGCTGCTCTCCCCACCCCCGTGTTCTGAGCGACTGTAACAGTAACTGCCCCAGCCAGCCCCCTCGTTTCCTGGATTCCCTTTGCATTGGGTGCTGTGAACCATGTCTACCCATACAGCTTTGGGGCCTGGATGGGTAGAGCAATTTGTAAACAGAACTGGCATCAAATAATGGCCTTCGACTCCGGAGTGTTTGCAATGAGGCAGAGCTGTTTCCCCCCATTAGCTGAACAGAGTTTAAAGGTACCAAGAACATGAATACACCTTAGCTCACTGCCTCAGGTGCCTGGGCCGAGACAAACTCTTGCAGTGAAAACCTGAGGGTTTAGCCAGACCTGCTCTCAAAGTACGTTCCGAATGTAACACGTTCCCCGGATTCCTGTATCCTGCCCTTCCTGGGACTGATGATAGAGACCTTCAAAGCAGAGGCTCTCACTCAAGCAGAATGCATCTGGTTGCCTCCCCCAGGGCCAAGGCCACTACCAGCCCATGCCCCGGGCCGCGCTTCCTTCTCTGCCCCCAGGCTGCTTCTGCTGCCACTTTAAGGACTTGAGCCTGGTTTTCAAAGCCATTAATGGATCAGGCCTAGCATTTCCAGCCATGCCCCACCACGGCAGCTGCACTCAGAAAGCCAGGCCCCAGGGTGGAGAGCAGGACCAGGTCTGCTGGGTGCATTGACTTGAGCTTCCTGTCAGGGCTAAACTGCATCAATCTGACAAGCCAGAGGCTGCAGCAGGACCCTCCTCAGCCTGGTGGGCAGGGGGGTAGGCAGATGGCCAAGTAGAACTTTCCACCCTGGAGGGGAGAGAGCAGAGGCTGAGCCCACAGGGCCCCCATGCATCTGGAGGGCGTGGCCCCATGGAATGGGGATTTATTCAGGCCTGAAAGCGGTGGTCCAAATTCTGCTTTTTGTGTCAGCTTTTACTCAGGCTCTGCTGGGTCGAGGGGAGGGAAGCTATCTGCCCAGGCCCCTGCTGGGTGGGGATGGACTGTTTCACCAGTGCCTGGCCCCTGCAGGGTCGGAGTGGGCTGGTTCACCAGGGCCTGACCCCTGAAGGGTGCAGGTTGGGGTGGGTTGTCTCACCAGTGCCCGGACCCCTGAAAGGTCAGGGTGGGGTTGGGCTGTCTTGGCAGGGCCTGGCCCCTGCAGGGTCACCTCTGGCTGGCGCTTGGGTCACCATTCATTGCTGTAGAAATGTATCGATCCTGTATCCTTGCCTTGGGTAGGGGACAGGGACTGCAGGAAGGGGTCCCCTGTGCACAGTGGCTGGGGGCAAGGCTTGGTGTCTGGCAGCAGGGAGGATGGGCCCGGGATGGGGGAGGGAGCAGCTGCCCCCCACCCCACAGTGGGTCCTTCCCACCTTGGGGGCTGAGTGCCGTGTCGGGAGCCAGAACCTCCCACTGTGCGCTGGGCCCCCTGTGCACCCGGCCTCCAGGCCCAGCTGGCCTGGCTCTCCGCCACCCCGGCTGGGAGTGCCCGGGATGCCAAGGTCCGAGTGGGGGGACGGGATTTCCCTGCTCTGGCTTCTGGGAGCCGGGCAGGCCCCTATCCGGAGCCGTAGGCAGCGAGGCCGGCTCCCCCACCCGGTAGCACCCCGGGCAGCTGCAGGGCGCCCGGCCCCGGGGACGGCAACTCCAATCCCCGTGGCTGAGCTCGGCCACTCGGCCAGGACTCGGGGCAGCCTGGGCAGGTGACTCTCAAACTAGTGAGCTCAGAGCTCAGGACTGACCCACCTGCCCTGGCTGAAATGGCAGCTGGATCCGGGTGTGCATAGGGCGCCCTGTGCCACCGAAACCAGCCCTTGCTCTGAGAGGGACCCCGGCAGCAAACCAGACTGAACCCCAGGGCTCTGCACCCTGCCCGGCCTGGCTCCCCAGCCCAGCCCAGCCCAACTCTGCTCCCTGCCCGGCCCAGTTCTGCGCCCTGCCCGGCCTGGCTCCCCTGCCCGGCCCAGCTCTGCTCCCCTGCCCAGCCCAGCTCTGCTCCCCTGCCCAGCCCAGCTCTGCTCCCTGCCTGGCCTGGCTCCCCTGCCCGGCCCAGCGCCCTGCCCAGCCCAGCTCTGCCCCTGCCCGGCCTGGCTCCCCTGCCCGGCCCAGCTCTGCTCCCCTGCCCGGCCCAGCTCTGCTCCCCTGCCCGGCCTGGCTCCCCGGCCCGGCTCTGCCCCTGCCCGGCCCAGCTCTGCGCCCTGCCCGGCCCGGCTCTGCCCCTGCCCGGCCTGGCTCCCCTGCCCAGCTCCGCTCCCCTGCCCGGCCCAGCTCTGCTCCCCTGCCCGGCCTGGCTCCCCTGCCCAGCCCAGCTCTGCTCCCCTGCCCAGCCCAGCTCTGCTCCCTGCCTGGCCTGGCTCCCCTGCCCAGCCCAGCTCTGCTCCCCTGCCCGGCCCAGCTCTGCCCCTACCCAGCTCTGCTCCCCTGCCCGGCCCAGCTCTGCTCCCCTGCCCGGCCCGGCTCTGCCCCTGCCCGGCCCAGCTCCGCTCCCCTGCCCGGCCCAGCTCTGCGCCCTGCCCGGCCCAGCGCCCTGCCCGGCCCAGCTCCGCTCCCCTGCCCG
>QXTE01000358.1:353127-423730 GCA_003942145.1 Platysternon megacephalum | reverse complement strand
GCTCTGCTCCCTGCCCGGCCCAGCTCCCCTGCCCGGCCCAGCTCTGCTCCCTGCCTGGCCTGGCTCCCCAGCCCAGCTCTGCTCCCTGCCCGGCCCAGCTCCGCTCCCCTGCCCAGCTCTGCGCCCTGCCCGGCCTGGCTCCCCAGCCCAGCCCAGCTCTGCTCCCTGCCCGGCTCCCCAGCCCAGCCCAGCCCAGCTCTGCTCCCTGCCTGGCCTGGCTCCCCTCCCCGGCCCAGCTCTGCTCCCCTGCCCGGCCCAGCTCCGCTCCCCTGCCCGGCCCAGCTCTGCTCCCTGCCCGGCCTGGCTCCCCGGCCCAGCTCCGCTCCCCTGCCCGGCCGGCACAACCACTGGAGCCGCGCCGGGTGCAGCCTCGGAGCCCCCTGCCCCAGGGCCACCCGGGCCTGCTCGGGACCCTGCCCCACGTCTCTCGCCCTCTGCCCTGGCAGCTGACGCTTCTCCCGGGGCTGCAGCCCAGCGCCGCCAGCAGCGCGAACCCCCGAGCGCCCCGGGCCGAGGCCGGGCTCAGAGCCGGCCCCAGCCCCCCGCCCCCGCGGGGCGAGCCGCGGCCGCCTACCCGCCAGCAGCTGCATCCAGGCGCAGATCTTGTAGACGGTGGCGGTGTTGCAGAAGAAGAAGAGCGCGAAGCAGGTGATGCAGCCCAGGATCAGCACCATGGCGAGCAGCACGAAGAACGAGGCCGCCTTGAAGGCGCCCGAGGGGATGGTGCTGAAGTCGGCGAAGGAGCCGCGGCAGGCGAGCTCGCGGTTGGCCAGCCCGGTGCCCACGCAGTAGTGGAAGAGGCCGAAGTAGCCCGGCTTGGGCGTGTTGACGCTGTCCCCGATCCAGTAGGGCTGGATGAAAACCACCACGTTGATGATGGCGAAGCAGATGGTGAAGATGGCCCAGAGCACCCCGATGGCCCGCGAGTTCCGCATGTAGTTGTCATGGTAGAGCTTGGAGGCCTCCTGCGAGGGCAGCATCCTGCCGGGCCGGGGCGCGGGGCTGGGGGCGCACGGGGGCGCGGGGCTGGGGGCGCGCGGGGCGCGGGGTTGGGGCGCAGGGGCCGGGGGCGCGCGGGGTGCAGGAGCCGGGGGGGCGCACGGGGCGCGGGGTGGGCGCGCAGGGGCTGGGGGGGCGCACGGGGCGCGGGGTGGGCGCGCAGGGGCCGGGGCTGCACGGGCCGGGGGGGTGCAGGGACCGGGGGGCGCGCAGGAGCCGGGGGGGTGCACGGGCCGGGGGGGCGCGCGGGGCGCAGGGGCCGGGGGGCGCAGGGGCCGGGGGGCGCGCGCAGGGGCCGAGGGGGCGCACGGGCCGGGCGCACGGGCTGGCAGCCGCAGCGCAGCAGCTAGGCGGAGGGGAGATGCCCCGGGAGGGGCTCCTGTGCGGAGGCTGAGCCCGGGGGGTGGCCTGCGAGGGGCCAGGCCATGGGGGGCTGCGGGCGGGGAGCCCTAGACGCGCCCGCTCGCTCCCACCAGCTGCAGCCGCCGCGACTCCATCTTTGCTGCCGCCTCCCTGCTCCTGTGCGCGGCGCGCTCCCGCGACGGGGCGCGCTCCCGCGGCAATGCAGATCAGGGAGCGGGAGGGGGGCCGGGGGCCCCGGGCTCTGCGCCAGGACCGGGGCCCCGGGGCCTGTTCCCCGCAGGGTCACAGCACCCAGACCGGCGCCCCCAGCTAGGCGGGGACGGGCACGGGTCCTTCAATGGGGGTGTTTGGGGGGGACCCTTCCACTGCGCTCTGCCCGCCCAGGCACCCCGGGTCTGGGCTGGGGATTCCCCTGCCAGGAAAGCCCAATAGGGGCTGGGGGACTCCAGACCATGGGGAGAGGCCAGAAGGTCCCAGGAATCCGCTCCTGGGGGGCCCGAAGGGAGCTGCTTCTGCCTGGGGTGCCGGGTCTGAGCCTCCCCCTCGCCCCCCACTGCCCTGCCTGCAGGCTTGGGGTGCCAGGGAGGCGCTGCCTCGCGGAGAGCTCAGGTCGGCCCCCTCCCTCGCTGCCAGGGGCAGGACTAGGGTGACCAGATGTCCCCATTTTATAGGGACAGTCCCGATATTTGGGTCTTTTTCTTAGATAGGCGCCTATTACCCCCCACCCCGTCCCGATTTTTCACATTTGCTGTCTGGTCCCCCTAGGCAGGACCCCCAGGTGGGGGCGGGGGCAGGGCTGTGGCGACCGGTGAGAAATGTCACAACCGCTGGGGATCCCTCCCCCCCAGGCTGAGCCAGGCCTGCCTATGCTGGGGGTCCCCGGCACAGCCAGGTGCTGCAGGGGTGTCGGGGCCACAGGGGGGCTGTGCCCTGCCCTCCGTGCTGACTGTTTTTTTTTAGTGCAGTGCTGGGGGGGGGGGGCACCTTTAAACCGCCACTAAGCGCGGAGTCCTGACCACCCAGAGCCTGCTGCCAGCCTGGTTCTTCCTTAGCTGCAGCATTTTTCTTTGCATCCTACTTTGGCACCCTGCCCTGCTGCTAAAAGCCGTCACCTGCCAGCGCCTCCCTTTCACTGGCTGGCGGCTGATGCCCCGGCGCACTGGTGGGGAGCCCGTGGGGAGCAGGGGTAACAGCACAGGCCTTGGTGTGTGATGGGAACTGGAGTCATGGGGCAGGGGCCTGCCAAAGGTCAGAGCACTGCTTGGGCGCCCAGACGGCCTGTGCGGGAGGCTCTGGTGGAGCCGACCGGGAACCCCCTGGCCCCTGAATAAAATGGGTCTTTTTGGCCGAAGCACAAGTCCTAATGGGGCTGAAGGTAGGTGGGTCTCAGGGAAATGAGTGTAGCTCCGAGGCGGATCAGGGTGGAGAATTGTTGCCCCAAGGCCTGGACTGGGAGCTCCATTACGTGTCCTTTAAGGAGACTGCCAGGAACTGCCCTGCGGGGGGCAGCATTGCTCGACTTCCTGCCGAGGGAAAGGCAAAGGGGCTGCACGCGGTGGAATAGGACTTGTTTCATTCGAGCCGTGGGCCCTGCACCTGGTCTGGTTCAAACCGAACTAGCTCAGTTCCTGGAGGCCGGGTCCGTCAATGGCTATTAGCCAGGATGGGCAGGGACGGGACCCCGTGCGCTGGCTCTTCACCTCCAACTGCCTGGTCAAAAAGAGACTCCGGTCAGCACCGCTGACCGGGGCATTACAAGTCCCGTCGGCGACGCAGCGGGCGCCCGGGCTAAGGGAGGCTCCCTGGCTGCCCTAGCGCAGCTACTGGAAGCGTCCGCCAGGTCCCTGCGGCCCCTGGGTGCATGGGTGGCCAGGGAGGCTTCATGCGCTGCCCCCGCCCTGAGTGCCGGCTCCGTAGCTCCCATTGGCCAGGAACCGTGACCAATGGGAGCTGCGGGGGTGGTGCCTGCAGGTGCGAGGGCAGTGCACAGAGCCACCCTGCCCACCCATGCGCCTAGGGGCTGCAGGGACCTGGCAGACGCTTCCTGGGAGCTGCAGTAAGTGCCACCAGGACCCCGCACCCTGAACCCCCTCCCACACCCCAATCCGCTGCCCCAGCCTGGAGTCCCCTCTTGCACCCAAACTCCCTCCTGGAGCCCACCCCCCCATTCCCTGACCCCCAGCCCTGAGCTCCCTTCTGCACCCCAAACCCCTCATCCATGGCTCCACCCCAGAGCCCACACCCCCAGCCAGAGCCCTCACCCACCCAACCCCCTGCCCCAGCCCGAAGCCCCCTCTTTCACCCCTGTGATAAATAAAGTCGGGGGATAGCTCCCTTTGATGGACACCCAGCCAGCTAGCTATAAAATCCCTCTTGGTAGCAGTTCTCTACTTGCTTTACCTGTAAAGGGTTAAAAAGTCCCCCAGGTAAGGGAAAAAAAAGTGGGCACCTGACCAAAAGAGCCAATGGGAAGGTAGAACTTTTTAAAATGGGGAAATAAACTTTCCCTTTGTCTGTTGCTCTCTGGACTGGAGGGACAGAGCAGCCATGCTGTAAGCAGCTTAAGCTAGGTATGATCATAAATCATCAGATCATGCCTAGAACTACTTCTCTGAACGCCAAATTTGTAAGTAGATCAGAATGTTTAGCTAGATGTGATCAGGTTTATTTTCTTTATTTTGACTTGTGGATCTCCTCTCTGCTAACCCCAGATGCTTTTGTTTGCTTGTAACCTTTAAGCTGAACTCCTAAGAAAGCTGTTTTGGGTGCTTAATTTTTATAATTGCTTCTTTTAAGATCTAGCAAAGCCTAAGTTCCAGATGTATTTTTTCCTTTTTGTTTTTAATAAAATTTACCTTTTTTTAAGAACAGGACTGGATTTTTTGGTGTCCTAAGAGGTTTGTGCATGTTGTTTGATTAGCTGGTAGCCACAGCTAATTTCCTTTGTTTTCTTTCTCAGCTCTTCCCTGGAGGGGGGGGGAAGGGCTTGAGGGTACCCCACAGGGAGGAATTCCCAAGTGCTCCTTTGTGGGTTCAAAGGGTTTTTTTTTGCATTTGGGTGGTGGCAGCATTTACCAAGCCACGGTCAGAGAAAAGCTGTAACCTTGGGAATTTAATACAAGCCTGGAGTGGCAAGTATTAATTTTTAGAATCCTTGTGGGCCCATACCCCCCCTCCCCTCTGCACCCCAGCCACCTGCCCCATCCCGAAACCGTTGCCTGCACCCCCAAACCCCTCATCCCTGACCCCACCCCAGAGTCCACACCCCAAGCTGGAGCCCTCACCCCCCTCATGCACCCCCAACCTCCTGTCCCAGACCAGTGAAAGTGAGTGAGGGTGGGGTAGAGCGAGTGGGGGTGGGGCCTCAGAGAAGGAGTGGGGCAGGATGAGGGCATGGGCGGGGCAGGGGTGTTCGGTTTTGTGCAATTAGAAAGTTGGCAACCCCACCGACAGTCAGAAGCTAAGAATGGGCGACAGGGGATTGCTCACTTGATGATTCCCTGTTCTGTTCATTCCCTCTGGGGCACCTGGCATTGGCCACTGTCGGAAGACAGGACACTGGGCCAGATGGACGTTTGGTCTGACCCAGTCTGGCCGTTCTTATGTTCTAATGACATGCCCCTGGCACTGCTCCAGTCCTAGTACCACTCTGTGTCTAGCCCGTGTGTGAGGGCAGCCAGGGCTGCTGGGTGGCATCTGTCACAAAGGGGTGAATACCGCGCCCAGGGTCAGGGTAGCACACTACAATCCTGGTCTTTCCCACTGTTCCTGGGCAAGGAGGGAGTCAGCCACACGAACCCCTCTGCTAGCTCCACACAATCCCCCGTCACTCTTGGCTGTGGATCGATCCTCCCAGGCCATTCACACAGCTCTCACTGCCAAATCTGACCCTATGGTCTTAATCTTGTCTGGCATCTTTTAATTAAAGATGATACAAAGCTAAAACAGGCACCGAATGGGCCCATGGACAATGGGGAGTCCTTGCTCGGAGACTCGGCAGTGCATGTCCGTTGGTTAGTTTGGATTCTGTGTAAGGAGGGGCCTGTCTTTCCCTGGTTTCTGTCAGTGTTTTATTTTCTGTACAAAGTATTTTACTTTGCAATGGTTTGTTTGTTTA
Source organism: Platysternon megacephalum (assembly GCA_003942145.1). Classification (NCBI taxonomy): domain Eukaryota; kingdom Metazoa; phylum Chordata; order Testudines; family Platysternidae; genus Platysternon; species Platysternon megacephalum. The sequence continues at coordinate 418,251 of QXTE01000358.1, read as the reverse complement.
AATATTCCTGCTGTTTGGATGGACTCAAGTGTTTGGCCTAAAGCAGCTGGGAATCCCCACTGGGTGAGCATGGTCAGTGACACGAAACATTCAGTTCACATCACCCGAGCGCGTCTCCATTCGCTCTGCTATGTACAGCAGAGGGCCCTTTGTTACGCTCTCAGCAGAGCTATTTATACACTGACTGTGTTCTCAGTGAGTGTCCTTCCACCCAGCGTAAGGCACAATCTGCTACATTAAAAGGGAACGAGCCAACCCCTCCTGACTTACCCATCCCTGAGACTAGAACCACAGTCCCCTTATGAATCACAGCAGCTACACATTTATGTACATTTCACTGAGTGCGTTTCCCAGTGAGGCTCACAGTCCCTGGGGAAAAGTCCCTCCCTTGCCGTGCAGGGAGAGTCAGGAGCTGCTCCAGGAGCCTGTCAGTGCAGGCAGGGGAGAGGAGACAGGAGCTCCGGGTCTGAAAGAAGAAGCTCGGGCACTCCGCATGGCTTATGCGACCTGTCTCACCTCACGGGATTCCGTTGGGTCTCCCTAAAGCCTTGCTGCTGTTTCAGTTGGATACAGGATTCTTGCACATGGCTGCCTGTTCTGAACTGTGGTGAGATGCTGAGCAGCTGCCATGTTTCCAATGGCTTTTGGGGGGTTGGCCAGGGGCATTTCTCCTGGGCACTGAATCTGCTGTTTGAGGGGGTACATTTGTCTCAGGGCTCATAGGGGCTCCTGTTTGGCATTTCCCATGATTTCTTTAATTCCACATTTACCTCTTTTATTTTGTCTTTATGACCCTTGCCAGGGCATAACCCTCCTGCAGAAAGGGGAATAATTAGCCAATACTGGTGCTGTCCCCCCACACTCCCATTATGAAAGCAGGAAAGTGACCAGAAATATTTAGGGGAGAGCTCAGATGAGTCACAAAGTCTGATGGAATCTGGAGAAATTTTCTCTAACTCCAGTAGAATAGTTGTTTAAAATGTTAGTGTGACAAAATGCTTGTCCTGTCCCTGTGTCGGTGGCCGGAGGTCTGGCTTGGGGGCTGGGAATGTGCTGCCATTGGAAAGGGAATTCCCTGGGTTAGCAATGAGGTCTCAGGTTTGCCACTCCTGTGGTTATCCTGTCTATGTTGCTGGGTTCCTTTCTGCTTGACGGGGATGATAGAAATGAAGTAATTGGGATTCCTGGCATGTTCCTGGGTGCTTACCAGTTCTGGATCAAGTGGGGAGTGAGAGGTCAGGTTGCTTGTGACCCCAAGTGCGTATGCATCATTATTAGTCTGTATTGACATGATCACATGCTGGGTTTTGCACAGGGCATCAGCCCAGTCAGTGCACAGGACGGGTGGTGCTCCCTCAATGGGTGACTAGTCCATATTTCTCTTTATGCTTCTCATTCAGTGTGTGGCCCCCAGCCATGTGTGCTGCACACATCCAAACCCTCCCCTGAACACAGAATTGCTACTTTCCTCCTGGCCACTTCGACGGGATGCCTCGCTGCAGGGTCTGAGAATCTCACAAATACTAATGAATGGCTTGTCCCAACGCCCCCAGGAGGTAGGGTGATGTCATTCCCATTTTACAAAGGGGAACTGAGGCACAGGGAGATGAAGGCCAAAAGTGTCCACTAATTTTGAGTGCCCATTCGAGACAACTAGAACTTCACTTGACAGACCACTTAGCATTTTATATGATCAGACTCTAAAGACTAAATTCCGACTGTTAAAAATGTACATGTGGTCTGTGTTAAATTGAAGCCCGGCCATTCAAACAATCGATGATAAATTTCAATAATTCAAATTATGATGTTCTAGAAGAACTCTGAAAATGTCATGGACAGACTGAGTAACCAATGACAGATCATTGGGGACGACTGGAGCTCAGCAAACACTAGTCAGGTCTGATGGAAAGAGATTTGAGTGGCAGGGCACAGCTGACGAGGTTCGGGAGGCAGTGCATGTTGATGGACGTTGGAGGGGAAAGTTGATGGCAGAAAAAGAATTTCTGGGGGGGATCATAAGAACTGTTTACCCACAGAAAGACTAGCAAAGGATCGCACAGAATGGGCTACCATGGGGGCAAGCAAACCTCCCTGTGACAGGGGTTCTGGGTCAGAAGTTGACAGTACCTGTCACTCAAATCCCCACCAATATAGGTTAATTGGGGTCTAAACAGAGGATCAGTTAACAACAGGGCCGGTGCAACCCATTAGGCGACCTAGGTGGTTGCCTAGGGCACAAACATTTGAGGGGCGCCGGCGCCCCGGCCGTGGAAATTTGGGGGCGGAACCTTCCACCGCCGCTGTTGGGGGTGGCATTTTGGGGGCGGGACCTTCCGCTGCCTAGGGCGCCGGAAATGCTGGCACCACTACTGGTTAACAAGTGGAGCCACAGCTGAAGAGCTGATTAGAGGGGAGCAACCCCAGCAGCTGGGAGCAGAGAGGAAGGAAGCCGGCAGGCAGGGGAGGGAGGCAGAGCTGACTGCTAGCACTGCTCCCTGCGCCCCAGGAGCAAGAGGGGGAGCTGGCTGGGACCTGTAAATAGCACTGCAGCCAGTGGCCTGCTGGTGCTAGTGGCCTGGAGTGAGTGTGGCAAGGAAAGACCCTCAGAGGGCCACCCCCGTGCCGCTCCAATCATGCAGACACAGCAAGAGTCAGGAATAGAACTCAGAAGGCCTAACTCCCAGGCCCCACAGCTGCCTAGAACCCAGCCGTTCCGACTCCCAGAGTCTTGCTCAACTGGCCATTAGTCTCAGTGAGGTGACTGCTGCAGCAGCAGAGGTGTGACTGGCACAATGTCAGACGAATTCACGCTCCGAGTTAGACAATGCAAGTCACAGGGATGGTGCACGGTAGCAGGAGGCCCTAGGCACAGGCCTCGTTAGGTTTGGCTGACAGCTGTACAGTACTTGTATGTGCTGGAGGTGAGGGAACAGGGAGTGGTGGGCCAGAAGCAGTGAATGACCAGGAAGGACTTGTAGGAGACAAGCACGGTTGCAGGGGTATCGTGAGAAAAGGCACAGGAAGGCGGGGAAGGGCCAGAGTCTCGGTTGCCTTGCGCTGTCATTGCTAGCCAGTGGGAATGGCACTTTCCCACCAACCTGCGCTTTTCTGTGCAGAGGTGTAAGTGACTGAGCTGGTGGGAGATGGCAGAGCACGGCGTGAGGGTGGCCTTGTGCAGAGCCATGGGTGGATCTGGCTCCGGAGAGCTGCACCATGAGTGCCCACCATGAGCCCGGGCAGACTGGCTGATTTGATGGAGGAAAGAGAAGCCCTAGTCCCATCTGATGGCTAAATTCAGCATCCAGGTTTGAGAGGGGCAGGAACGACTTGCTACCAGAGGTAGGAGTCTGCACATGGAGCAAACTCTGCAAGGTCCCACCTGCTTCATGCAGGCTCCAAAATATGACCTGCCAGATTCTCACTTTCGCTGTGGCCTTTGCCCTGCTCTGGCCATGCAAAGGGACTTTAACACAACTGTAAATTACATTGGCTCTGTCACAGTAACATAAAGGGCCCATCATGTGAAAATCAGGTCCCCGACGTTCTGCAGCAGCTAAGTGGAGTGGGCAGCAAGCGCTATTGTGATGCGGCCATGGTGGGGGGCTGCAGGCAGTGCCACCTTGGGGCGGGGCCTGCACAGACAGTGAGGAGGAAAGGGGAGAGGGAAGTGCAGGCAAGAGCTGAGAAAAGGAGAAGGCCCCAGATGGGTGCAATGTCCCTGAGCCTTCTCCGCCGTATTCCAGACCCAGAACTTCGGACGGGAAGAAATCCTCCCCCTCCCAGGCCGTGTGCGCTGTGGTAGTAGGTTCGTTAGGGCCGTGTGTGTGTCCGGGCAAGCCAGCTGGGTACCTGAACACCCTGGCTGTGGGGAGGGGACCCCCCTGTGCCCTGGAAGAGACAGACGGTGGGGATTGGCCTGTGTGTAATGGTAGGCTTGGCTGCTGCTTGACTGACGTGGTTCCCAGGTAGCCCGTCTGCACGACTGGTCGCCAAGGGGGCACGTGGGAACCCACGGGAGGCAGCAGCCCTGTGGGACAGTCTGGGTTTGGTTATTCAGCCCATTTACCATGCTCTCCCTGCACCCCTTCGATGAGCTGCACCACAGCTGGGGGAGCACACACAGGATCACCCGCTCAGCAGCGTGTTTCTGTGCAACGGGAAACCCCTGTGTCGAGCTAATTAACAATCAAAAGATCTAAACAATGGTTGTTTTTTAAAAGCATCTTATTTCACCTTCACACAGTAGTCCCTGCAGTTCGAGCTGAACCTATCCCACTCTGGCCTTGCCAGGGCACAAGGCAAGATCCTGTGATGCTGGCTGGGTATTAGTGCTTTATAGTGACTGATTCACACAGACTCCAGAGGTGGCTCTGTCTAGAGCAGTGTGGGAGAGGGTGCCCTCTGCAGTCATTAGACTGGGGAAGGAAGAAGTTCACCCCCTAAATCTCGGGTCTCGCAGAGGTGATCCCCGAACACCTCAGCTCAGCTGTCAGGGGGTTGAGTCCTGCTGTGGCTAGGGGTGCATATTCTGCAATAGTGATTGTTGCGCGAGGGGGTTAAGGGAATCATGCACGGAGATATCCTGTTAAACACGGCGGAGGACCTGAAACGTGCCTGAGCCAGGCTGTGATAAAGAGGAGGCTGCAGGATTCCCCAGGGGCTCAGCCTTAGCCAGCAAGAAGCAATCCCCAGTCAGCACCATTGGGCATTGGAGCAGGAGCAGAAAACATCATGGTCCCCATGGCTGCAGGCTCAGGAATGGTGTCTGGTCCGGTCCTTGAACACAGACTCCCCCCCGCCCCCCACTAACAGCTGTGAAGTCTCATCCCTGGCTCACCTGTGTTTGTGCCCTCTGGAGCCGGTTGACTTTGCTCTGCCCCCTGGAGAGCCCCTTCCTTGTGAAGTGTAAAGAGAGAGGCTCTAAGCTCATCTGTATCCCTGGCAGATGTCTGACTTGTCTCGCTCTCAGGCCTTGTCTACACTACAGAGTTTTGTCGGCAAAAGTTATACCGCTTTAATTAAAACCACTGTTGCATGTCCACACTAGCTCCTTGTGTCGGCAGAGCACAGCCACACTAACAGGCCTTGCATTGACACCGAGAGCAGTGCACTGTGGTAGCGATCCCACTGTGCAACTGGCCGCAGGGTGCTTTGGGAAGCGTTTGCAATGTCGCACGGGGCAGGGACAGCATCACATGGGGCAGGTTTCTCAATCCCATCGTTCCAGGGGCATCCTAGTAGACTGTCAGATGCTTTTTCAACTGAAATGTGTGTGTGGGGGTGGTGTGTCTGGGGCAGGGGAGACAGCAGGCTGACCGACTTATCCTGAGGCAGGGGAAGGGGGACACCCCCCGGCTCTGCTCGGCGTCTCTCCCAAAGCAGCCCGCTCTGCCTGCCTATGGTTCTGTGATTCCCTCCAAGTTCTCCCACGGCCTCCTCAGCTGCCGGAAGCAGCATCCTGAGCAGCTCTGTGAGCTCTCCCTGCTGAGGAATGTCAAAGCAGCACAATACCCCACCCCAGCCCCCCACCCTAGCAGCAGCAGCAGTCTGCCTGCCCCTGTGTTCCTAGTGCACGGCAGAACAGGTGGATTCCATATTAATGATTTGCTCTTTGGTCCCTGCAACTGGAGCACAGGGCCGGCTCTGGCTTTTTTGCCACCCCAAGCAAAAAAACCCAAAACCTGCGGGGCGGCTGGAGCCAGGGTGCAGGGGGACTCCCTGCGCTGCAGACGTGCCCCGGCTAGCGGAGGGGAGGGGGAGTGAGCAGGGGGGCGGGGGGGAGAGAGAGAGAGAAGGGGGCGGCCAGGGCTTCCTTCAGCGGGACGCTTGCCCCGCGGCCCCTCCCGCCGCGCTGCCTGCGGGGAGGGCTCCAGGCCGCTCCGGTCAGCGGGGAGGGAAGGACGCGGGCTGCCCTGCCAGGCTTGCTACAGACCTGGCACTGGCTCGCACAGACGGAGCGTGCAGCCCGCTCTCAGCAGGGCGCTCCCCTCCTCCGTGCCGCTGCCTCCTACAGGGCGGCCGGATCGGCGAACCAAAAAAACCCCCAAAAAACGCCGTGCCGCCCTAGGATTGGGCGGAATGCCGCCCCGTAGAATCTGCCGCCCCAAGCACGAGCTTGCTCGGCTGGTGCCTGGAGCCGGCCCTGCTGGAGCAGCACCTCAGCTGTCAGACACTTCCCAGGAGCTTTCAAAGGGGAGGGGCGCATGCCTGCAAGGCAGCAGAGATCAAAACAGTGAGCAGAGTGGTCACAGCAGGCATTGTGGGATACTGGTGGAAGCCAGTTCTGTCGACAAAACAGACAGTAGTGTCTACACTGACGCTTTGCCGCAAAAAGCCCTGTGCCTCTCGTCGAGGTGGTTTTGTCTTGTCGGCAAAACAGCAGAGTTTTGCCGCCTCCCCTGTTTTGCCGGCAAAACTTTGTAGTGTGGACAAGAACAACAAGGAGTCCGGTGGCACCTTAACGACTAACAGATTAATCTAAATCCGGACTCCTTGTTGTTTTTGTGGATACAGACTAACACGGCTACCCCCTGAGTGTAGACAAGGTTAGTGTCACAGCCTGGCTGCTCCTGTACACTGCTGCCTCCTCGCTCTTGCAGCCAATACACAGATTAGGACAAACTCCTGCTTTTTTTGCTGCATGTCAGAACCACTCGCTCGAACGGACGCCTAGTGAGGCATGAAAAGCCTTAACAAAATGGTTCATCTGACTCCTGCAGGACCCCATGCCAGGCCTGGCAGCTGCTGTGAGTGTCTGAGTGTTTCAGCACAGCTCAGACAAGCCAGAGACAAAACAGCTGGGCATGTCAGAGCTGCCCTGATATAGAGGCATAATGATGTGACGAGACAATTTGCAAGGTGGGGAAAGGCTGGAGAGAGCAGCCTGGAGGCCTCCCAAGGGCAGCCACTCTGGCCTGGGGGTGAAGTAGTATGGCAGGCAACGCTGACACAGGACAAAGAGGCTCCCCATCCCTTTGTGTAATTGGGCTGCAGCAGAGGCAGGGATGTACATGCTGGCAGTTGCCAGCTCCTGAACCAGCAGCACCCTGAGCTTACTTTCTTTCCAGGCTGGTCTACATTAGAAGTGCTACAGCCGTGTAGCAGCACTGCGTCTGGTGAAGATGCTCTATGCCGAGGGGAGAGCGCTCCTGTTGGAGAGGTGGTAGCTGTCTCGATGGGAGCAGCTCTCCACAGACCTACCGCGGAGGTGGGTGTAACTTACATCACTCAGGGGATGGCTCAGTCACAGTTCTACTTACTCCTGGTGGAATTCTGTGCCACTGTGCATGTGCAGAATTTATGTCCCCCACAGATTTCTTTGCTTCCCCGCAGAAAAATGACTTTCTGAGGGGGAAGCAAAGGGAAGCCACAAGAGTAGTGATGTGACCCTCCCCAGCAGTATGTTTTGGGTGCCCAGGGCAGCCAGCAGAGAGGTAAATCACCGTGGGGTGGGGGTGGGACCGGGGAAGACCCCAGTGGTGGCTCCTACCCTGCATCAGGCTCGGCTGCTAGTCCCGGCTGGGCTGGGGAGGATGGGACCTTCTCTTCCCCTGCACGGCATCCGGGGCTGATCTCCCCCGGCTGTAGGAAGCTCTGCCCACTTCCCTCCCCCCACCCACCTGCTTCCTGCACCCATCGCTCCTCAGCTGCAGGGGGAGGGGTCCCTGTACTGGGAGCTGCTCCCCCATCCGCCCAACCCCCCTGCACCCAGAACCCCCCCCCATGAGCCCCACTCCCCCTGCCCCTGGACCACCCCGATGAGGTACCCGCACCCCTAAACCTGATACCCCCCCACACTGAGCCCCTCCACACCTGGATCCTGCCGGGCTGAGCCTGCCGACCCCCACCGGTGCACCTGGCACGGAGGGGGAGGGGCAGGGCCCTGGGGTGTTTCGGGGGCAGGCCGGGTCCTTGCGCTGTGTCAGGGTTGGGTGCAGCCTCGCCGCTGAGTCCGTGTCCGGGGGGAGCCGCAGGGCGATCTCCCAGCTCGGTGCAGCCAGGGGCCGGCGCTCCCCAGGGCCAGGCTGGAGCCGCCACCTTTAGTTCACAAATAAGATTTGCAAAATGTTAAAATATTGTGGGGGGGTAACTAGGGCCACGCCCTGGGGTGCGTGTGGACCCAGCCCCAGGGCCCAGCTCGGGCATGGGGGGGGGGCGTGGGGGGGCTGCGCCCAGCCAGCCCCAGAGGGAGCGAGAGACCGGCCACGTCCGAGCCGCGGGGGGCTGGAGGGGCGGGGCCCGGGGGCTGGAGGAGCAGGGCGGGGCGACCCGGGGGGGCCGGGCTCTGGAGGGGCGGGGCCCGGTGGGGGCTGGGGGGGCTCATGCGGGCCGGGGCGGGGGGAATCTGCTCAGAGGCCATGCGGGGCCGCCCAATGGGCGGGGCGGGGGGGCGGAGCCTGCAGCGCCGCCGGGGGGGGGGCGGGGCAGGGACCTGGCCGGGCGCGTGCGCGGCTATAGCGGGAGCGACGTGCTCGAGTCGCGGCGTCGCGATGTGAGTACGTCACGCAAGCGCCCGGAAGTGATGGTGCCTCCGTGTCCCCTCTGGGCAGCGGATTGGCTGGGCCTACTGCGAATTTCCGGTGCGCGCCCTGGCCCCGGAAGTGGGGAACGGAAGCAGCCCGGTGGCCGAGTGCGGGGCCGCGATGGGCCGGGAGCCGTGAGCGGGCGGGGATGGCGGGGGCCCGGGGCTGCCCCCAGGCGGGCACCGGGGAGCGGGCTCTGGCCGAGCTGCTGCTCGAGTTCTCTCGGGCGCAGTATCGGGCCAAGGACGGGGGCGGCGGCGGCGGGGCCGGGAGCAGCGCGAAGGTGAGAAGCTGAGGCCAAGCGCCCCGCGGGACCCGCTGCCCGCCCCCGTCTCTTCCCCCAGCCCGCGGGAGGCCCCGCTCCCCCTCCCGGCACCTGAGACCCTCCGCCCCCCCCACCGGTCGCGCTGAGACCCCCAAGAGGGACCCCACACCCCTCCCCCCAGCCGGGCCCGGCCCCGAGACACGTCCCGTTTCCTGCTCAGCCCCTGAGAGCCCCCCCCCCCCTTTCCCGGCTGTGCCGAGACATGCCCGCGGGACACCCCCTGCTTTCCCTGGTCTGAGAGACCCTGACACCCTCTCCCCCTTCTGGCTGGGCGAGACCTGAAAGACACCTCGCCTCCAGCTGGGCCAAGCCCCGCCAGCCCCCTCCTGGCTAGGGCAAGACCTGTGGTGGGGAGGATAGCAGAGGTGTCCTGTGCCCTGAGGGGAAGGGGCAGCCTGAGCTCCAGCCCCTGAGCTGTGAATTTGGCTGTCTTGCAGGTGGAGAGGATTGAGAAGCGCTGCCTGGAGCTGTTTGGCAGGGACTATTGCTACAGCCTGATCCAGAATGTGAATGGGGAAATTTGTGGCCACTATCCCCGGCAGATCGTCTTCCTAGAGTACGAGAGCACTGACAGGGAGCGGAACATGTAAGTAACTCCTGCCCCGCCTCCCTCCTGCCAGGAGAGCTGGCTGCACGAGAGCCATACAAAACTGCCCAAGCCCTGTCTCACCTGCAAGACACACAACTGTGGTTCCAGGTTGAGTAGCTCCAACAGGTGGCTAGCTAGTCTTCTCGTCTTCCCTGCATGACTGGGCTCTTAAGAAGCATGAGAAAACTGGAAATGCACTCTTTGCAGAGCTATAGTTGTGCCTGCACTGCCTACTGGATGCACGAACTCCCTATTTTTAGCTAGACAGGTCACTTGCTAGGTTACTTTTGTCCTACGGAACTGGGATCTGTCTCTGCACCTTAGTGTGAAGTTGGCAGTGCAATTAGGATACTTTGTTCTAGTCCTTAATCTTGTGGAGCTTTGCAGTCTTTCTGGTCCTTTCAGAGCAGCTGCTGCCTCAAACTCTTGGGCTTTTCTGCAAGAGAAGAAATAAGCTCAATTTCTTCAGTTTGCTGGATGGGAAAAACAGGATATGTTGCAAGGCAGCTTTAGGTGTATAACAGTAATTGGTGGGCTAATATTTTCAGGTTACACTATCTGGTGTAGGTACGGCAGCATCCTTCATATTTGTACAGGGATGAATGCACTCTTGGTGTTCAATAAATGTTACTGGACTTTTGACCCTATTTTTGGGGATGAGGCTGAGGTAAAGAGTAGGGGCAAGGGAGGAGCATGCTCTGAACTGTGTTGTGCCACTGACTGTGTGAGTAAGAAACTCATTGTACTTTGGGCTGAGATCGTGTCAGATCTCATCACCGAGCACAGTTAGGCTAGGCCAGTACTTGGCTCTGATGTCCCAGAGTGTGAATTGCTTTCAGGCAGTCAGCAAGCTGCTCTCTTCATGTCTGCAGTAGGGTTGTTATGACTGGTGATTTAAGTTCCATGGTATTTGTGCTGCCTCATCAGATGACTGAAAATTTTCAAACATGAAAATTACTCAAACTTTTATAATGTGTTTTTGGACAATCATTTGCTGATAAAACTTGTTCGTCTTCTGGGATTCGTGGATTGGAGACACTAATTTAGACACACGTGAGCCACATATAACAACCCAAACTCTGTGCTTTTATTTGCAACATATTAGTGAATCAACTTACTATATGTTGGAAACCATTGATTTTGACTTAAGTTATAAAGCTTTTGAATAGCCTGTGTGTGGCATGTGCAAGAGAGCTCCATTAAGTCTGGATGTGAGCATTTCCTGAGAGGCACTGTGCCTGCATAGAAAGTTTGGCAAGTGACCACTGTTGAATGGATAGAATAGACTGGTTGTGCTTTGCAAAAGTTATAAGTTAGCATTTGCCTGATTTACTGACTTTCTGGTCTGAAACTTTAGCTTATTGTTTTTAAAACAAAACTACATTTTCTTTGCAAATTTAGAAGTCCACTCAGCCCTTTGTGAGGTTTTGTATATAAGTAGAAATAAAAGAATATTAAAAATCAATCTTTATTCACTTTAGTACATGCATGAACAAAACTTTTACTTGATTCTTAGTTTCATAGTCTCCTGTGGCAGAATGGAGATTGTGCCACTATAGAGTCTCGCAACGATTGATTTAGGATTTCCTGACAGTTAATTCCACATGTAAACATACAATCTACGTTTGTCTCAAATCTGTTTACACCTCTGATCAAATAATAGATGCACCCACCCACACTCAGTGATTTGAAGCTGAACTATGAGAAGAGGGCCAAATTCGTGCTACTCCTGTCCCCAGCAGCCATTAAACCAACATAGTTGGCTCCCATAGCAGAGCTGACAGACCCCAACAGAAGGGTTAAGACCTGGACCATGGTGTATTCAACTGCCTACCATCAGAACAGCCCCTACATTGCTGTAACTTATGTCAGGCCTGGCCCAGATAACAGGGAGCTCTAACCAGCCGCCCACTGTGCTCTCCTGCACTCAGTCAGTCTTGGTGCAGGTGAGAATCTGCGCCACTGTCTCCACCATCTCCCCCCTTGCACACATCTCCCTGAGTATTGTAGATAGAGTCTGTGCTTGTACCTTATACACAGGCCACCTATTTGCCCTTAGATTTGTTTTGTTAAGTTATCATCTCCTCCTACCTTTATTTTTACTCTTTTCTAAACAAAGGAATTCCATTCCAAAAAACTGACTGTAACACTGAGTGGTGCAGTTAAACACATGGTGGAGGAAGCATTTCACTTGCTGAGCAAAGAGCTTGATGCAAGCTGACACAAATCCAGCAAAGCGCTTAAAAATTAAGTATGTGCTTAAGCATGTGAATAGCTCCATTGATTTCAGTGGAACTATTTGCATGTCTAAAGTTAAGCATATGCTTAAATTCTTGTCTGGATTGTGCCCAGAATGCTCATGTCTCTAGTGTTGTACCCTATTGTCTCCATGTATTTATGTTTAAGAACAAAATATAGAATCTTTCCACATCAGTAACATTATTGTACTTGGTTGGAAACTTTCGGACCAACGTCTTACACAAGTGGCTTAAAGTTTATGTTGTATGGTGGTCTAGCTTGACATAACTTATATTTAAACTTTTAAAAAGGCTTTGACAAGGCCCCTCACAAGAGACTGTTGAAGAAACTAAATAGTCACGGGGGAGAGGCGAAGTATCAAGTACTGTCATGGATCAAAAACTAGGAAAAGAAAATAAAGGTCAATTTTACTTCCTGGCAAAAGTTTAACAGTTGAGGTCTCAAGGTTCTGTGTTAGGTTTGGGGTTTATTACATGAATGATCTGAAAAGGGAGGTGAGCCGTGAGGCAGCAACTTGCAGATAAGTTATTAGGTTAGACAAATCGGGAGAGGACTGAGGAACTTCAGAGGGACCTAACCAAACTAGATGAATGGGCAACACAGTGGCAAATGAAATTTCAGTGTTGATAAATGCAGAGTGTTGCACAGAGGAGGGAAAAATTTAATTACCCAGACAGCTTCCAAGGTTCTAAAGTAACTCTCAATTTAGGCCATGTCTACACTACAGTGGCACAGCTACAGCAGCTGTCACTGTAGTGCGTAGTGTAGACACTTCCTTCAGTGGTGGAAGGGATTTTTCTGTTGAGGTGGATAAGCCACCTCTCTGGGAGGTGGTAGTGAGGTTGAGGGAAGGGAAGACTCCTTCTGTCAGCTGTGCTGCATATACACCAGGGGTTAGGTCCAACTAACTACATTGCGACATAGCAAGGCTGACCTAGTTTTTGGTGTGGACCAGGCCTTAGAAAGGGACTTGGGCATCATTGAGCTGACATCTTCATTGACTTCTCTCAAATGTGCAGCTGCAAACAATGTTCAGGTGCATGAGGAATGAGAGAGAGAATACCATGGAGAGTATTTAAGGCTGTGTGTCTGTGTGTTTGACTGAATTTCCCTCCGGGCTCTGAGGTACATGAGAAGGTGCTTGCCTTGCAGAGCTCCTAATATCTGTTGAAGCAGGGACCTCGTCTCTGCAGAGTCCCTTCTGGGCAGATGCATCTTCCGGTAACCTTTCCCTGTACAAAGGTTCACACAGGCTTACCCACTGTTACGTACAAAATGCATGTTGGCATTTTACTAACTTCTCCTAGATGGCTGTGAATGCAAACCATTAAAGAATGGCAACTACTTGAATTTTTTGTAATTCTTTAACATCTTCTGCATATCAAGATTCTGTGGAAGTGGAGAGCTGAAATAAAGTTGTCCATGAGAAGAATATGAAAAATGTTAAATACCGACCACAAACTCTACCCATGGATCATTTTGAGTCATCCAGAACCCACTGAGGAGTAGCTTCATATTCTTATAAACCCTAGAATGATATGTGGGCGTAAGTGACAGAGGTTTAGCTTGTGGTCGATGTGTCTTCAGGCCTAAAACTTTTGGGATTTCAGTTTTGCTTTAATTGGATAGCTGAATGCAGCCTTGACAGTGGAGATGCTTCATTAATCTAATTACCTAGCACTCCAACTTCCAGCCAGTTTTAGACTGTTGATAAGTCTAATTACGCTATAATGTACGTGCACAAATAATCAACATTAAAGTCTAGTGAGCATTCAGGCTTGAGTTCTCTGTTTTTTTTTATCTGTGTACATAAATGCAGCCTGAACAGTGGATGTTGAGGATTTTCTTTCGAGAAAAAGTAGTGTGAAAATAGAGTGGATTTTTTTACAAGGCATTGGCATATCATTTACTAGTGCCTTAAACTAGTGAACCATGATACTGCTGCAGCCAGTCGATAGCAGGCTATTCTGGTAGCCATGTATGAAACAGACTTGCCCAAACATGCCAAGGTATGCCCTGTCAGGTATATTACGTCTGGGTCCGACCATTTTCTCGATGCCCTACTGAAAGGGGTCGTGTGTGGTTTCTGCCCAAAGCTAAGAACTAGCTGACTGTAATGGTTAGTGCAAAGTGTTTGTATGGAGAACAATTGTGGAGTTGTGTAACATGTAGGATATCATGTTCCAAATCTGTCGGAAGAGAAACCTGTCACCTGAGGAGGGGCAGTCTGAGAGCTGGCCCAATCAGCATGGATACGTCTACACTGGAATAAAAGACCTGTGCACGGCCGCGGCTGGCCCGGGTCAGATCGCTTGGGCTCATGGGGCTTGGACTGTGGGGCTAAACGTTCAGGCTTGGCCTGGAGCGCAGCCTTTGGTACCCTGCCCCCTCATGGGGTCCCAGAGCTCGGGCTGCAGCCCAAATCTGAAAATCTACACTGGCATTTTACAGTCCCACAGTGTGAGCCCTGGTCAGCTGACCCAGGCCAGCCGTAGCCATGCCAAGGGTCTTTTGTTCTCATGGGACAGGGTTACACTGGAATAATGACCATCCCTGGAGACAGCCACTCTGCACTAGATGCAGCCTGGAGATTTACAAAGACACACGAACCCCAGGAGAGTTCTTGGAAGCGGGGGGCCCTGGGCTAAGAAACAGTAGCTTGTGAGTGTATAAGCACAGAAGAAATGGCCCACATGGTTATCCATTACAGGAGGAGACTCTGTGAGCAGGGGTTGAGGGTTGACATGAAAAGTGGGTCCCACCTTGAGCTGGACAGGTGCTGCAAAGACCAACCTTGGGTGAGAAATACCTTCTGAGACAGGTTAGTAACTTGGTAATAATTATAGGCTGGAGACTGCAGCTTATGCTTTTCCTGTAATCTTACGTTTCCAAATCCTTATACTCATTTATATTGGAATCTCTAGCTCAAGCACTATTACATACCGATCTGTTTGGTTTCACTACAGACATGTCTAAGTGCCTTGTGCTAAGGAGAGAGTTGCACTGGGGTGAAACCAGTGAGCTGGGAGGCTGCCTTCCATGGAGGCAGTGGATCGGTGCACATTGCAGGTGCCCAGAAGATAGGGGATTGGGCACTCGAGTGTAACAAGGTGGGGTGTGTAAATTACTAGCCTGCATTGGGACAGAGCGGGGCTCCGGGGGCCAGAAGCAGAACGCCTGTGTTACTAGCAGCCAGTGGCAGGGGAGTGTTTCCTTTGGTGGGCTTCCAGCCCTTCACTGCCGCCTGCTCACAGCGGGAGGATCTTGCCCAGACACTGTGACCCAGGGACCTCTTTGGCATAGGGCCCAGGGGCACCTGAGGGTCACAGAGATCCCCTGGGTTTGGTATCTACCTGCTAGTCCCGCAGAGAATGTCATGGAAGGTCAGCGAAATCATTGCGAGAGGCGTGTGCAGTTAATGTGTAAGAAGATATGTGTATATACAGGAAATTATGTCCTTAAGGCCTTGTAATTCTAGGCAGGTTACTCAAAGGTAGCATGCTTTGAGAAAAATATTGCCAGACAGGAGGTGGTAGACACTTATTGCCCTAGCTAAGCACTGAGTACTGTATGTTGTGTGTTACAGTAGACGTCTATTAGCATCCTAAGACAAATGCTAATGAAGATCTTGTGGAGATTTCAGAAGGAAGTTAACAGGGAGAGGTAAACAATGTGGTGTGGGGGGAGGAACCCTGTTTTCAGGTGAAGGCCAGATGTTTGATCTGGTATTTCTTGGGGTGGAAAAAAGACACCCTGGCATCCCTCACCGAGGAAGTAAACTGACAGTGGGTTTGCTTCATGAAAAGGGAATTTCAGCCAGGCTTGTCTGAAAATGCTGCGAAGAACTTTGGGTGAGAAATGTTTTTGGACAGGAGGAGAACTTGTTAGGTGAGTTTAGACTATAGAAAGTGTGGTATGAGTTTGTTGTCTATTAACCTTTTGTTTCCAATACAGAAGAACCTCAGAGTTTAACACACTACTGTAATCTATTTGCCTTTTTTTTTTTTTTTGGTCTCTACTTCTGGTTCCAAATGAGGTGTGTGGTTGACTGCTCAGTTCATAAGTCTGGTGTTTGTAACTCTGAGGTTCTTCTGTATTTGTTTTCTATTGCATGAATCTCTGTTCTTTGCTAAATAAACGTATACACCTCTACCCCGATATAACACGAATTCGGATATAACGCGGTAACGCAGTGCTGGGGGGGGGGGGGGGGGGTGCACACCCCGGCGGATCAAAGCAAGTTCGATATAACGTGGTTTCACCTATAACGCGGTAAGATTTTTTTGGCTCCCGAGGACAGCGTTATATCGGGGTAGAGGTGTACTTGCTTTCTTTAAACACACACCACTTAGATTTGTTTAAAGTGGAGCTGTAATGTAAGGTGGGCTAATAAGCTGTTGTGTCCTGTTCCTTTGAGAACAGCGGTTCTGGTAATTGCGTGTGTGGTGGAGCAGTTTGGAGGACTTGGAGTGTATCTATTGCTAACCTGTAGAGGGGCAGCAGAGCACAAAGGAGTGTTGGTGCTGTCTGTCCCTGGGGTTGTCAGGGACCCGACCCCTGGCAGATGCAGACAAGATGGTCTCACACTCAGGGCAGGTGGTAGCAAAGTGCCTCACAGCCTTGCATATACCCCCAGGGGTGTCGCATGTGACAACGGTCTTTCTACACACCTAATACTGCTGCAGTGAGTGTCTTCAAGAGCAAACCGGGCAGTTGCTTTTCAGCACCAAGAGATTGACTTAGGGGATGGGAGCACATCCATCTGATTACAAGCCAAGTAGTTTCTCAAGGAGTCCCCTGGCTCCTTGACTTCATAGCTGGCTTTTCAGCTAAAGGGATGTGGGTGCTGAGATTGTGGCCAGAAATGTGGCCACCATGATATGAGATAATGGGGACTCTTCTCTCTGTTTGATAGGTTTGAGAGCACTGTGCAGGTCAGCAAACTGCAGGACCTCATCAACCGCAGTAAAATGGCCAGATGTAGAGGACGATTTGTCTGCCCAGTCATTCTGTACAAGGGAAAGGTAAAGCTGCATAAGCACATTTCTCTGTTTGCTTTAACTTCAGGAATGTCCTTTCTCCCGGCATTCCGAACAGTGTTTACTGGAGCTGTGCAGAGGCAGGTCTTTATGGGCCATCAGCTCTCCTGCCCCCTCCATTGACAGGAGATACTGCTGCCTGCTGCTTATTTATAATGTCACCTGAAAGTGAGAACAGGAGTTCGCGTGGCACTTTTGTAGCCGTCATTGCAGGGTATTTGCATGCCAGATATGCTAAACATTCCTATGCCCCTTCATGCTTCAGCCACCATTCCGGAAGACATGCTGATGATGTTTGTTAAAAAAAATAGTGCATTAATTCAATTTGTGACTGAACTCCTTGGGGGAGAATTGTATGTCTCCTGTTCTGTTTTACCCGCATTCTGCCACATATTTCATGTTATAGCAACCTCGGATGATGACCCAGCACATGTTTGATTTAAGAACACTGTCACTGCAGATTTGACAAAATGCAAAGAAGGTACCAATGTGAGATTTATAAAAATAGCTACCGCACTCTACCCAAGGTTTAAGAATCAGAAGTGCCTTCCAAAATCTGAGAGGGACAAGGTGTGGAGCTTGCTTTCAGAAGTTTGATGTGGAAACTACAGAACCCGAACCACCAAAAAAGAAAATCAACCTTCTGCTGGTGGCATCTGACGCAGATGATGAAAATGAACATGCGTCCGTCTGCACTGCTTTGGATTGTTATAGAGCAGAACCCGTCATCAGTATGGACGCATGTCCTCTGGAATGGTGGTTGAAGCATGAAGGGACATATGACTCTTTAGCGCATCTGGCATGTAAATATCTTGCGATGCCGGTTACAACAGTGCCATGCGAACACCTGTTCTCACTTTCAGGTGACGTTGTAAACAAGAAGCGGGCAGCATTATCTCCTGAAAATGTAACCACACTTGTTTGTCTGAGCGATTGGCTGAACAAGAAGTAGGACCGAGTGGACTTGTAGGCTCTAAAGTTTTACATTATTTTATTTTTGAACTCAGTTATTTTTTTGTACATAATTCTACATTTGTAAGTTCAGCTTTCATGATAAAAAGGTTGCACTACAGTACTTGTATTAGGTGAATTGAAATACCGTATATACTCGTTCATAAGCTGAATATTTTTGATAAAAAAGTGACACATCAAAGAGCGGGGGTCGGCTTATAAACGGGTCTACACCAAAATTTGATGATTTTAAACTCTATGGAATCATTGAATTAAATATCTAATATATTGTTGTTTTGTTTACCTGGAGCATCTGCAGGCATGGAGCCCCTCAGCTCCCTGTGGCCGCAGTTCGCTGTTCCCAGCCAATGGGAGCTGTGGGAAGTGGCACCACTTCCCGCAGCTCCCATTGGCTGGGAACAGTGAACTGCAGCCACTGGGAGCTGAGGGGCTCCGTGCCTGTGAACGCTCCAGGTAAACAAAACATCCCAACCCGCCAGCAGCTTAGCCTAACGGGCCAGGAGCCAAAGTTTGCCAACCCCTGAAATATAGGGTCGGCTTATGAAAGGGTCATACCGTTTTGGCTATTTTTACCTATCTATCTCGGGGGGTCAGCTTATAAACGAACGGGCTAATGAACGAGTATATACAGTATACTATTTCTTTTGTTTATTACAGTGCAAATATTTGTAATAAAAAATAAATATAAAGTGAGCAATGTACACTTTGTATTCTGTGTTGTAATCGAAATCAATATATTTGAAAATGTAGAAAACTTTCAAAAATATTTAAATAAATGGTGGTGCGATTAATCGCGGTTAATTTTTTTAATCGCTTGTCAGCCCTATTATTTTCACATAGCAATTCACCAGAGCCCCTGAAAATTTCTGAGATTCATGTTCAACCGATTCTCCTACCAATTTGCAGTACTGCCTCTTGGACTGTCAGTAGCCCCTCAAATGCATGGCTGTAGCAGCAACATTCCTGCAAAGGTCAGGAGTCCACATAATTCCTTACCTGGACGACTGGCTGGTCCAGATCTCAGGTACTCTCCAGTGTAGCCACTATTTGTACCGCTTCTGATGTGCTGGAGCTCCTAATCAGTACAGAGAAATCCATTCTGTCTCCTGTTCAAAGAACAGAATTCATTGGAGGGGATACTGGACTCTACCAAGGCCAGGCTTTCCTGCCACAGCCAGGGTTCCAGACAAAGTGGGTCGTTGCTCTAGATCTAGAGGTGCACTGTCACCATGGTTCAGAACAGCCTCAGTCTTCTAGGACGCATATGCACTTATATGATGTGGCATGCCAGACTGCACCTCCAGAGCACTACAGGGTTGGCTAGCCATGGTGTACTCATCAGCTCATCATTATATAGGCCTGCTTGGGTCTTGTCCTCCCTGTACTAGTGGTTAGAACATGCGAGGAGTTCCCTTCCACTACAGACTCTCAACCTAGTCACAGATGCATCGGATCTAGGTTGGGGAGCCACTTAGGTCCTCGTCAGACTCAGGGCCTTTGGTCTCCCCAGGATCTAAGTCTCCATATAAATATCAAGGAGCTCTTGGCCATCTCTTTGGCTTCCGTGGCATTCCTTCTGCATATCGGGGTGGAATTTGTTGTTACTCGTGGACAACACAGTAGCCATGTTCTATGTAAACAAGCAATGTGGGGAAGGGGGTAGAAGGAGGCTTGTCAAAGTTATGCCAGGAGGCGATCCTCCTTTGGGTTTTCTGCATCACCAGTTCCATCAGTCTGAGAGCTGCTTACCTTCTGGGAGTTCTAAACGTCTGGCCGACCACCTGAGCAGGTCGTTTGCAGGTCACCACGAGGGGTCTCTTCAACCAGATGTGTCCAGGTTCATTTTCCAGCGGTGAGGAACTCCCCAATATGGTTGCAACAAGAGAAAACAAAAAAGTCATCTTTGTTGTTCCCAAGTGGGTCACAGCCCAGGTTCCCTGACAGACGCTTTGCTCCTGGCCTGGTCGAGAGGTCTGCTGTATGCCTTCCCACCAGTTCCGTTCCTGCCCAAAGTCCTATCTGAAGTCAAGCAAGATTCCGCTCACCTTTTTCTAAGAGCCCCTGCATGGCCCTGTCAACACTGGGGCTAGTAGAATTGAAAACCACTGATCAGACCTCCGCTGCTACTCCCAAGAGATGTGAATGTGATCTCCCAGGGCCACGGCCACTTCCCTCATCCCAGCCTTCAAGCCCTGCACCTGACTGCTTGGATGCTTCATGTCTGACTGCCCCAAACGAGTTTGCTCTCGGGGGGTGCAGGAAGCCTTCCAGTACGTTGAGTAACCTCGATAAATGGAAGAGGTTCTCTGTCTGGGCCATACAAAGAGGCACACCTCCTATCTCAAGCTCCAAATTGCCATTATCGTGGACTGTCTTTTGTTTCTGAACCAGGAGGGTTAGCTCTGAGTTCCATCAGCATCCACCTGGCGGCTATCTCAACTTTCCACCCTCCTGTGGATAACCAATCAACTTTTTCAAACCCTATGTCCATCAGATTTCTAAGAGGTTTGCACAGATTGTACCTACAGGTTCATAGCCCAGTTCCACAGTAGAGTTTAAATTTAGTGCTAGCAAAGTTGATGGGTCCCCCCCTTTAAGCCACTGGCAACTTGCTCTCTGTTATATCTGTCTATGAAAGTGGGTTTTCTGGTTGCTATAACCTTGGCCATAAGAAATGGAGAGCTGTAAGATTTAGTATCAGAGTCTCTCTGTACAACTTTCCTTAGGGACTAGGTTTTCCTTTGACTGCACCCTAAATTCCTGTCTGAAGTGGTTTCCGAATTTCACATGAATCGAATGATTTATTTCCTGACTTTCTTTCCAAAGCCCCAGTTGAGTAGAGGGGAAGAAAAGCTCCATACTCTAGATGTTAGAAGAGCTTTGGCTTTTTATTGGATTGGACTAGATCTCTACTCTTCGTCACAATGTCAGGCAGAGTAAAGGGCCACCCAGAGGGTCTCTGCCTGTATTCATTTATGCCACTGATTACTCAGAGGTGGAACATCAGGTGAAGTGATGGCTCACTTGACCAGGTCACAGGCAGCTTTTGCTGTCTTTCTGGCTTGTATTCACATTCTGATATTTGTAGGTTGGCAACCTGGTCAGCATGCCATACGTTTGCCTCTCACTCTGCCATCTCCCATCAATCTAGAGGCAATGCCAGATTTGGACAAGTGCTCCTACAGTCTTTGAGTAGACTCCAAGCCCACCTCCAGCTCAAACCATGTGAGAGTCACCTACAGTGAAATGGACGTGAGCAATCACTTGAAGAAAAAACAGGTCCCTACCTTTCCATCGTGGTTGTTCTTCGAGACGTGTTGCACATGCCCATTCCACAGCTTGCCCTCCTTCCCCTCAGTCAGAGGCTTTCCCGGGGAGGAAGGAACTGAGGGGGGTTGGGGGCAGTGTGGTCCTCTATAGCTGCATGCAGTGGTGTGAGGCACAGCAGGGCGCTCAAGCTGCCCCGACAGGTACCGTGGAGGGGGAAATCTCCAACTGTGCATGAGGTGCACATTACTCCTGGGGGCATTCTGTGCCAAAACATTAAAAATTCTGCGCACGATATTTACAAATTCAGCAAATTTTATTTGTCAAAATAACACTACATAATCACACCAGTTTGAGTTATTTTGGTACTTTATTTCAAAATACCTGTCAGCAAGTATGTCTGTAACAATACAGACACACACACAAATTCCCCCAGGAGTAGAAAGTTAAAGAAACCCCTATGACAGCCCAGTTCCTGTTTCTCTGCCCCCCNACTGAAAATCCGCTCGCGTGCCGCCTTTGGCACGCGTGCCATAGGTTGCCTACCCCTGCTCTAGCTTCTCCCCCCGCCCCTCCACCCCAGCAGTGTCTTCTATGTAAGAGCTGGCCTCTGCCGGGTCCAGCAGCCCCTAGTGGTGGCTAGCAGCCCTGCAGCCCATTTCTGCGGGGGGGAAAGGAAATTCTGTGTGCACAACGTTAATTTCTGCATTGCGCAGTGGCACAGAATTCCCCCAGGAGTAGCACATGCACCTACAGTGGAAGGACATGTGCGGCACAACTCGAAGAACTATGGTAACCATCTTTTGTCTCATGATGTCTTACCTGAAACACGTTCATTTTGGCTTGGCTAGGACAGTGTCACGTGGACTGACCTTGCTGGCCCTTAAGAACGAGTGAATCGATGTCATCAGTTGTTGGGGGGGCGGGGGGGAAGGGTGTAGTGAGGTAACGATTGGGAAGATCAGGTTCAGCCAGTATGTTATCAAAACTCTGACATGACTAACTTAGTGAGAGTGAGGAAGATACAGGCACTAGAGGTCAGCAATGTGGTAAGAAATAACCCTGAAATTCATCTGGAAAATACACAAGCTAATGAAAAATAATCCAGACCATAGAGACTCAGTTCCAGGGAGAAACCTGTGAAGTGAGAATGCTGAGACAGAGGGCGCTCAGTGGACAGAAACAAGGCATGGGCTTTCAGTGTAAATGAGCAGGAGGCCTGCAGAGGAATACAGCTTCTATAAGTCGTTAATAACGACGTTTTCTCCAGCATGTTTGTAGGTCAGCGACCCTGGCTGGATGGGGGGAACTATATGGACGTACTGGGTACAACTACATTTTCTCAGGTAAGTGAGGCAGCATAGATACTTGAGTGGGCTGGCCAGTGCCTGCAAATCAGTGTGAATATAGCACCTGTGCGCATTTGGGGGTGGGGGCATGGTCCAGTATGTAATAATCCCTGTCTGATATGGTGCCACCTGGAATATGGTGTCTATTTCTGGGCTCCTGATTACTAGAAAGGTATTGATACAGCTGAGAGTTCAATGAATAGTAGCAAATAGTAGCAAAAAATGGAGGGGGTGACTTATGGAGATCAGTATGTCTAGCTTGGTTAAAGGGTGGCTGGCGCGGAGCATTGATCTCAAATATTTGAAGGGTGTTGTCACTAACAGGGCGAAAAGCTTGTTGTACTACATGGAATAGAACTAGGAATAAGGGCATGAAATCTAGGTTTAGGATTGTAACTCTGGTAATGGTAGCATGTATTAGTCTGAGAGAGTCTCAAGGGAAGTGGTAGGAGCCCATAACCCGGATCTTCTAAAACTAGACTGGACAAAACACTAGTGAGCATGGGTAGTTTTTCTGCCATAGCTGCCAGGGAATGGTTCTGTGATCTAATGGCATCTTCCCGCTCTGGATTCCATCCTGGAACAGACCTGCCTGGGTTGTCCAAACCCTCTCTTGCTCTCATGAAACTGATGGGCTTGGTGTGTGGGACAGTGGGGTTGTTTCTGGCTGGAGATGGGCACAGCTGAGAACTGTTTTAAGTGAGGTGACAAAGCCAACTTGTAACCCACTTGGATGGGAAGTGGGAGGGAGGCTGGAGTTGTTACACAAGCCTTGGCCACTAAGGCATGGTCCCTGCTGTGGCTTCCCTGCAGGGGGCTCTGACGATGCGTGGGCTGATACCGAAGACCTTTCAGAAGAAGATTCTGCGTTCAGGTCTGTATGTGGTATTTGGGTGGGGGGAGAGGAGTTAAGAGCTGATTGGCTAGTTCAGCCTCTGAATTTCCAACTCCTTCCTGTCTAAGCTGAACTGTGGGAGCAGTGTGGGGTCACTGCAGGCTGGGGGCTCTTGTTTTCCTTGTTCATAAAGATGAGCCCTTCAGAACGTCTCAGGCTGTAGGTACAAAAACTAAAACCTAATGTGCTAGCACACTGGGGCCAACTAGCTAACTAAAGCCTCCCAATCTCCCACTGGAGGCTGAGAGGGGGAGGGACTGGGGCAGGCAGATCCCAAGTCATTAAAGAGGCTCCTAAATTATGCAGAAGTGGTACTTCTGGATCTAGCAGGTGTATAATCCAGACAGAGGAGAAATGGTTCTGGACCTCTGCTTAGAGAGGAACAGGCTGCATATGTGACTGCAGCATGGTGATGGAAGAAGGACACTGAAAGTAGCACCATTCTGCCTGCCAAACTGCAGCTGATGTACCTGGAAGGGAATTCCTGCTGAATTGAGACTTGGTGGGTGGGAGAGCCATGTGGCGTCAGCAATTGCTGAAAGACCTATGGGTGATGGCAAACAGAACTAGACAGGTTCACAGCACAATACGGCAACAAAGTCAATGTGACTCTGAGCTGTATAAACGAGGCATCATGTTCACACTGTTGGACTTGAAGCAGGAATGAATTCAAGGAGAAGTCCTAGGTCTGTATTGAGCAGGAGGTCAGACCAGTCTATCAGGGATCCCGTCTGCCTGTTACATCTGTGAATCACACCAGGAAGCAGCTAGCCGGGTTCTGACGCTTGCATGTTATAGTTACGTGGAACATAGAATCATAGAGTATCAGGGTTGGAAGGGACCTCAGGAGGTATCTAGTCCAACCCCCTGCTCAAAGCAGGACCAGAGCTCTCCTACCCTACACCACAGTAATGGCTTCTGGACCTCTTCAGCAGAAACCTGCAACCAAGAAGCAAGCTGGTGCCATTCATTCCTACAACTTGGACATGCTCAGAAAGCAGAATCTCCTGGAAGACTGAAAGCCAGTTTACGCCCTGGAGCTACTCCATCTGCAGAGGCAGCGCCCGCATTCCTGCCTGTGGCAGCGCCCGCATTCCTGCCTGTGGCAGCGCCCGCATTCCTGCCTGTGGCAGCGCCCGCATTCCTGCCTGTGGCAGCCTCGGAAAAGAGCAGGAATGCGGGCGCTGCCTCTGCAGATGGAGTAGCTCCAGGGCGTAAACTGGCTTTCAGTCTTCCAGGAGATTCTGCTTTCTGAGCATGTCCAAGTCCATAGGAGAAAGGCCTCCAGCCCTTGAACTGAGGCCTGCTTTTCTTGCTTGGCGCTGTGCGCTTTCTCTCCAGGATAAGTACATGGCAGAAAGTCACACAGGTTCTGATGGCTCTTCTGAGATTCTGCCTAATTCCTTATTATAAAATTAGCCCTTTACCCCCTCTGAGTTCTTAGCGAGCAGCTGGGCAGTCGTTGTAGGAATGAATGGCACCAGCTTGCTTCTTGGTTGCAGGTTTCTGCTGAAGGGGTCCAGAAGCCATGACTGTGGTGTAGGGTAGGAGAGCTCTGGACAGTGCGGCTCAAGTACTGCTAGTGGAACTCTACTTCAGCAAGTATAATCCAGTCTCACCACAGCCCTGGGAAGGAAATCGAACCCGTCTGACTGGCCCTGAGAATCTTGCTTTCCCTTGTACCTTGTTGCAGGAATGCAGACTCCCAGCTGTTTGACAAGGTCCGAGGACATGACATCAAGCTGCTTCGATACCTGTCTGTCAGATATATCTGTGACCTGATGGTGGAGAAGAAGAAAGTAAAGTTTGGCTTAAAGTGAGTATGGCGTCCTTTGTCCATATGTGGGCTTTGGAATGGAGCTGCGGTTTAGATTGTGCGGACAGTGACTAAAGCAAGCACAAGAGTCTGACTTCCCCTAACTGCATTCTAGAAGAAGTTCCTAGATCCCTCATGGCAGGGCCTTCTAGAGATGTTATCCAGACATTCAGCCAGTGCCTTAAAGTGAAACCCCAGAGGTATATGAGGCTGTACGTCAGGGTCCTCTCTTCCATACCCAAGTCGAGCGTGCCAGTGCCTTTGTGAAGACCGTGGTAGTGGGGTGAATAGCTGCTTAACTTTGCCGTCTTCTGCAGTCACAATAGGTTCCTGTTTGTCCTATGGCTTCTCTGAGTAGGGAGTGAGTGGGTGGATGTTCTGATCCATTGGGCACAATCTCGCATGGCATCATAGCTGTGATGCGACTTCCTCGTGTGGGGCTAGTTGGTGCGATGATCAGGAGACTCATTTTTGAGTGGGGGTGTGTAGCGGGGTGGACACCCGCTCCTGCCCTGAAGGGCTTGAAATCAGCCCTGAAGGAGGGCTGCAGGGGTAAAAGCAGCCCTGAATGCTGGGCTGATTGGGGAAGCAGCCGCAGCTGGGAAACACCCCAATCAGGCCATAGCTGGCCCCTATAAGAGGCTGGAAGCCAGGAGCTCAGCAGTCTCTCTCTGCGTTCAGGGAGAGAAGGGCCTGGCTGCAGGGAGCTTAACCAGGTATTTGGAGTGGAGCAGGGCTGGGGAAAGGCCAAGGGAGCTGGGAAGCTCCGGCCTAGGAAAGCCCCGGTCTGCAGGCCTGGTAAGGCCTATTAGGTACTGGGTTGCAGGGGGCAGCCCATGGGTAGGTGGAGGCAGCAGGTCCGAACCCCTTTTCCTGTGATGAGTGGCTGATACTGCAGTCTGCCCCAGTGAACGGGTGCTAGATGGAGACTGGGCAGTAGCCAAGACTGAGGCGAAGTGGGGAGAGTGGGTGGGGGTTCCCCTGGGAGGGGGAGACCCAGAACTGTGGGGGTACTGCCAGGGGGCAGCACCCAGAGAAAGGGGCACCGGGGTCCAGGGAGGGACACTGGGCCAGTGGCAAGGTGGATCACTGGCCTGCAGAGGGCGCTCTAAGGCTGGGAGAGCTAATTCCCAAGGGCGACCAGCAGGAGGCGCCGCAGGGGTGAGTCCGCACGCTTACACGGTGTCCTTCCAGTCTGGGTGGAGGAGTGACTGGGATACCTCCCCTGGGATTCAGCTGAGCTGAGGGTGTGACTGTCCGTGAGCTGGACTCTTACTCCACAACCCACAACTGGAGTCGGGGCTGTTCTATCATGTAGCACTGTAGGAGGAATTGCTTGACTATG
Source organism: Platysternon megacephalum (assembly GCA_003942145.1). Classification (NCBI taxonomy): domain Eukaryota; kingdom Metazoa; phylum Chordata; order Testudines; family Platysternidae; genus Platysternon; species Platysternon megacephalum. The sequence continues at coordinate 391,873 of QXTE01000358.1, read as the reverse complement.
CAGATTCTTCTAATAGGCCAGATGGAGTGGCTCTCCTGCCCTCTGGGAGTTAGTGCCTTTGTGTTGAATGCACTAAATACATGCACTGTTCTCCTCTCATCCTTCTCAGTGTGACGTCTTCCGAGAAAGTGGACAAAGCTCAGCGCTATGCCGATTTTACCCTCCTCTCCATCCCATATCCAGGTACAGGACTGATGTCCAGAGGGACTCCCAAGGGCCAGGTGACAATCTGCTGGTGGGGATTGGGAATTGTCTCTCTGTGTGGTGAGGCAACTGGGAGTTGCTGGATGTTTTTCTTATTTTCTCTGGAGGGGGAACTCCTCTCCTGAGGGCAGCAGGGGAGGGACTAGAGGATGCAGCCAGCATCAATCACCTTGTGGTGGCAGAAGGGTCTCCAGTGCAGGGAGGAGGTCCCAGAGATATAGCTGGGTTCAGAAGCTTCCTCTGTGTATCCAGCCAGGTTACTGCAGCCCCACCCCAGGCTGCATGCTTGGGAATTTGCCACGGAAGCCGCCTTTTGATGGAAGAACATTTTAAAGATGTTTCTAGTCTCTGTCATTCTGAAGAGAACTGCCATGCTAGTCTGCAGTGCAATGCCCCGAGACTGCAAACTGGTGTGAACTGCTCCGACTGGCCGTGCTGGCTGTGTTCGCTCTGGAGCGTAGCGAGGGCCCTGGTCAGTTACTGGTTAATGCTAATCATGTAAACACAAACGGAGGGGCTCAGCCTGCCCATTGGTGCTGGGTTCAGTTACATGACTGAGTGTACAGAGGGTGAGATGGCTGCTTTCGGGGAGGGGTGGGGGGCGGGGAAAGAGGGGGGAGGGACTCTCGGCGTTCAAGGCTCCATCACCCTGCTCCTGCCCACAAAGGAGGGGGTGAAAGGGAGATTCATTCCCCCTATTGCAAAGCATCAGCTGCCCCAGCTGCTGCTCCAAACCCAAACTGTCTCTCCCCCTCCTCCCTTGCCAGACCTCCCAGCGTGTCCCCCCGATGTCCTACAGTGAAGGTGCAGATTGAGACAAAGATCAGGGACAAAAGAAAACTGGGGGGCTGCATTAAAATAAGCTATGTAAACTGAGCTATGTACCAAGTTTGCTACGCCACATAGTCAAGGTGCCAAGAAGTGAAGCCAATGTCATTGGCTTCTGGGATTAGCTCCATAAACATCCACCTGCCACTTCTACGCAGCTTGAGTACCTGTGTGTGCGGCAGAGTTTAGGCCCAGTGAGCCATAATGTCCCCATGGCCAGGCCCGATGGCTAATTCTGTGAAGGGTTTAGACAGAGGAGGGAGAATTGCACAGGAGGCTGCTAAATGCTGCTGTGTTGTGGGGCCTGGCACACCCCACTTATAATAGTCACAGCGACATCGAAACACTCCTTCCTCTCCTCGTGCCCGTGCAGCTGCTGCCCTTAGCAGCTCCTCGCTTCCATGCTGGAGTTTACTGTAACTAGAGTACCAGCCTCGCCTCTTTCAGAGGGCTGCCTAATCACAGTAGTGGAGTGGAAGGAGAGTAATACTGGGCATTGCATTAAGCCAGGTGCATGCACACACAAACTGAGCAACATGGCGAATAGGTGGTAAAACTCGGTGCAAATACTCGAATTCAGGTTGCATCACGGGTTGCTTTGTAAGAATTTCAGGTTCTTAGCCTGGCTTGCTCTGAGCTGGGGTTTCCAGAATGTAGTGAGCACATGTATTGAAGAAGAGGGGTCTGTAGATGTGCTTATGCTCCCATGATTCAAATGGCTTCCTCTCATTCATAGAATCATAGAAAATCAGGGTTGGAAGGGACCTCAGGAGGTCATCTAGTCCAACCCCCTGCTCAAAGCAGCACCAATCCCCAACTAAATCATCCCAGCCAGGGCTTTGTCAAGCCTGACCTTAAAAACCTCTAAGGAAGGAGATTCCACCACCTCCCTAGGGAACCCATTCCAGTGCTTCACCACTAGTGAAAAAGTTTTCCCTAATACCCAACCTAAACCTCCCCCACTGCAACTTGAGACCACTATTCGCAGACATCTGATGTGCCCATCACTGCGGTACTTAGGTGCCAGTTCTCACTGCCATCACTCTGAATTGGCTGTCTGGACTACTTCTGTTTGCTGTTTGAAAAGCCCCCTTGGCAACTCAACAAAGTGTCTAGGAGCCTCTTCCTGGGGTGGGGGTGGTGGGATTCGGTCAGCCATCATTTAAGCCAGATTTAAGTTTTGTTTTTTTTATTTTTTTTAAAGCGATGTCTGATCCTTTTTGGTTCCTTGAATGTGAGCTCTCTGGGGCAGACACCATCTTGTGTGCAGTGCCTAACACAGTGGGGCCGTGAGCCCTGATTGGTCTCTGCTCACTACTGCTGCACAAACAGTGGTTCAGAAGAGCTCCTGCCTGGGGCAGTGTGGTCTGCCAGAGTCTGCAGACAGCTGTTAGCGCTGCTGTGCAGAGCTTTGCCAAGCAGCATTGAAGTGACTCTCACTGCTTGGTTCTGAGAACTCTGGGCAGTAGTGACCTGTGCAGATGGCAGCAGAGTGGTAAGGTGGTTCATAGGAGAAGAGGACCCAAAAAAACATAGGCTATAGGAAGTGTGGGCTAGTGGGTTTCCCCAGTCCACGAGGCGCGGGGGAAAGAGAGAGAGGTCTCTTTCCCTCCCAGCAGTCAGTGTGTACCAAGGGTTTACACTGACCAAACGTGGGGTTGTCTGAAACTTGTTGGGCTTCCCCCAGGGCATTGCCTCTGGACCTGCTAGTGTGGGCGGGGACTCAGCGCCCCACTTCCCTGTGACTAGCCGGCTAGCAGTCACTGGTGTGCTCCTCAGGTCCTATTGGAAACACTTACCAAAGTGCTCCTGTGGTACATCCGCTGACCTCCCCTCAGGGTCACTGCAGCTGTGGGGCTCTCTCCTAGTGTGCCAGGGCCCTTCAGTCCTGGCCGTCCCCCAGGGCTCTGCTAAGGCACTTCAGCCCTGCCCCCAGACCTGTCGGGATCTCACGATACAGCCTTGTGCTGGTCCTGGGGGCTGGGGCTCGCTGTGTGAAAGGTGCTGTTTGGGAAAGGAGGGGTATCAGGGTCCCTCGAGCTCCAGACGTGCTCAGTCTTTGGCATTTGCTCTCTCCGAGTCAGTGCTTTGGATTGTTGCTGCACGCTGCGCTGATTGCTGCTCTTTAACTCCTACAGACTGTTGCTGATTCACTTGGTGCTCTGGGGCCTCTGGCTCCTGAGCTAAGGCTGACAGTCCCAAAGGGGCTTTTGCTGCTAGTGATCCGTTGTCTGCACTGTCGTTCATTACCTCTTCTCTTGCAGGCTGTGAATTTTTTAAGGACTACAAAGACCGGGATTACAGAGCTGAGGGTCTCGTATTTAACTGGAAGCAGGTACCAAGATCTCTCTGACGGGGTAGCTCTCGGTTCTGTTATGCCTGGCAATTGAATTTGGACTTTCAAAATAGCAGGTGAAGTCTGTGCTTCCTCCCTGGCACGGGAAGGGAATCAGCAGCCCTCAAACCAAACAAACGGAGGGCATCTCTGAACGCTACCTCCTTAAAAGAGTAGCTCAGGCCAATGGTCCAGCCTCCTATGGCAAGTGTGGTGTTCCGGTGTCCTGGTATCCAGCAACATGATGTCATCTGTATGTAATAGATGTCCTCTGTATTTGGTTTGTCTGTCCTTCATGGGAGGACAGCGGACAGGCCTTGGGGACCCTGGAACTCACCTGGCTGTACTGTAATGCTCCCCTCTCTCTTGTGGGGCAGACAGAGCGTAACAGAAGTGATGTAGTCTGCCCCGGAGGCTGGCAGTGCAAAGAGAATGAGAGAGAATGCCTTGCAGCTACCGGTCCTGGCGTCTCCTATTTTGGAGGAGCATGCTGCAGTGCAAGGGGAATGTGGGCGTGAGAGCGTGAGGGAAGCTGTGTGTTGGGGTCTGGTAATAACCCAAGTCATGAGAATTTCTGGGGTGGTGGGCGGCGGGCAGCACGTTGTGATGTGTGGAGTATCTGTGGGAGCTCCTCTGTACTGTAGGGTGGGAGGAATATGCTGCTCTCTTCAGGGGAATGGTCTCTCAAAGCTGAGACGACGTTTCCAGTCTCCAAGCACTGTGCAAGGGCATCACTTCTTTGTTCATAGAATGCTGAGGGACACTGCAGACAACTGGTTTCAGCTCTCAAGCAGCCTGTGTTCTTGGGTGGGAGTGGCTCTGGGACAGGTCTGCAATGGAGAACCCCTGGAAATGGCTGGAGACTGCTTTGTCCCCAGCTTTCTCCTCTCCTGATTGGAGAAACAGTCACGGTGTATGCCAATCACTCCAGCAGGTCGTAAGCATTCACCTCACGGCAGGCGTCCCCATCCAGAGGCGCTCTGTAGCCCTCATTAGGCAGAAACAGTCGTGCACTGGTAGCATCCAGAACACGAGCAGTGATCAGGTCACTCCACAGTTTGTGCTACTGGGCCCTGTTCTACTAGAAGCGTCGTTCGTCTCTTGCTGTTTTGCTGTCTGTAACTGGTTACCTCCCAATGGCTTCTCTTCTCTTCAGCAGTGCTCTGTGATTGACTGAGGTGTCTCTTTGCAGGATTATGTAGATGCTCCATTAAGTATCCCAGTGTCTCTGACTCGGTCTTTGAACATTGACTGGAGCGAGTACCAGGTGAGGAGTGGGGTGCTCGCTGGTGAATTCAGAGTAAGGCCAGAAGGGGCCATTCTGGTTCTCTAGTCTGTCCTCTTGCATGGTGCAGGTTGTGCAGCATCAGCCGGTGAGTCTAGGTGGCCGGTTTAGCTGCATGCTCTGCTGGGATGGCTCCCCTGGCGGCAGAGCTCTGTGAGTAGGAACATGCCTGTCACACAAGAGCTCAGATCATGAGGCTGTCACTCCCTGCATCTAAAAGCAGGGAGCTGCACGTACAGAATGAGCTCTCTCATCACTGCCGGTGAGGCAGTTCCATCCAAAAGGCCACTGCCCAAATCCTTTCCTGCCTCTTGCTTCCAAGCATGGTCTCTATGCCTCCCGCCCCATCGGTGTTGCTTCACTGGGGTCCTCGCATCTGCGTTTGCTCTTGCCTTCAAAGTGTGTGCGCTCGCGTGACCTCCTTTTGTGTCCCCACCACTCTTCCAGTGACGCCAGCCTCCACTTCCTTTTCTTTTTCTCTCCTGAGCACCTCCATGCTGTCCTGTGTGCACAGAATCGCCTTGTGGAATCATCCCTCCACCTTTGTCTGGCCTAATCACTCCAATACCCCCTTGCAGCATTGCCTAGAAAAACAGCTGACTTACACCCCCAAACCAGAAATGTCACTAACGTGGGGCATTCCTGGCCTCAGCCATTTTGCTTGCATGCATCGGTGCCGTTGCAAATTAAGCTGGGCAGTGGGGAGACAGCAACATGGCTGCCTGTTTTCTAGATGGGTTCAAAATCCCCAGAGAAATAGGCAGTTCTGTTCTAACATGCCCCATGTTGCTACTGTCCCTTGCACACAGCTAACGAGGCCCTTCTTGGATTTGAAAACTACACCCCTCGGCTTCAGAGTAGCCAAATAGTAGCTGCAGTAAATTACCCAATCCCAGCTGTACGGGCCTAGCTTGTGTAGGTTCACAGGGTGGGTTCGTGGAGTGATGCCTGTGAAAGGAACGTGAGACCTGCCTTCCCCAGAGAAGGTGTTCCCGTTCGACGGATTGCTGAAGCGATGACCCATCCTGCTCCATAGAGCCCTCCAGGTGCGATTGTTCAGTGTGGTGACGGCCTGCGAAGATGGTGTACATACAAGTGATTGTAAAATACATGCCGCGCCATCGCGTCGCTGGCATAGCCAGCATTTCATCCCGTTCTATTGATACATCACCAGCAAAAAGCAAAATCTGGGCCAAGTCCGTAAATGCTGAGTATTGCGCGCACGCCCTACCGCGCTCGCTAGACACTTCCAGGAGGAGCGTGCCTTCCATGGCACTTCTGGACAGATTTCATTTGCTACTGAAAGATTATCAGCCAGGGCTTCTTTCCCTCTGCCCTTCACGGTGCTAAGTGAGTCAGTGCTCTTGGCTCAGACCTGCAGTGGTGTGTGTAGTCAGTTCAGACAGGAACATGGACAACTCTCCACCTGACCAGTGTGCTCCCCTCATTCACTACTACTGCAGCAGCAGCAGCGCGAGTTACCGCTGAGGCTCCCACGGCTTCCTGAGCGCTGGCGTTTCCACGCTGCATTAGAGCGCAGCGGCACTACAGGCTGTTCCACTTCGCTTCCTGACGTTCCGCAGCTCCCTCAGCCTCTCTGGTTTTCCATGGCAAGTTGTAGTACGGAAGCGCCTGGCACACTCCATCCTCCACTGCTCGCCCTGGAGTATTAAGAGGCTCTCTCAGCCTCTCAAAGTTGGTGCCATTATTTGTCAAAGGATCAGCAACGAAAATATTAAAATACCATGAATCAAAAGTAACCAGCAGTCTCAGCCAGTCAGAGCACAGATGCCCTGGAGCACAGCTGACTCTATTCATCAGAATACCGGGCAGGCGGATGAACTCTGGGAATCGCTCACCCCAGGTATCCTGACAAGGTTGGAGGGAGAGCAGATGAAAGGCCCAACCTAAAATGTTGGGAGGACATGTGCCCCTGCCCCCTAGGCCTATGGTGTGTCCCTTTCCCCCACTTACCTGTTTCTGAGATTGCAGGCTTTGCAGAGCAGGGCATGTGTCTTTGTACGTCTGACCATCACCGAGCGCTTTCGGGTGCTACTGCAGTGTTCTGTCTGCTGCTGCAGCAGGGCCGAGAGGAGACTCCGTTCATTCACTGGCAGTGGGGAAGATTAGAAGGCTTGGTTGCCTGCACCCTCCATGTCTTCCCCAAACGCAGCCTTGCTGGGGTGGTGAGTGCAGGCTGCTGAAGAGGCAGAGCCCCCTGCAGTCAGTCACCACTTGATGGCCAAATGCTGATGGGCTGTGATCGTGCTAATAGGGCACTGGAAGGGTTTTGTTTACGGAGGTAAAATATCTGCTTCCCGTGTCCCTTTAGCATTTGAGCTCTCTGGATTTAGCCACCCTCCTGTGCTACTGCTGGGAATGCCGTGGCTCCAGAAGTCTGTTACCTGTCTGTGGAGCAAGGGGGTGGTGGGGGGTGGTTACTTGCAGACAGAGCACTCCAGTCACAGGGGAGCCTCTCACCACGGCATGCCTGCCCCAGCGCACGCTGCAGCTGGACCACCACCGCTCAGTCACCCTTCCACATACGCATTTGGGGTTTTGGCAGAAGTGGGTCAGCACCCAGTAGGGAGTTCTTTGGCTCTGGGTCGTCGTCCTGAACATACTGTGGCCCAGGGAGAGCTCAGCAGATTGTCTGTATTTCCTATGCAGCTTGGTCCGCCTTGCTGCTGTGATGGCAAAATGGGTTCTGTGTCCTCCCTTTAGTCAAAAGAACCTGTTCTCGGAGGTGTGAGCAGCAGAATTGCTTTCATTGCCCAGCCCCTGGTCCCAATCTCTGCCTTGTCGGCAGGGTCTCCTGGACTGCACGGCTGGCACCTTGGCACGCCAGTGGGAGGCCGGGTAGGGAGGGGGAGGACTGCCCCCTTGGACATTGCCATGGGATTGTCTGAGCCCTAGCGCCCTCTTCCTGCATTCGGCCGCGGAGAGAGGAGAGCAGGCTCCCTATGCTGCGGGGCAGTGGTTAATTGTATGCAGGGCCTCACCTCCTGTTCTCCACAGAGCTGGGACCTGGTGCAACAGACACAGAACTACCTGAAGCTGCTGATCTCACTCATCAATGGGGACGGTGAGGTTTGCTCCTTCTCTGCATTCCCAGCTGGCTCTGTGGCCAGAGCGTATGGGCTTTCTCCAGGGCACTAACACTGCCACTGGCCAGACCTTTTAGAGAATGTGACTTTCTCTTCCCGCCCCTTGTGGGGTGTTGTCCTGGACTTCAGTACTCAAAGGGGAGTCCTGTTACCCAGGAAAATCCCAACCCTTGGACCAGGCCTCTCCTTCCCCACTGGCAGGGCGGCTGATTATGTAAAAATCCCTTTTTGGGGGGGAGGGACAGCTCAGTGGTTTGAGCATTGGCCCGCTAAACCCAGGGTTGTGAGTTCAATCCTTGAGGGGGCCATTTAGGGATCTGGGGCAAAAAATTGGTCCTGCTAGTGAAGGCAGGGGGCTGGACTCGATGACCTTTCAAGGTCCCGTCCAGCTCTAGGAGAGAGGGATATCGCCATATATTTATTTATTTTATTTATTTAAAAATCAAATTGTCAAAGGCCAAGGTCCCATTTCCCCCCAAAGTGACTTAGACCCCAGCTCTGATGGGCTCCAAGTCACCCTGGTGCTTTTGAAAGCTGTGCACTAGGACACGGGTTTGTAGACGCTGGCGGGAAAAGCCGCTGTTCCTGTCTTGCTGGGGCCGTTTCTCTGGGCTTGGCCTCGGAAGGGCTCCAAAAGGGTCTCCTTTTATCTTTCATTTTCATTCTCTTCTTGCCAAGCCCCTCAGCTCTGGGCTGGTGGCACGCAGATCTAGAGCAGTGTCAGACACTGCACCCAGCACCCGCAGAGTTCGATCCATCAGGTCTCTGCCAACACCCTCACAGCCTAGGAGGAGCCATGGGTGACTTGGCCTGTGCCCTGTCAACGATCTGTATAATGGAGGTGGTGGTGGCCTGTCCTTGGCCACTCTGCTCTGTGGAGATATCGTCACATCTCTGGGGTGACAGGGGACCTGCTGCTCCTGGAGCTGAGGTCTAGCTCGTTCAGACTGGAAAAAGGATGGAAATGTTCACCTCAGGCAGGCGTGGTGCTTTGATTGGTGAGGGGTAGGGGAGGTGTAACTGGGCAGCTCTAAGCTGTGGGCCGGCTGTTCCCCCGTCATAGGGATTCCTTACTCCTAGCAGCTGGGGAGACTAGGATTGCAACAGTTTGGCATGACATGCTGAATCCAGGGACCTTCCAAGTCCTTCATTCTGGAGACAGCCCTCTCCCAAGAGGATGTTCTAGCTAGTAAGGCCAGCTGTGCTCTCCCTTCCCTCCCCTGCAAACAGCCCTCGGTGCTGCAGGGGAGAGGCGTGCAGTGAATCACAGGGATAGTGCCAGTAACGCTCCATTCTCCTTACAAACCTCTCTCTCCCTCTCCTTCCCGCCCCTGGAGCAGATGACAGCGGGCTCCTGGTACACTGTATATCCGGCTGGGACCGCACCCCTCTCTTCGTCGCCCTCCTGCGCCTCTCCTTGTGGGCCGTGAGTACGGAACGGACGTGCTTGGGGGTGGCTGAGCAGCCATGTGGCCCAAAGAGGGTGAAGAGCAGTCGCTGTTCCTAGCTACCAGGGCAGCGTCTGGAGAGCGGTGTGGGAATGGGCTCTGGAGGCACAGCCTGGTGTGCTGGCCTGTACTGAGGCCCAGTATTCCCAGAGGCAAGGTGCAGCTCTGCATTAGGGCTGCATCTGCACTTGCAGCCTGGCGAGAAACTGCTTTGGACATGAGATGGGGGCTGGTCCGCACCTGGAGGGGGGACAGAGCCAGCTGGACGTCCCCCTTTGTGGTGCTGGGAGACGCTCTCCTTGGCAGTTCCCAGTGGGGCTTGCACCCTCAGCCCCAGTTCTAGTGGCTGCTGCAGCCCTGAGGCTTCCCTCCTCTTTCCTTTCCAGGATGGGCTTATCCATGCCTCGCTGGAGCCTGCGGAGATTCTTTACCTGACAGTGGCCTATGACTGGTTCCTTTTCGGGTAGGTTCGCTGATTGGTGCAGACACTGCCCAGGACTGCAGGCTATCAGAGGGGCCCTCTCGTGGTCTGGTTAGGGGGTGACCTGCTTGGGTTGAGGGGCTGGCTTTCCTCGGGGGACTTGGCACATCTGCTTGCCGCCTTGCTGGGCGGGAGGGGCTTGTGCAGGTTCTGCCCGACGCCTAAGGCCGCTGCCTGTGCCTGACAGCTCATGGCCTGGTCCTTCACTGCTCGTTCTCATTCCTACTTTGTGATCTCCGTTCCCTTGCTCTCTTTCCAGGCACATGTTGGTTGATCGGCTCAGTAAAGGAGAAGAGGTGAGTGGCCCTGCAGGAGGCAGAACTCTACCACTAGGCAGCAGGCTCAAGGTAGCAGCAGTCTTTGCAGCTCGGCGTCTCATTGACCTGGCTGGGCATCCATTGTAGCCAGGCCTTGACGGCATTAGGACCTTGCGTCTGCTCCTTCCTCCCGTGAACGAGCGCTGTCCCAGGGCCCAAGGACTGAATGTAGGTGGATTAGATCTTGTAATCCCGACATGTCCGCTGTCAGTGCAGCACGGCCTTCCTTACCTCATCTCGGACAACAGTGCCCGGAGACGTAACGGTTCGGTTCAGCTCTGTGAAGGGACGCTTCAGGCTTCTGAATTCAGAGTGCTGAAACATAGTTAGTTGAGAAGTTGTTCGCAAGCTGGGTGGCTAACCTGCACGCCTCTCTTCGGGGCGCTCTGGCACCGAGGGGTTCATAGCTGCTATTTAGCTGTCAGCGCTATGGGCTGATGCACCACAGTCCTGAGACTTGTGATCCTTGCAGATAAGCTGTCCTGTTGCTGTCATTCCGGCAAGAGACATTTGTGTTGGGCGGTGGGAGCTGTGTGGAGCGCAGCCAGATCAGAGAGCAGGCTGTGCCATGATACTTGGTGTTGGGGAGGTCACTGCTCTCCTGAGCGTCCCTATTCTGCTGCTGGGTGACCCTCACCCTCTGGTGCTGCATTGGCAAGGACACAGGACCTGTCCTGGCCCTTCTCGACTGGGGTGGGCCTTGTGTGAAGCTCCTTGGTTAGGAGCTTTCTGACATGCACTCGCCCAGGTGGCCCATTCAGGGGGCAAAGGAACCTCCCTTGGCCAGGGAAGGGTGGTGGTACCACACCTGGGGGGGGGGGCTTCCACACTCACATCCAGGGCAAGCCAGCAGAGGGCTCTGAGACAGAAGGCCCAAAACGTGACTGTGGCTAACGCTGGATTCTCTGGTGGTAGCTGCAGGTGCATTGCTCTCCCCTCCCCTCAGCAGCCTCCCCCCATTAAAATAAGAGGCTGCAGCCCCTGTGGATTCTTCTCAATCTTCTCTCTCCCTTTGCGCAGATTTTCTTTTTCTGCTTCAATTTTCTGAAGCACATCACCTCTGAGGAGTTCTCTGCTGTGAAGCTGCAGAGGTAAGGAGCTTGTGCCGGCTGCTGCCTGGACTAAAGAGCCAAGCAACTCGTTAGTGCTGTTACCATGGGGAGATGGAAGCCCTGGTGTCCTGGCCCAATTTCCCTTAATTTATTCTGCACTCAGAAGGCTGAAGAATGGGGCCAAGGCTTGTGAGGTGTGCACATCATGCTCGGAAAAGCTGCCCAGGCTGAAATGTGCTCTCAGCTGAATGAAGTGTCTGTGGGGTCCATTAGCCCGGCTGAGTCAATGGCCAAGAGGGCTCTGACTCGCCTTCTGGCCATGCAGCAAGTCCCGTCTGTGCTGCTGTAAGTGAAGGGCCTTGGGGGAGCAGAGAGGGCTGGACAATAGCCCCTCGGTGTGTAGGAATGGCAGGAATCCAGCCCCTCCCCGGAGGAGGCTTCTAACAGCTTTAACTAAACCTCTCTCTGCATAGGGTTCTGCCAGGTCCCTCCAGGCTGCAGGAGCTGAGCGCGCTCCTCCCTTCCCACCCCAGCTGTGAGTTTGGGGTAGAAGCACCTCCGTTACCATCATCCCAGCCAGGGACTGCTTCGTCTCCGCTCCTCTGGAAGAGGAACGTTGGGACCCACAGCACTGCAAACACCAGTTCTGTTGCGTGCCAGGCAAGCAGAGGGACAAGCCCCATTCTGTTTGCCGTCCTTTGCTGCTGTGACGGAAGGCAGCGGGCATGCGGGCTGGGGACAGGTCGAGGGTCAGTTAGTGCTCTGAGGTCCCTAAACTGCACGGGCCCCTCTCCACTGGCCTGGCAGGATGGCAGCAGACGTCCCGTGGCTCTGAGCCTTTGTAACTGTTTCCCGTTCCCCCCAGGAGGAAGAGCCTGCTGCCTGGCTTCACGGTGGAAGAAATCTGCATGCTCAGTGAGTGCTGTCCCGGAACGCCGGCCACTCCCCTGGGTCGAGTACGGCGCTCGGGGCTGAATGGGTTTCTGGGGGAAGTGCCACGAGCTCTTCGTTCTTTCTCCACTCCACACACGTGAAGCCCTCGGGCACCAGCAAGGATGGGGATGGGAAGTAGGATGGGGACGCAGCGAATCAAAGGCTCCCAGGCTTGGCTTCAGTCTGCTCCTGTCTTCCTTCTTGCAGAGCAGAGGGATCGGGGCAGCACCACGAGCCTGAGCAGTGACTTCTCCCTAGTGCTGGAGAGTTCACCAGGAGCAGCTGGGAGCTTCACCTCTGAGGCTGTGGAGCTGATGCCAGCTGGCGCGCAGACCCAGGCCGCTTGGTAAGAAGCCACCCAAGTACCTGGCCAGGGCATAGCAGGCAGGGGCAGGTTCAAGCTGTTGCCTTGTGCAGTGCTCAGAAGGTGGCGTACTGAGCAAGGAGTTGCGCCCGCTCCATGTGGCACAGGCACCAGCAGGACACTGCAGAGAGCGAAGGAAGGAATTCAGCTGTAGCACTAACGCGGGCCCGTGCTACAGAGCTCCAGGGCCGTCTGTTCCAGGAGGTACTGAGAATGCTCCTGCCGTGAGGGGCTGCCGTGTGCTTCCGCGGGAGGCCTTCGCCTACAACCTGGCCCATGATCTGAGGACAGAGCAGCTGCTCGCATGGCCTGGGCCTGCTTTGCTTGTTTCTGAAATGCACTTAAATCACATCAAAGCCTGTTGTTTCTTGCAGTCTCGCCTGCTGCAGAGCTGCGGGTCCGTTTGCCCCAGTGATTCCATACATGGAGTGGCTTTCTTACTTCCCATTAGTGACTGCATCTCCCAGGGGACTTGGGTGAAGAATGATCACTCCAAAAGCAGGACTTCTTGGAGCAGTCCTCGCTCCCCGTGCACCCCGCTGGCGTCTCCTCCCACTTCCGCAGTGTGGAGGTGCCAGCTGGAGCCGGGGTTAACCTTGTACAGTAGGCTGCCCAAGCTAATAGTCGCCTCTATAAAGCCAAGTACCTGGCCTGGGGGCTGAAGCTGGCTAGACGGTTGGTTACTGCTCTTGGAGATGGCTCCAAAAAAGATTGCAAAACCCTAACCACTTCTCCTTAAAAGTGACGGGAGAGAGTCTCTCCTAGGTCTGGTTACCCCTGTGGCTGATATGAAGCCACAGTGGTGAAACGGGGGTCAGGAAAGGGGGTGTATCTGGCAGACTCGCTATTGTAGGGACAGCTGGGTTTGGGGATTTCAGAGCCTTTCTCTGGGGTTGCCCCTCTGAGTTTAATTTCTTTCTCTCCTCTCCCTAAACGCAAGCAGCGATGCTATTTTGTGCCGCAATTATTTTAAATTAAATCTGGGCTGTGCTTGGGGCATCTGGAAATGCTCTGGGGGAGAGTAACCTGCGGCACGCTTCTGGCAGCCCAGGCTTCCTCACGCCTTGTGCAGGGACATGTTTAACGAACCTGGGGACCGTGAGAGCAGGGATGAGAAGGCTGAAACAGCGCGCTTGCGTACCTGACCTAGTGCAGGGTCACCTCTAACGTGAGCGACTGTCTGTCCACAGCAAACCGACCGCGACAAGTACAAAGCAGCCCCCCCACCCCAGGGCTCTGGGTAATGGCCAGTACTTCATAGGACCCCCACAATGGTAGGCCACAGACTCAAAACCTGAATAGCATTGTTCCTCCCCCAGGCGCTTCCTGTTGAAGCAAGACATGGACTAGCCAGAATGTATTGGGAAGGCTAGAGGAGGAAACAGCTGCTGTTCTTGTGGGGTTGACTCACACTGGTGTGTTTTTGCTTCGCTCACTCACTGTGGGTGCCGGGGGGCTGGGGCATTGCTGTGGGTGCCAAACAATTCCACGTACATGTGTTTTGCCAAACCCGCAGGCTCTCCTTGCTTGGGTAGACCCTGAGATCCTTGCAGGTTACGCAGGGAGGAACGTTGGCAGAGTGCTGACCTGAGGTCCATAACGCGTCGTTAGCAGCTGAGGTGTGGGACATTTGAGGCCTGGTATACACTAAACGTTCAGATCAACATAAGTACTTGCTCAGAGGTGTGAAAAACCTGAGCACCGTCACTGTACCTGCCTAACCCCCAGTGCAGAGACAACTCCGTCGACATCCTTCTCAACCTAGCTACTGCCTCTCGGGGAGGTGGAGTTCCTCCAGTGTTGGAAAAACCCCTCCATGGCTGTGACAGCAGCATTGCTGGGGCACCTCAGCCCCCATGGTGCAGACAAGCCCTTGCGGGGTGAAGGGAGGACATAGTGTTCTCCTCTGTACAAAGAGCTGGGTTGAGCTGTGGATTCTCTGGTGTCTGTACTTGTGGTCTCTCTGGAGGCCAGGATGGCTACACTAGCTTGTATGGGGCCTTGGATTTAAAACCTTCCTTCAGGGCTCTGCCTGCCCCAATTCTTGTCACAATATTGGGCATTTCATTAGCTCTGCTGGTTTGCACTGAGGACAACATTGCAGTGCCAGGAGGGTAAGGGCTAGAGAGGGCTTTGGCCAACTGCTTGTAGTTTGGGAGAACGGAGCTAGCGCTCCTCCCAGGAAGTCCTTGGTGTCTGAGGAGAACCCTGCTTGACTTGCAAGGCTGGGGGACCAGTTCATAACTCTCCCTCCATTGGCAGGCATGTAAGGGAAGCAGGAATGGCTTTCAGCCAGGAGGTGGTGGTGGGCAGCAAACTGGACAGGAGTTTGGAGTGTGGTATGACTAGAAGAGGGCCAATGCAGAGACATGCCAGCCAAGTAGGGAGAGCAGCCCTGTTTCTAGAGCTGTGATGCGACTGCACCCTTCAGCGGGGGGCCCAAACGGAGGAGTGACAGCGATCAGAGGCCTGGCACAGCTGGCTGACTTGTCAAGAAAGATTGAAGGGACGCAGAGGTTTTGTCCTCTCCGATCCCTCACCTCCAGCTGCTTACACAGTTTTATTCACCTGAGTATGTCTACACTGCTGTGAAACCCCCACCGCTGGCCTGCGTTGGCTGACTCCGGCTCTCGGGGAAGTAAAATTGCAGGATAGACGTTTGGGCTCAGGCTGCAGCCCAAGCTCTGGGTCCCCACGAGGAGGGAGCGGTCCCTGTGCCCAAATGTCTACAAGTCAATTTTACAGCTCCGCAGGCCGAGTCAGCTGCCACAATCCAGCTGCAAGTGTTTCATTGCAGTGCAGACATACCCTTCATGACAGCACTGCACGCGTCTATGGGCATTCACTGGAGTCATCTTTCCCCAGAGACATGCTGGGAGGCCTGGCGCTTGGGGCATGTTAAAATTAGATGGGACAGAACGTTAGAATATGCCCGTATGGGCCGATCCTGCCCTGGCCCCAGGTGGGCTGGAATGGCCTCTTGCTCCCTCTCTTCTCTGACATGCCGCACTCCAGAAGTGTGAGCTGGCTCGGGGGGGCGAGAGCTCAGCAGATGCTAGGGGCAGGGCACATCTGTCTGGCAGACTCTGCTGGTGCAGTTACACCTGACTAATTCGCCCTCCTGGGCTCGGCGGGAGCTGAATCTCTGTAGTCGGGGGGGCGGAATCTCTACCCTGATATGGAATGGCTTCCTGCATGGGGAAGCTGACTTCTCACCCAGGGCTCCTGTTGTCCTGCAGGAGGAAGAGCCGCACATCCTCTCCCCAAACGGTGCTCTGGAGCCGGACCCCACAGTCTGAAGACAGACCGCCTTACCAGGAAGCAAAGTCCTCTAGCTCCTCCTCCTCAAACCATTCTGACACCTTCCTGAGGGTTGGAAGCAGCCCACTGGAGGTCCCGAAACCCAGGTGAGGTGCACCAAAGCAGACCATTTCTTAGCAAAATGAAAGTCGGGTATAGCGAAAGAGAGCTGCATTCATACTGCTCTGAAGACCTGGTGTGCAGTGGGTTCATAGACTGAAGCTCAGAAGGGGGCTATTATCTGTATAATACAGGCCAGAGAATTGCTCCCGGTGATTCTTGCCTCAGTCCATATGCACAAATAACATAAGTGTGCGGAGACAGAACTGGTGGTGGCAGTCCCACCTGACATGAACTGTGTGCCGGTCTCAGCCCCACTGATTCAGTAAGTACAGGGTCTCTGGTCTCTCCCTCCTGCATGCTCAGCTCTCCCGGTGCAGGAAGTGCGCTCTGTGCTTGGAAGCGAGTTTTTCAGTGCATGCACAGGAGACTTGAAGCGAAGTGTCATGTGGAGGCGGGGGGGACGGGGACCTGCTCCAACTGAACTGCACCCATTGACATCTGAGTCTGTTCCCCTGAACCCCTGGGCACCCCTGGCAGAGGAGATGTAATCGCGAAGAGCGGGCAGTGAGGCTTGCACAGCGCAGGGGCTCTGAGCCTGTACATCAGGCTGTGTGGTGGCTGTGCTTTCCCACAGTGCAGGGGGGCGTGGTGAGAACCCAGGGAAGCCGGGAGATTAGCCAGGACACAGGCTAAAACTTGGGCTAAAACCAAGTGAGTTGCTTTCCATAACGAAGGGCATTCCAGCAGCCTCTGGAGTCTGATCACTGCCTGTGTGCAGCACCAGTGAGCTGGGGTACTTGGGAGGGGAGTCTGGGGAGCGAGGGATGGAGAGGAGCCTGCAGCTCCGACTCTGTGTGTTGAGGGCCAGTGAGGGAGAAGATGTTGTTACGCCCTTGTTCACTATTACGTGGGGTTTCCTGCTGAGTTGTCGCTGGTGACTCCCATCACAACAGCCGCCATTTAAATTGTATTGACCTCTCCTCAATCCAGAGAAACCGAAGGAAAACAGGTAAAGCCTTTAATTGCACTTGGGGGGGGTGTGTGGAGTCTGTGTTACAGAGAGAAATCACTGACAGTCTCTGTAGGTAGTCCGAAGGGTCCTCTCTGCGCCGCAGGCAGTCATTTCGATTCTCTTGAGCTGCTGCTGCCGTTTTGTCTTGGAATGAACAGGCTCAGATGCTGGGAAGATAATGGTCCAAGGAGGGCGGGGGAATAGCAAAGAGAAATGCAGCTTCTGTCTCTTGATGGCTGCTTTCGCTTGCAACCTCCCTGCTGGAGTAACAGGCCCAGCGTAGCCCCTCACTGACACTGGCTAAGCTGCCTCTCCGGTCACAGGCTCCCAGTCTGCTGTGAAAGGAGGCGCTGTCCTGGCAGCTCAGCCAGACTTTTTGCCTCTGTCTTATAAGAGGGGAAGGAAGAGAAACAAGGTGGGGGAAGGAAAAGTGACCCCGGGGAGGGATGACAGGACCCCAATGTTCAGGATTTAGCAGACGTCGGTGCAGCTGATGTCCCTCCCTGAGTCTGTCTGGTTAGGATGCCTTTCCCACTCGGGGTGAACACCCAAGAGAGTTGTGCTGGATTCTGGGGTCCCAAGAGATGGCTGGGGAGAGGCAGTAGCAGCCAGTAGGGTAAAGTTTGTTCTGTCCATCCATAGGCCCTGCTGGTAGCTCTTTCTCTGCCCTGATAAACAGTGCCCAAGAAGGGGTGGCAGTCTCATGCCGTTAACTGGGACCAAGCAGAAGTACACTGAGATTTCCACTAGGAACATTCCTCCCCTTTCTAGAGTCTTCCAGCTCATCATTACGCTGATCCGTGACTTCCCCAGGAACTCTGAGCACAGCTCTTCTAACATGACAAGTCCTGTTCATACTGGCTCCAGCCCTGGCTGGCTCGTGGAGACAGTTGTGTGTAATGGGCTGAGTTGGACTCTCGTTCCCTTGGACAATTGGAATATACAGGCTCCCGCACAAGAGCATGGGGTGGGGTGAACCTGGGCTGGACTCTGCAGCGGTAAATACTGGAGCCAGGAGCACAGAGGAGGACATCAGTAATTAGGCTGAGGGGATCAAGTCAGCTGTGTGCAGACAGCTGGAACCCCTCTCGGCCAGCAGCTCCAGCACAGCGTGGAGATGTGCTTCCCTTGATACAGAAGCAGCTTGGATTTCCTCTCCACCCCTGTGTCCCCGAAAGCCAGCTGTAAGCTCATGGCTGGGTGACCCTAGGGAAAGGGGTGCAGCTCCAGCTCCCACTTCCCTGCTGAATCTAGCCACCCCTTGGTCCATACACAGCCTTCCGTCCTTCTCCAGGGATTGAGCTGATCGCTCCTGGGCGAGCTGGGAGCATGGTCCAAATACACCCTCCTAATTAGAGACTGACATGGCTGGGGCCTTCCCCTTGTCCTGAATTCCATGAGTGGTGTCTGCATGTCCTATGGCTGGGGAGAGGAAGGGATTGTATCACCCCACTCAGCACTGCTGGTGGCACCTCTCTGGCTACATGAATCCAGGTCACAGAGGGTCTATCACAATCTCCAGCTGAAGTTCTACCTGGGGACGGGGGGGAACATACATTTGAATGCAAAATAGGCAATATTATTATTTCCTAGATCGTGTGTTTCATCAGTAGATCTCAGTGCTTCCCACTCATCAGTGTATGTATCCCTACGCCGCCCTGTGAGATGGGAGAACGTGACTAGCCCCATGGTACAGAGGGGCACAGAGAAACTAGGTGACTTGCCCCAGGTCTCCCATGGCCCAGGCCAACACCCACTGACCTGTGCTGGAGGGAGAGGGGAGCCCTTTCCCTTGGCCCCTTACGAGCAGTGTTCAGCAGCCAGACACTTGGCTGGGGTGTCCTCACGGGAGCGGCTGGAGTCCACTGGCTGAGCATGCTGCCAGAAATGCTCTTGTCTCTACAGCTGGAGCCTGGTTCCTGGGGAAGGTCTAAACTGAGGAAACAACTGCCCTTGACTATCTAATCCTCTGGCCATGTGGTCATGGCAACAAAACACTTAGCCAGGGCGGCAGCAGCAGGGGAGACATGGACGGTTCCTAGTGGGCCAGCAGCACTTCAAGCAGCTCATCCCAGTTGTTCCAGGTGCAGCCAGAACGGAGAGCAGAGTAATGCCGACGGCACCTGAGCAGGACACCTAAAGGTTGAACACCAGGATGACCCTTTAGGTGTTTCCACTGGGGCATCCTAGAAGGAAATGTTGCATATGTTACACAGGGCCAGTGTGTCGGCTTCTCCAGGGGCTGGAGCACAAGAGGTTTGCCCTGGAGCTTCTGTCAGACTAATAATGTGATTAGTGGCCCATGACCCAGTCCAAAGGCAAAGTCAGATGTCAGGTCTCTGGTTGACAGAAAACCACTTCCCACCACATCTCTGCATAGGCTGTGTCCCAAACTTGCTAGGCATTTGCAGAGCAGGGCACAATGGTCTCTCCAGCTGAATGCTTTGTGTCTAGAAAGCAACACAAGTTGCCTCTAACTCCTTGTGCCTGTGTGGACTGAGCTGTAGATACGGTGCCCTGAAGCCCACGTTTCACACTACTCCTGGGAGTAGTAGCCTGGGTGAAGCTGCAGAAAAATGCAGTGTGTCTGCGTTGGGGCATTGACTCGCGAGCACACACATCATGACGCTGGATTAGCAAACTGGACAAACGTTGCCTGTGCTTTTAAGTCAAGTCTATTAACCAACCCTGGTGTGCTGTGTTCTGTTAAGAGGCAAGGAATCCAGCCCCGGGGGCTTCTGGTGGCTGTGTGAATCACAGGAAACGCGAGCTCTTTAAATGCTGCTGCAGCCAGTTCAGTAATGTGCTCTGACTGCAAAGAGCAGCACCCCAATGGGTGTGGCTACTCAGTGGGATCTGTGGATGCTGTAGTTGGGGACCATAATGTATTCTCTTCAGCCAGCATTGGGACATTTTTCTCACAGTTGCTTTGAGGTGCTTGGTAGCTAGAGGTTTTACCATGTCTGTGCTGGGCATCTGTCATTCTCTATGTCCTAAAGAGAAACCAGGTCCAAAGCTTGCCAGGACCAGGACTGAAACACCCGACTGCAGAAGGAAATGAGAAGTCTTTCCAGAAGTGAAGCTCTGATTATGCTACAAATTGAACTGATACTGGGGCGAAGAGTGTGACGTTGCCAGGACCCTGACTGAGGTCCCAGAAGACTGGAGAAGGGCTAACGTTGTGCCCATCTTTAAAAAGGGGGGAAAGGAGGAGCCAGGGAACTACAGACCAGTCAGCCTGACCTCGATACCTGGGAAGCTACTAGAGCCATGTATAAAACATTCCATTTGCGAATACCTGGAGGACAGAGGGGTGATCACTAGCAGCCACCCCCCACCCCCAGTTTTGTGTCAACACTTTGGAGGATGGAGCTAAAATTCAAAGGGATCTTGATAAGTTGGAGAACTGGACTATAGACAACAAAATGAAATTCAACAAAGACAAATGTAAGGTGCTACACTTAGGGAAGAAAAAACAAATACACAAATACAGAATGAGGGAAAACTGGCTTGGCAGCAGCACTGCTGAGAAGGATCTGGGAGTTGTGGTGGATCAAAGTCTCAACATGAGTCAGCAATGCAATGCTGTTGCAAAAAAAGCAAATGCAATTTTAGGTTGCATGAACAGAAGCATAGCATGCAAGTCACGGGAGATGATAGTATCGTTCTATTCAGCGCTGGTTAGATCTCAGCTGGAGTAATGGTGTCCAACTTTGGTCACCAATGTATAGAAATGATGTACAGAAATTGGAAAGGATCCAGAGGCAAGTGTCAAAGATGATCAAAGGGAAGGAATGCAGCCATATGAGTAAAGGCTGAAGGAACTGGGTATGGTTAGTTTGGAAAAGAGGAAATTAAGAGGGGGGGGGATCTGATAGTGGTCTTCAGATACTTGACACAGCCCTGGCTGTGATGATTTAGTTGGGATTAGGTCCTGCTTTGAGCAGCGGGTTGGACTAGATATCTCCTGAGGTCCCTTCCCACCCTGATATTCTATGATTCTATGAAAGGCTGCCACAAAAAAGATGGAGAAAAGTTCTCTTTTGCCACCAAGGGCAGGACAAGAAGCAATGGGTTCAAACCATAGCACAGCAGATTTAGATTAAATCACAGAAAAAACTTCCTAACTAAGAACAGTGGGACAGTGGAACAGAGGCCTCGGGAGGTCGTGGAAGCTCCTTCACTGGAGGTTTTCCAAAGGAGGCTGGAGCCACCTGTCTTGGATGATTTAACACAACAAATCCTGCACCTTGGCAGGGGTTAGACTAGATGACCCTTGCGGTCCCTGCTAACCTGTAGTTCTGTGATTGGCATGTGGCTTATGCTGCAAGGGAATTGTGCTGGTACAGTATTGTGCTCCAGGATGCTACAGCATTAAGAAGACTCGTAAATAGGTGCCTGAGATTTAGCCAATATTGTAAATGCCACTAGCTGCCAAGTGCCACTTACCAGCTGTTTCCATCCGAGGGCTGGAAGGGGCTGCAAGAAACCTGCCTGTCCTTCCTCAGGAATCAATGCTCTAGTCCAGTTTGTGATCGTTTTAACCTTCTAAAGAGCATTCGTACTTTGCAGCTGAATTTGGTGGTGCTTGCACTAGTGTAAGGGTGTAGGGAAATGCAGCCTCTTCTCCACACGGTTTATAACAACATGGACAAATGGCATGTGAAGAATGGCAGAAAAGGGGTGAGATGCAAGCCAAGCAGCCAGGCTGGCTGACACGACTCTTCTCACACTTGGTAGAAGAGGGACTAGTCTTGGCTACTCCTGTGCTGAAAGCCTTGACTCCCTCCATGCAGGCGGAAGTCCGCATGCTCCGAAAGCCAGAGCGTGTTCTGTGGGAACAGGTGCTGCATGGGGAGCCGTGACCTAATTAAATGGAACCACTTTAGGGTAGCAGTTGCTAGTTTGTGGCCCGCCTAGGTCCTGCTGCACTTGTGTAACGGGACAGCCGTGCCACTCCTCTTTATATTCTGTCCGTCTTGTCTCACTAGCCTGTCTCTTATTTCTGAGGGATTCTCCTCCCATTGGGGGCTCTGAGGCTCATTTTCATCCTAGCGTCCCCTCTCCGCCATCGGATGCTTGTGAGAAGGGCGCAGCTCTGATGCAGATCCCGCTGTGACAGCATATGGTTGTGTGCACCCCCTGCAGACAGCTTCGTTCCTAAACTAGCTAATCTATTGCCCTCTTCGGATCTGACTCTCAGTTGTGCTGGTGTGCATGCCACCCAGTCTCCCCTCCCCTGCTCTGTGGGGTGCACCTCCATCGCGCCTGCATGTGGCCATCACCCACCGCGGTGCCTGTGCTTTGGATGTGCTCCGCACTAGAGCTGTAGCTCTTGTCCCTTTCCCAAGTGCTCTAGGGAGTATTTCAGTTCTTTGACATAATTAATGTGGGGCCAGTGCAAACCTGAATGGAATATTAAAATAGACGTGGGCTGCTGTACCCCCACCACTCACTTTCCATTTAATTAAAAACGACTCTTGGTTCGATGAGTCTGCCCCAGCAGGGAGTCTCAGAATCCAGGAATCCTGCTACAGAATCTAGGTCCAACTGAGCCTTTATTATTTATGCACTAGGTATTGTATCCGGTGACTGCCTGACATATTCCTATTGAACTAAAATCTCAGTCTGGGATACTCGTTCCTTACACCTGCCACCACCTCTCTCTTTAGTATGTTTAACCAAGGAAGAATGGATTCCGCTACAGGGGGAGAGGGTGTTTATCAAGCTCCTAGATGGAACATGGAGGCCCAGGAAGCCGAGGCAGTTGGGAAATAGACTGGGGTAAGAGGAGTTTCCAAAAGTTCAACTTCAGTCATTCCACCAAAAATCAAAAGGCCGTCGTGGGATTTCCAGGGCCCGTATGAGCTACAGCCATGAACCTTGCTGCACTAAGGCATTCTGGATGGCTGATTATAACTGGGAATAAACACTTGAAAGTTTGAAAAGTCCTGTTTCTATCCTTGGTCACCAAAAGGTTAGTCTGGCAACTTACACAAATTGTATAGCTGTCTTCCAAAAAGTGGCCATGTGTGGTTGGGTAAAAAAGATATGCAGCTGTCACCAACGTTAACTGATTGTAGCCAAGAAAACTCTTGGAGAAGAATGGCTGCTCAGGCATTGGTGCTGATGGTCAGGCCTACCCACAGGGCATGTGTGACGAAATAGGAATGTTCTTAATGTTTTCTCTGAATACTGTGTAGGTGCTTCAGTTTCCCCTATGTATTTCTTAGGTAACTAGGTGGTGGGATAAGGGTGTGATTGTTGGAAAGCCCGAGAGGGCAGGTGTGCAGGGGTCTGCACAGAGAATGGCCGACACCCTGTCTCCTGGCAACTGATGGACTGGGCCCCTCTCCTGCAAGGTGTCAACTGAAGGTGTTGGAGAACAAAGAGATCAGGTGGCCTCCTGGCCCGGGAAAGAGACAAAGGCCAGAGAAGGGGCTGGAGGGAGTTTCAGTTTTGAGCTGGCTAGGTAGGCCGGGGGTGGGGGGGAGGAGGAGGCCCAGAGCCTGGATCTGGGCTCCCCACCCCCCAAGATGGACCTGACTGAGGGGTCCTGGTCTCTGTACCTACAAGCTCTGTGTTGGACTGTGTTCCTGTCGTCTAATAAACCTTCTGTTTGGCTGGCTGAGAGTCACAGTGAATCGCAGGAAGTGGGGGTGCAGGGCCCTGACCCCCCCACGCTCCGTGACAGCATGTTGCTTGTTTTATTATCCACATCCCTTTTGTAAGGAAAGGAGTTGGAGGGCTGTTGTAATAGAAGTATCCAGAGTATCCCGACCAAGCTCTGCCGAAAGCCGAACATACTCTTGTGCAGGGTCTGCATCGTAGGAATGTCCCAATTCCTGTAGCAATAGTTAGCAAAGGCACAAATTTGCCTATTGTACATGGATCCTCAACCTCAAACCTGATTGCAGTGTGCAGGGCTGGCTTTTTGACTTGGTGCTTCTGGAGTGGCTAGGATCTGCTCTACAAGAGGAGAAATTGGCATCTGTAGCTGCACACTACCTAGCTTCAAAACCAAGTGTTACGGCCACTTCTCTGACAATTCTTGGGGCTCCGAACCACTGTTTCTGTTTCAGCAGAACCATAATTGGAGGGTGGCTTCCTGTCTGTCCTCTATGCCAGTTCCATTTCAGTGTCTTTACTGTTCTGAACTTCCCCGTTTCCTGGACAGAGCTTTTGTGTGGCTGCACAGTAATGGCCACGTGAAATGGGAATGAGATTCCCCCTTCTGGTAAATCAGCAGCAGATGAAGTGTGGTGAAGGCCCTGACCTTAGCAAGTAGAAGGAAAAAGTTCAAATTCTGGAGGATACAGCAAGAGTTGGGGGTGCAGCTGCTCTGGGGCAGTGGGACAGGCAGGATGGGCCATAAGGAGACTCCACACTGCTGATCCAGTTCAAATAGTATTCATCTCCCCTTTGGCCTTGGAGTTGGTGCTTTGTGCTTTCTGTTGTCTTTTTCCTCTTTGGCCTGCAATGCCTCCTTTTAAGAACTCCCAAATACAAGGGTTTTAGGCACATCCTTGCACCATTTGGACGCCTTTGGTCCCCATAAGACTAAACCTAAAAGAGCAAATTGCTCCCTGGTGCAAGTGTTCTGGACCTCCGAGTTTACAGCCATGAGGAGTCTGGCCCAGAATCGTCCTTGTCCATGTCACGGGTGGGCTTGGAGAATCCAGACACGTGCAGCCCCATTTTCCCCAGGAGCCTCCAAAGTCCTTGTGGGTATGTTGCTGTCATTCCGCTCCAGGCCTGTCCCTTCCGTTCGCCCTGGCCGGTGCTGAAGGTGGCAGTGGCCTGGACAGAATTGCACTACTGGGCTATAACCACAACAGCTGCTGTGTAGTTAGCTCCTCGCTGCCTAGAGGCTTCAAAGAAGAGGGCTGAAAAACCTGCCTTACAGGGAGACCTCAAAGCTCTCCCTAGTCAGCTTGCCAAAGAGAGGGTTTGAGGTGACCCGATCACTCTGGAAGTACCGACGTGGGGACGAGGTGTCTGATACTAGAGGGCTCTTCAGGCTAGCAGACAAAAGCACAAGATGCAATGGCTGGAAGTTGAAGCTAGCGAAATTCGGGTTCAAAATAAGGCAAATTTTTAAGTGGGGGTGATTAACCATTGGCCCAACTTCGCGAGCATTCGGGTGGTCTATGTGACTCCAAGTTTGAATCTGTTTCCCCCCAGGGCAGGCTGTACGATCTCATTGTGGGTCTGCAGCGGCTGTAAGACAAATGATTTTGGCAGAAGACAGTTCTTTACAGTTGCCCCTTGTTCTAGAGCGCTGGCACATTCCTTTCTGCCTCCAAGCAGTCTCTTCTCTTCCCTCTGCCTCCAAAACCTTGGTGTGCCATTAGTCTCACTGCCCGGACTTCTCCTGCAGCTGGGATCATCTCACCTCGACATGAACCTGGCCTCACCTAGCGACACCAGCAGAGCACTCCTCTGTGTGTCCCCTGGTAATGCCTCTGCTGCACGTCATCCCGCTTCGCTCTCCCCTGCCTTACTGACCTCACACTCAGAATCCATCCTGGCTCCTCACCCTCAGCTCTTCTCTCACTAGCTGGTGCCTCTGTTCTACCTTCTGTGCATTCACTCTGGGGCTTGTCTCATCCCTCTCCACCCTGGCTTCTTCTCAAACTCAGCCCCTCCAGAATAGATCTCCTCACCTTTCTGCCCAGCCCCTGCCCCCGGCTTCTCTTGCCTGGCTCTATTGGCAACTCAGAATCCTTCCCATAATCCTGCTGTCATTTCACGTGTCCCCTCTCCCCACAGCCAATTGCTAAGTCCTCTTGCTGCTTTGTCAAGCTCTAATTCACCTTTCCTTCTGCCTGCCTGCAATGCACCATAGCTACTGTCACCTTCCTGGGTCTGGCCTCCCTGCCTCTGATTGCTCCTTACTCCCTCCAAAGAGACAGCTGGTGTCCCCTTCCTCACCTCTTCTTTGAATTCCCATTGCCATCCTGTCTCTTGCTACAGCCTTGTCCTCACCCAGACGCCAGCCCACACCTGCAGTTCCACTCTCATTTCCCCTGCTGCCCCTTGCTTCCTGTGTTCTTCCCAATCCTCTCCCCTCTTCTGGCTATCAGCATTGTACTGTCCTCATCTGCCCAGCATCCTCTCTTCCGTCAGATCCCTGCTCCTTTCTCTCAAGGAGATCTAAGGGGGGAGGGGGAGAGCACCTCTGAACTCTGGCTCTGGGTATGAGGAGCTCCTTGGGCTAGGGCGTGGGATGTCCTTGTTATCGGTTTGCAAAGCACCATGTAAGTGTAGCCTTGGGGGAGCAAACTGGCTTCTTTACATTTGTCCCCTAAACCTTGTGCTTCAGCGACGCCCACCTGCCACAGCAGGGAATTTTTCCCTATAGCAAACGTCACTTGGGATCAGCCCTCAGAACCTGGCTTCTGCATTTCCACCTGTGACGTGCAGCGTTCCAGCGCTCACTGGAAGCATTGGAGCGGGCTCTGCTCTTACCACCAACAGCTCTTACTGCTTGGGTTCGTGCCCTCTTTCCTGGGAACCAGGAGATCCTTCTTCCAACCTTGAAATAGCATCGTCATTCTCCGGGGAGGGTGTCCCCAGAAGCTTTTATCTGCTGGGACGGGAGTCCTCGCCAGGGGGAGAGCAGCAGAATCCCTGGAAGATCAATGAACTGGAGAGTCTGGGGACAGGGATATACATCTCTCAGCACAGGCTCCCAGGTAACAGGCAAGTGATAAGCTTTAACAGCCAACCCCCATTCTGGGAGAGGCCTGTGCTAATTCTGAGCCATGTTAAGAATCCAGAGGTGGTCGCATTGAGAACCAATCAAGTGTCTCTGATATAGGTGTCATGGCCTTTTACAGCTGGAGACACACTATTCTCTGCATGTACTGGTGACCTTTAAGACTCTGGATGGCTACTGCTGGTCAGTGCCAGCAGCTGCCCGAGCTCCAGGCTATGATGACATGCTAATAGCCCAGGGATTTTTCTTCAGTTCTTCCTTAGGTTGCTACTGTAAAATCAGCAAGTAAACGGCAATGCTGGTTTGCTTTCCAGCTCCCCACCATCATGCTGTCACACTCAGAACCACCTTTCAGATTGCTGAGAACTCTGCGTCGTGGGCCATGTGCCTACGCAGCCACCTTGTAGGGTCCAATGACTTTAGGCACTCCCAGGCGTCTGCTCGTGGAGATTGTCAGAGGAACTCCTCCAGTCCACTCATGTTTCTCTTTCTGGTAGGAGGCTGCATGCGTTGAGTACATCCTCTTTTCTGGGCTCCTTTTCCTGTCTTGGGGGCATTTTGCCTAACTGCCTGCTCCTGATGAGTGAATACAAAGCGTCTTCATAGGTCTTCAGTTCTGTGCTCGCTGGGCACACGGGGCGCCGGGGTGGCTGCTCTGCCTTCTCCCCCAAGATCAGGGTTCCCTCAGGGACCCGCATTCCACTGACAGGGCTCTCGAGGACTCTCCCAAACTGTCTCCGGTACATGAAGGCACCAGACAAGCCACATTCTTATTCTCAAAGTCCCTGCAGTTGCATTTGGATGTGTTAACAGCTGAAGTGGGCTGTGGAGGGATGCCCTTTGTGGGGCAGTGTCCATGGTTCTGGGGGCAGGACGTGCTGATGGGTTTCCCTGTTCCTGCATGATCCTCTGTTTCTTGCTAGCTTTGCTCTACCAGCTCACAAATGAATCTACTGCTTTCTCAGTCACAACCAGCTTGGCTTCTCCTTTTGCTTTTGGAAGGAAGGTTTGCCTTGTGCTATGTGCCAGAATCACTTGTCAGCGCACCCTCACCTCCAGTATCGGAACGTGCTGGCACAGATGTTGGCAGTCAACCCCACTGTGCCCACTGGCGCACGAGTTTAGCAGAAAAGCCTGTGATTGCATGACTTCACTGACTGCCCCATGTCCCCTCTCTCTTTCTGACCCAGATCAGTGGACCACTCCCTGCCTGGATCCTCCGTTTCTACAGACTTTGGCAGCTGGCAGATGGTAACAGGGTGTGGCAGTATTCAGGAGCATGCAATCCTGAGCACAGACGCCGCTCTCCCTGGCAGCTTCCCGGATGAGCTCCCTAACAGTTGCCTGTAAGTGTACTGAGCACAGAGGATGGCTCCCTGTGCGTAACAGTTGGCTGGCTATGAAACTGGGACAAGCCAGAGAGCTTCATTAGCCTCAAGAATAATTAGGGCTCCCGAAGTCTCCCCTGCCTTAACGCTTATCAGAAGTGCATTCTGCCACTGAGCCACGGCGCACGCGCTGCCTGGTTGCTGAGCGCCAGGTGACCCGTGCCCAGCCTTGAGGCAGGGGAAGGAATCCCGGGCTCTTCGCTGGAGCCATTGCACCATTGGTACAAGTTCAGCGACAGGTTGCAGTTCTGCCTTATAACACTGAGGGGGGATGGGAGGAGTGAGTCAGGCCTGTTTCTTTCCCTGGATCCCACTTAGCCTCCCTGGGTCTGTCCACACAGCAAAGAAGAACCCAGCTGACTCGGACTCGCAGGGCTGTTTCATTGCTATGTTGATTCCTGGGCTCCAGCCCGAGCCTGGAAATCTACACAGCAGTGAAACGGCCCCACAGCCCGAGGCGGCTGGCACAACCCAGCCACGGGTTTTTCTTTGCTGTGTACATAGACCCTTTATCTCTACCATGTTTTAGAATCATAGAACTGCAAGGGACCTCGAGAGGTGTCTAGTCCAGTCCCCTGCACTCAAGGATTCCAGACCCTCCAAAATATTTGAGCTGCTGCTTTTTTCCCCTTCCTTCCCTCCACCCTTAGCTTGTCTTACAGCTGTCCACGTGCTCATGCCATATCGGAGCATGGTTCAGTGCAACCCACAGTGCCAAATAAACACTGACATTTGCTTCATAGAACTGTTGTGAAGCAAACACTCTGCTCCACAAACAGAAAGTTACTTGTGAGGGAACTTCAAAGACATTAAATGCATTTTAATTGCAACTAAAAAAATGTAGACTGATGCCTCTACCCTCTGAACTGTCAATCTAGTGATTGCAAAGTGGTGGATTCAGTCTGTGCGCTGCACTGTGAGCTAATCGTATTGCTCTAGTTTTGAAGACAACTGCACTGCTCTCTCCTAGCATCCGTTTAACATGCTGTGAGTGAGGGCTTCAGGAAGCCTCATAAAATGGGGTGAGGTGGAGGGTCGGAGACCTGGAAAACACATTTCTTTGGAGACAAACTGTCCATGCGACCAGCCGTATTTGATGAAATGTGACCATCTGTTGTCCTGCAGGCCAGAACCACAGCAGCAGCTTCTGTACCTTCCTGCACTGCTGCAAACCCTAAACTAACAGCTAGAAACCCTGGAGCCGGCCCTGCTGGGCACGACCTCAGAACGGCCTCTTCTAACCCAAGCTTCAGCCACACAAGGTGGTGAGAAGTCCTCCTTTGCAAGAAGCACTCTGTGCAGCTCCGAGATGTGATTGACAGCCAGAAGGGGTGGGAGGAGAAATCTTGAAGGACATAGTGTCAATGAATGACCAGCGGTGCCGGGAACAGCAAGTACTAACAATGTGGGATTGCAGCTGAGGTTCACTCTGAAGTCCTAGGTGGGTCTGGCCTCAAGCCAGCGCAATCTCCTGGAAGTGTTGCCTCTGGTTTGGGATTTCAGTGTGAAGAGAGTCACTAGCTCCACAGCTGTGACTTGTGGGTCCTGGCAGGGTCCTTCTGCTGCAGTGGACAGGTCTGCACCTGGAATCTGGAGCATGTGAAGTGCTCAGAGTGTAACTTCTGGGCCCAGCCAGACCGAGGGCAATGGACAAGGGAGAATTGCTCATTTCCTCAGATTTGTATCATCGATTAACCACTGCTACCCCCAAAATATTCACAACTGAGACCGTGGCCCCGATGTCCACCTGCCTTGGGTTTCCATGGCTTTCAGACCTGTAACCTACTTAACCTCCACATGCTGGGGCTAGACCAGCCATCGGGAGTGGTCTGCCTCTGGGTCAAGTGAGGTAATCCAGGGGACTTCTCCAAGCCTGATCTGGGGTTCAGGTCCTTACCTTCTCTGCTGAGCAGCAGCCTTGGTTGGTAACCGTTGCAGCTGTCTCTCAGTTCAGGATGCAAACCAGTTTCCATTTTAATTCCCTCTGGGTATGCAGCTTGCACCTAATGGGCTGAGCTTTCCCAGGCTTGCTCTCTGCTGACAGGACATTTTCCGAAGAGTCGTGATGCAGAATCTCTTGTGGGCCTCTACCACAAAGGCTCCAGTTTGGAGTTTTGGCCTGGACATAGTCTTGTCTCATGCGCTGCATCCTCTTGTCCCCTTAGCTGGGGTTTAAACGTCCCGTGAAGCTTTAACACCTCCGCAGTAGCCGAGCCTACGATGGCAAAACTGGGGGTCTGGCTGAAAGCCTGCCTCAGATCTTTGACTGCTCATCAGTGGGTGTATACATGACTTAGTCTGCAGTACTAACAACCATTAGTTGGCCTCTCTCTGTTGAAGGAAACCAGGCCACCTTTTTTTCCTTCAAAAATAAACGGGGAATCTAAATATGAAGCACTCCAGTAAAGCTGCGCAGGTAAGCAGCTGAAAGTTGGGAAGTAAATACACGGCAAGTCCAGATGCACAGCCAAAGATTTGCCCTTGTTTCTATGCTGTATGAAACAGTCTGATTATCTGAACACTAGGAGATTTTTTTATTTGTCATATAAATATGTAATTCTTTTTTTGAATTTTAACAAGTTGCCTTAATATCCTGTGCCAGGGAGTTCCACAGGCTAAAGTATTTCCTCTGTATCTGTTAAATGTGTTGCCTCTCCAGCATGCCCTTAACTAACGGCCTAGTTGGCTGCCTCAGTATCACTTGGTGTTTTTAAGCCTCCCACCAGATCTCCCCTCTTGCTGCTGTTTCCGGACGAATGCTGTTTGCTGTGGGTGGTTAACGCTTCCACTCACGAACTGTGCCAAGGGAGAGCGAGCCAGGCGCTAGTGAGATTAAAGGGAAGTCTCTAGGGGAAGGTTTGTGCTCTGCCCTTGGCATGACCTTTGAGGAATGTCTTATTCTCTCTGGGAACCACGCTCTGCTCGTTGGTGGAGACACAACAAGGACTGCTTCAATCCTAAACCCTAGAACAGCTGCATTTGAACTGTAATCACTCTCATCTGGAATATCATGTTATCTTCTCTCTCCTCCCCCGCCCTGAAGCTGTACCTAGAGCAGCTGGAGAGGAGAGCGGTCCCAGGGGAACCAGGCCCTGCTCCAGGAGAGTGAGGCAGACACAGTGCAGGCTTGCAGGGGAACAGATGTGAAAAATCTCTTCACTCTAGTGACTGTGGCTGGAACCCTTGGGGATTTCACCCCCTGACCCACCTCCCATAATCCAACCTAGCTTGTCCCGTGCTCAGAGCTGGCTGTACGAGGATGGGAGGTGAGAGGGGCAGAAGAAAGTGGGAAATACCCAAAGATCCCTAAATGCTATCACTATAATCGTCAGTCCAGCAGGATCCCAATGCACCCAACTGCAACTCACTACAGAGGAAGTGAAGTGTAGTAGTATCCACTTAAACTGCATGTGGGACCCACTTAGGTTGGAATTTGGCCAGGATCCAGGGTAAAATCTGACCCGTGAACTCAGAAATGAAGTGTACCATTTTCCACACAAACGGCTCCTAAGGGCCTTGCAGACATGGGCAGGCGAAGCAAAAAGTGAGGTATTGGCAAGGGACAATGGAGCTGCAGGCCCAGCTCTTGGCCCATCAGCTGCAAAGCCGACGGCCGCGGCCAGTGTGGACTGAGGGAGACAGCTCCTGATGCTGTCTGCTGGGAGGTCTGGGACTGTTGTAAAAACGAGGGATGTGATGGAGGGGGTTTGGGTGGGGGAGGGAAGCGGCGAGAAGGGCTGGTTCTGCTGCCTTCATAGGGGGGAGAAAGCAGCACTGGCAGCACCGTGGCCCAGTGCTGGAGAGTTGGGGCTTGGAACCCTGAGACGAGGCTGGCCTGGGGCCAGGACCCCAGCCAGGATCCCCTACTCGAGCACCAGCTGCCAGGGACTGGTTAGTAACAGGTTCTACCTGGGAGAACCTTTCTGCTGCCAACTCCCTGGCTTGGAGCCATCTGGCGTTAGCTGGCGGGGGGGTCGCAGCCAGACTCCGTGGGGGGCTGTGGCATTCCTGCCTTGCTAGGGGAAGGGCTGATGTGTACCCACTGTGGGGTACAGCTGGGGCTAGCTGCTGACCCCTCCCCCCTCTGTCTTGCAGGCTGGTGCCAGTGGCAGGGCGAGAGTCCCGGCTGGAGGAGGTGCGCTCTGCTTTCCTAGCCACCTACAGCAGCACCATCGGCCTGAAGGCTGCGCCATCCAGCCCCTCCGGAGCCCTTGGGGGCCTGCTGGAGCAGTTTGCACGGGGCGTTGGACTGAGAGGAAGCAGTAGCACCCTCTGAACATGTTGCACACCTTGGACTGGCTCCTATGTGTGTCCAGCAGCTGAAGGAACCTAAAAGCCATGCGAGTGCCAGAGCTGCCCCTGGGGCCTGTCCTGCCGCCTGCCGCTGGGGCCCGGCCCAGAGCGGGCAGGGGCTCCTGCCCCCTGCCAGCCCTGACTGGCTGCGACAGATCGTTTCAGTAAAGGCATCTGCACCCCTGCCTTTGCCCTGCCTCTTGTTTCAGGCCATGGCAGCACTGGGGGAGGGGGAATGGCCTTGGGTGCTTCCGTTTGCTTAGCATCCCGTGGGGTCTGAGTGGGGCCGGAGCCGGGTGCCCGGCTGGCAGATGCTCTTTGCCTGAGTCTGCTGGGGCCAGCTTGGCCACTAGGCTGAACTCCTGCCGGAGCCTGGCAGCAGGGCTGCAGCTGGGGGGACGGAGGGACAAGCAGCCCCTGGCACGATCTGGCTGGTGCTGGGGGGCCGGGGGGGGGCGTCCCCTGCAACGCCACTCACGGACCTTGGGCCTGGCTGCCCCTCCGTCCTGCCAGCAGGGTGGGGTTCTGCTCCTGCCCCTCCCCTCGTGCCTGGGCGGGGGTCCTGGCCCTTTGCCCCCCACTGGGGACCCCTGCCAGAGCCGCCTGTGCCCGGGGCGGGGGGTTAGGGGGCAGCTCTGCCCTGCCCGGGGTCCCTGGGGGGCGCCTGGTGCCCAGGGCTCCGCTGGCCCCTCGACGGAGCTTTCACGAGGGACGGGCGGGGCGCGCTGCGGGCTCCCAGGGGCCGGTCCCGGCGCCGGGCGGGGAGGGGGCCGCGGCCAGACGCGCTGCGCCGGGCGAGCGGAGCGGACGCAGGCGGGGGCGGAGGCAGGGCGCCCGCGGGAGGCTCCGGCTCGGCGCACGGACCTGCCCGGGGCCGCCGCTTCCCCGCCCCTGGAGCCCGCCCCGCGCCTGCCTGAGCGCGGCGCGCCCGGAGCGCAGCAGCCGGCAGCGGGGATGGCGTCTCCGGGAGCCCTGGAGCCGGCGCCCGCCAGCGTCCCGGCCACCAAGCTGGAGCTCTCCGTCTCCTGCAGGTGCGGGGCCGCGGGCAGCGCCGGGCGGGGCGGGAGCCTCCGGCAGCCGGGGCCGAGACAGAACTTCCCTCCCCGGCCCGGCGCGGGGCCGTCGGGGAAGGGGGCGCGGGGCGGGCAGCTTGGGACGGACGCCTCGGCCAGAGGGAGACTGAGCGTGCAACGCCTGGCCATCGTGTGAGCGTGCAACGCCTGGCCATCGTGTGCGGGGGACCACGTGTGAGTGTGCAACGCCTGGCCATCGTGTGAGTGTGCAACGCCTGGCCATCGTGTGTGCGGGGGACCGCGTGTGAGCGTGCAACGCCTGGCCATCGTGTGTGCGGGGGACCGTGTGTGAGCGTGCAACGCCTGGCCATCGTGTGAGTGTGCAACGCCTGGCCACCGTGTGTGTGTGGGACCGCGTGTGAGCATGCAATGCCTGGCCATCGTGTGTGTGTGGGATCGCGTGTGAGCGTGCAATGCCTGGCCATCGTGTGTGTGTGGGATCGCGTGTGAGCGTGTAACGCCTGGCCAGCGTGTGTGTCTGTGTGAGCGTGCAACACTTGGCCATCGTGTGTGCGGGGGACCGCGTGTGAGCGTGCAACGCCTGGCCATCGTGTGTGTGTGGGACAGCGTGTGAGCGTGCAACGCCTGGCCATCGGGTGTGTGTGGGACAGCGTGTGAGTGTGCAAAGTATGGCCATCTTGTGGGGGGACAGTGTCTGAGTGTGCAATGCATGTCCATCATATTTGTGTGGATGAGCGTGCAATGCCTGGCCATTGTGGGAGGGGACAGTATGTGAGCATGCAACACATGTTCACTCTGTGTGAGGGACAGCGTGTGAGCGTGCAACGCATGTCCATCATGTATGTTTGGGAAAGTGTGTGAGAGTGCAATGCATGTCTGTGTGGGACAGCGTGTGAGCGTGCAACGCCTGGCCATCGTGGGGGGGGGGACAGCGTGTGAGCGTGCAACGCATGACCATCGTGGGGGGGACGACAGCATGTGAGCGTGCAATGCCTGGCCATCGTGTGTGTGGGGGACAGCATGTGAGCGTGCCACGTATGTCCATTGTGTGTGTGGGACAGCGTGTGAGCATGCAACGCATGTCTATTGTGTGTGGGGGACAGTGTTTAGCGTGTAACACATGTCCATCGTGTGTTTGTGTGCAATAGAATGAGCGTGCAATGCATGCCTATCGTGTGTGTTTGACAGCATGTAAGCGTGCAGTGCATGCCCACTGTTTATGTGTGGGGCAGCCTATGAGCATGCAATGCATGTCCATCGTGTGTTCGTGTGCAACAGCATGCGAGCCTGCAATGAATTCCCCGTGTGTGTGTGTGTGCATGCGACTGTGAGCGTGCAATGCATGCCCACCATGTGTGTGCGTCGGACAACGTGTAAATGTGCAATGCATTCCCGTTTGTGTGCAACAGCATGTGAGCAACGTATGCCCATTGTGTGCGTGCATGGGACAGCATGTGTGTGTCTGCGACGGCCTGTCAGCATGTAACACATGCACAGCGTGTGTGCGCATATGACAGCGTGTGAGCATGCAACGCATGCCCACCATGCATGTGCACGCAACCATGTGAATGTACAACACATGCCCATTGTGTGTGCATGTGCAACAACACATGAGCATGCAAAGCATGTCCATCATGTGTGCTTGTGTGACAACATGTGAGCGTGAAAGGACATCCATCATGTATGTGTGTGTGATGGCATCTGAGCATGTAATGCACAGCCAGCCTGTGCACAGAGCGTGTGAGTGTGCAATGCATGCATGTATGCCTGCTGTGTGTGCATGTGAGCACACATGCATGTCTACCATGTGTGCATAGAGTGGGTGTACATG
This sequence comes from Platysternon megacephalum, assembly GCA_003942145.1. Taxonomy (NCBI): domain Eukaryota; kingdom Metazoa; phylum Chordata; order Testudines; family Platysternidae; genus Platysternon; species Platysternon megacephalum. The sequence goes on along the minus strand of QXTE01000358.1, from coordinate 356,877 downwards.
AGCGTGTGTGCAGGGATAGTGTGTGTGACGCACGTGCAGCCTGCGCACACAGCAAACTTGCTCTTCCGTGATTATTTCCTCTTAACCCCTAAATGTAAATGCAGTTTTCGTGCTGTTTGCTGGTGTGAACGACACCCACCAGCCCTCACCCCCGCTCAGTGAGACTTCGTCGGCATGACCATGGTGCAAGGGCCGTGTAAGGGTCTGGTCCCACTTGGGGAAGAGCCTGGCCTGCCTAGTGAGCCCCCGTCTCCCGCTCTCACCCAGCGCCCCTTCCCCAGCAGGCGCTCGCTTTCCCCCGGCTCTGTACGGCCTGGCTGTTAGCCTCAGGCCCAGGCAAAGACAACAGCTGAGGTCTTCCCAGTGGCTCCCTACCTTGCAGCTTGGGATTCCCACCCAGCTGGTTCCTAGGCGCACGCGAGGTGGTACCAGGGGCGCAAAGGCAGCCGGGCGGGCGTGTGGAAGCCCTGGGTGGGCGTGTGGAAGCCCTGGCCGGGCCGGAAGATTGCGCCCAGCAGCGCAGCCGGCAGCTCGCTGGGCACCAGCCAACGCAGGGGCAGCAGCGCCCAAATGTCAGCCTGGGGGTCCATTGACTGTTCTGCCCTGGGGCCCGGAATTGGGGCCTGGGCCCCGGAGCTGCTCTGCTGCCACCTGGGAACGAGCCGGGGGAGGGTACGTGCGGAGAGGTGGGCGGGGTCCCTGGCTGCACATGGCTCCAGTGGGCAGCGTTTGCTCACGTTCTCACCACGTCTCCAGAGCACCCCTGGTTCTGACCCCAGCCCTGTTTTGGACGGGACAGAAGGCGCTTTCAGGGCTGTCTGGCTCCATTGTCCGAGGAGAGGCAGAGGAGACTGCAGGAGGGCAGGGGACAAGGGGCAGAGCCATTGGGTGTCCTGGGGAACACGTCTGCTCTGTGCAGCGGCCAGACGCCCGAGCTCTGGCTCCTGTTCAGGTTCATCACTGGTTTTCAGTTGGGTCTGACAGCACCGTGTGCTCACGAGGGTTGTGGTGAGGCAGGGCCAGGGTACGAGGGGGCTGTGAAGCGGCACCGTCTGCCCGGCTCCTCGCCAGGGGAGCCTGAGGGGTTACTGGGCCCATGTGCACCCCTGGGATCCCAGCCTGACTGGTGCGAAGGGAAGCCCCAAAACAGCCAAATGAACTGAACAATTGCGACCCCTCGAGGCTCTGGTTAAAAATAGGCCTCAGGGAGAAGCGCCTCAGCCAGCTGGGAAAGCAGCCAGGGCTGTGACTGGCTCGGAGCAGATGGAGACCCACACCCCGTTCCTGCAGGAGCAGGGACTAACTGTCTGATCTCGAAGGGCAGCGAGGAAGCTCTCGCCCCAGGAGGCGGGGGGCATGGGCCGGAGCAGCAGGGATGGATCGCTCACATCGCCCTGTGCTTTGGGGGGGCGAGATGCAGAAATGGCATCCTCTCCCCAAGGAGGCGTCTGCCCTTTACAGCTGTTCTGAATTCAGCAGTTGTTGCCTCTGATCAGCCAGGGGAGCTCTCTGGATCAAGAGAGCTGAGCACCGCACGTACACAGAGTGCAAGGCTCGGGCGCCCGAGCGTCTCAGCTTTCCCCGGGCCTCACCAGATCACCTCCCTAAGGAAACGGACCTGCTGGGCCTGGCCCCTGCTTCCAAAGGATTTGGGCCCTTTCCCCTCTGCATGGCCGTACAGGGGCTGGAACAGTTTGTGCAGTGGGGGGCTGAGAGCCAGTGAACCAAACTGCAACACCTGGATATGATGGAAACCACTTCAAGCCAGGGGGTTCAGCAGCCCCCCTAGTTCTAGCACCTCTGTGGCCGTAGCTTGGAGCCTGCTCTCAAATGTCTGCTCTTTCCCTGCCATGGGGACGAGCACGTCAGACCTATAGGGATTGAGGACGGGGAGCGGGAGGGAGGCCGGGTAACAATCCTTGGAGCAGTCACTTCTGTGTCTCCTTCCTCATGGCCCCCTGTGCAGGGTGCAACCTGAGCTCATCTGCTTGGTCCCTCTTCACCCCTTGCCACCTGCCTCTGACAGACCCAGCTGCTCACAGCAAATCCAGGTGACTTGTACAGAACTCCCGTTTCCCTCACCTGCCCGTCCGTCCTCAGACTGAGCCGGGACGCGCCCGTGTGGGGGCTCTGTTGCAAACAAATATGAAGGAACAGTGAGAATTTTGGAAGTGTTGCAGGGAGGGGCCTGGGCGTGTCTGTGCCGGGATGGGGCAGGGACCCTTGGTGTTTTACAGCCCCCAGGCCTAGCACAGGCCGGCAGCTGGCCTGAGGGGCTCTAGTGAACTGGGACCCAGGCCCAAAGGGCCCCTTCTCCAGCTGAACAATCTTCCCTTGTGTGGCTCTGCCCACCCTTGGATCCTGCTCCACTGGCCTGGGCCGTGTTCCCAGCGCAGGTGGGGAAGAGTGGAGGGACCCCTCTGTTCTGGCTGAGTTCCTGAGCAGTCCCAGCTGGGTGGGGGGCTCAGGCCCCCTGGGACCCTGGCCCAGAACCAGGCAGGGCAGAACCCTGCTCTGAATGTGCCACCAGCCTCGGGCTGGGGTGTCTCCCATCCCTGGTGAGAGCAGGCGTCATGGGGCACAGGAAAGAGCTCGGTGGATTTAATAGCAGCCTTTGGTGCTTTTCAGTGTCAAACTCTACGCAGTCAGGAATGATCAAAGTGCTGCGGCTGCTGCTATTTCGGGGGGTGGGGGGGCAGCCCCTGGCACCCGCTCGCTCAGTCAGGCTATTCAGACCTTGCTAAGTGTCTCTTTTCTTCTCACTTTGCCCCCCCACCCCCCGCCCATCACTCAGCCACCACCGAGTGCGCTAGTAAATGGGTTCCCTGTCATGTTCAATCACCGTCTGGGCCAGAGACGCTGCTTCTTCCTCCCCACGTTCAGCTCGCCGACCCTACCTCCCCTCCCGTGCATGCTCTGCAGTGCCCTGCCCAGCCAGCGCCCTGCCAGTGCAGCCCCCTCCCTGCACTGCTCTGCTGCTCTCCAAGCACCTGCTTCCCAGCACCAGCTCTCGGCCCTGTGGGTCGGCCCCGGGCCCACATCCCTCACGAGCCCCACAAGAAACAGGGCCCTGAGGCTGGCCAGTGATGGTGCCCTCAGCGGTGACTGACAACAGAAACCAGGAGTGCTGGGCCTGGTGCTAGTCCCTGTACCCTGTGATTCCCCCCTTTCCTCCTCTTACACTCACTGATGGTATGTTGGGAGCTCTTCAGGGCAGGGACCTTCACTGTGTGTGAGCAGCGCCCAGCAGCGGGGCCCAGACCCAGGCCTGCGGGCGCAAGGCCTCTCCCTGCTCTGCGCCCTCTGCCTTGGCATCCCCCAGGGCTCCCGGGTGGAGGGGGACCACATGTCGAGTTTTGGCCGGGACAGTCCCTTTTTTAAGCCCTGTCCCGACTTCTTTGTCAAAAGTGGGCATTTGTCCCGTCTGTTCTTGCCGACTAGATCAGTTGGCAAAGAGCAAACAGGACAAATGTCCACTTGTGTCAAAAATGTGGGGTGCGGTGCAGAGGAACATGTGGGGGGCCGAGCAGTGACCCCAGCCCAGTCAGGGGGGCAGGCAGGGCTCGAGCGAGCAGCGACCCTCGCGTGAGGAGGAGGGCTTGGGCAAGTGGGGAGGGCCAGCCCTGTGGGGCGGAGGGGGTCTCAGGCCAGCCCGTGCAGTGTCCTGTTTCCCCTTATGGAGCGTCCCTGGCACAGCACACAGGGGTCTGTTTCCGCTCAGCTGGCTGTGCCTGTTAACCGGGCAGGGTC
>QXTE01000358.1:340040-352147 GCA_003942145.1 Platysternon megacephalum | reverse complement strand
CCCCGCCCCCACAGCGCCCCTGCTGGGAGCCCCCCCCCCACAGCTAGTGCCCTGCCCCGCCCCCACAGCGCCCCCTGCTGGGAGCCCCCCCCCCCACAGCCAGCGCCCCGCCCCGCCCCCACAGCGCCCCCTGCTGGGATTGCACCATGCCCACCCCATCTTGGTTTCTTTTCATGGTTTATAAAGTGTGGGTTATTCTGTTTGTTTAAAAGTGCTGCCTGTGATGGTGGCGACTGACGGGGAGCTGAGGGCCGGGCTCCCCTCACCTGTGCACACCTTGAGCCCTCTGGGCAAAGGGGAACAGCCGCGTTTCCTCCACACACTGCACAGAGCAGATGTTTCACCCAGAGGCCCCAAAGGGAGATACAGGCAGAGACAGGACCCCGGGGCTAGTACAGGAGCCTAAACAGCCAGGGCTGGGGCTGCAGGGTCAGGGCACTGTCGCGGAAACGACCCCCTAGGCAGAAGGGGGGGGGGTATTTTCTCCACAGCACCCTCAGCTAGTAACCGTCCCCCGGCTGCCTGCGGCTTTGCCTGCCCCGCTGAGTCCCCTCTGCACCCCCACACCACCCTGGGGTGCTGCAGCCCCTCGCCGGGCTGGACTCCGCAGTGGATCTGCCCAGGAGGTCGGGGCTGCAGGGACCAGCTGTTAACAGAAGTATTCATTGTAGTTACTGTTTGTGCCGCTGCCATGGCAACGAGGAGAGGTTCTACTGAGGGCCAGGCAGGCCCCTCTGAGCTTTGGGGGAGGGGCGGGGCCCCCCCCCGGGCACCTCCCCACACAGACAGTGGCCTCCTCTCCCAGCCCCCAACACCCTCCCCCCGGCCGGGGGACCCCGTGTCTGAGCTCCTGGGTGCAGAGTCCACTGAGGTGTCCGGTTCTGGCTGATGGGTTTAATGCGGACGGACTCCGGAGGGAAGGGGAGGCCTGGCCTGGGCTGGGAGTGGGGAGGGCGGCTGGGCTGGGGCCCAATGCTCGGGGGCTGCAAGTTCTGCAGTCGTTCGAGCTCCCTGGAGCCAGGTTCGTAGACCCCGGTTCCCCCACTTCTCCCATTGCTGGACGAGTCTCCAGCCTGGCTCACGTCCGTCTGTCTGTCTCCCCAGGAACTTGCTGGACATGGACACCTTCTCCAAGTCTGACCCTGGTACGTGTGGGGAGTGGCGCTGGCTGGGGACCGGCCTCGGGGCGAAGTCCCTGGCAGGGCAGGCGGGCAGCAGGCCTGGGCAGCTGCGGGCTGCGCCTGGCGCTGAGCGGAGGGAGGGGTGTGTGAGGGCATCAAGCTGCACAGCCAGGGCAGAGACAAACCTCTGGGGCAGGGGAGCAGGGGTTCTGCACAGGCCAGCTTGGCCCAGTCAGCTGAGACCAGCACTGGAGCCTTGTGGCAGAAGCAGCTTTTGAGAAGGAGACGGGGCTGGTGTGCGCGTGCAGTGCAGGGGGGATGGGTGGGTGTCCGTGCAGTGTGCAGTGTATGCTTGGTGTGCTGCATGTCTGGGGTGGGGTCGTGTGTGACGGGGTGCATGGGGGCGTGCATGAAGCGTGTATGCTTGGTGTGGCGCACAAGGGACGTGCACAGTGTGTGCAGGGGCACAGGGAGAGTGCAGTGTTGGGATGTGCAAGGTTAATGTGTATATGGGGTGAGCAAGGTTAATGTGTATGTGCAATGTGGTGCACAAGGTATGCCCGTGTGTACGCATGCAGTGTGATGTGCAAGGTATGTGCGTGCAGTGGGTTGGTGTCCACGAGGTGTGCATGTGCAAAGTATGCCCATGTGGGGTAGGGGAGTGCACATGCAGTGTGTGCACAGAGGGGTGGGGTGTGCAGTGTATATGTGCGAGGTGTATATGTGCAGTGAGGTGTGTGTGTAGTCACTGTAATGTGCAAAGCATGGGTGCACAGTGGGGGGGTGTATGAGGAGTGCATGCACAGGGTGCACCTGCATGAGGTGGGGAGAGTGTGTGTGCACAGTGGGGGAGTGTGTGTGAGACATGCAGTGGGATGCGGTGTGTGGGGGGGTGCAGTGTGTGAGATGCAGTGGGATGGGGTGTGTCAGGGGTGCAGTGTGAGACATGCAGTGGGATGGGGTGTGGGGGGGTGCAGTGTGAGATGCAGTGGGATGGGGTGGGGGGGTGCAGTGAGACATGCAGTGGGATGGGGCGCAAGGTGTGAGATGCAGTGGGGTGGGGGGTGCAGTGTGCGATGCAGTGGGATGGGGTGGAGGGTGAGGGGTGGAGTGGGGTGGGGGGGGGGTGTGTGCAAGGGGGGGGGGTGTGTGGGGAGGGGGTGCACAGGGTGGACGGGGTTGGGGTGGGGAGAGTGTGTGTGCAGAGGGGGGGAGTGTGTGTGAGGCATGCAGTGGGATGCGGTGTGGGGGGGGGTGCAGTGGGTGAGATGCAGTGGGATAGAAGGGGGGTGCAGTGTGAGATGCAGTGGGATGGGGTGCAGTGTGTGAGATGCAGTGGGATAGGGTGGGGGTGCAGTGTGTGAAGTGCAGTGGGATGGGGTGCAGTGTGTGAGATGCAGTGGGATATGGTGGGGGTGCAGTGTGTGAGATGCAGTGGGATAGAATGGGGGTGCAGTGTGAGATGCAGTGGGATGGGGCGCAGTGGGTGAGATGCAGTGGGATATGGTGGGGGTGCAGTGTGAGATGCAGTGGGGTAGAGTGGGGGTGCAGTGTGAGATGCAGGGGGATGTGGGGGGGGTGCAGTGTGTGAAGTGCAGGGGGATGGGGTGGGGGGGTGCAGTGAGACATGCAGTGGGATGGGTTGGGGGGGGGCAGTGTGAGGTGCAGTGGGATGGGGCGCAGTGTGTGAGATGCAGTGGGGTGGGGGGGTGCAGTGTGAGACATGCAGTGGGATGGGGTGTGGGGGTGCAGTGTGTGATGCAGTGGGATGGGGCGCAGTGTGTGAGATGCAGTGGGATGGGGTGTGGGGGGGTGCAGTGTGAGATGCAGTGGGATGGGGTGGCTTCTGATGCAGAGACAGTCATTAACCCCGCGCTCTCCTCTCTGCAGTAGTGGTTCTGTTCATCCAGGGGAGTGGCAGCAAGGAGTGGAGGGAGGTGAGTGCCCAGCGTCAGCGCAGCGGGGCCCGTCCCAGTGCCCGGAGCAGGCACCCTGCCGGCTGCCCACACCCTGCCCCCACTGCAGCAGGGGTTGATGTTTGTCCTGCTCTGGCACAGGCTCCTTACGGGGTGCTCAGGAGATCCGCTTGCCACCCCAGCTGCCAATGCGCCCTGTGCCCCCCACCCCGCAACAAGCCAGTGGGCTCATCTGCCACGGCGAGTCTTTGTCAAGGAGAGAGCAAAGCTGAGCAGTCCAGGGTGAGACTTACACTGTCTCCTCCCACTCCCCTGGAGCCCGGCCCCATTCCCAGCGGCTCCCAGCAGAGCCCGGCCCCGTGCCCCGCGGCCCCCGCAGCCCCGCCTCGCTCCCAGCAGCCCCCAGCAGAGCCCGGCCCCGTTCCCAGCAGCTCGCAGCGGAGCCCGGCCCCGTTCCCAGCGGCTCCCAGCGGAGCCCGGCCCCATTCCCAGCGGCTCCCGGCAGAGCCCGGCCCCATGCCCAGCGGCTCCCAGCAGAGCCCAGCCCCATCCCCAGCGGCTCCCAGCAGAGCCCGGCCCCATTCACAGCGGCTCCCAGCAGAGCCCGGCCCCATTCGCAGCGGCTCCCAGCAGAGCCCGGCCCCATTCACAGCGGCTCCCAGCAGAGCCCGGCCCCATTCGCAGCGGCTCCCAGCAGAGCCCGGCCCCGTTCCCAGTAGCTCCCACCAGAGCCCGACCCCGTTCCCAGCGGCTCCCAGCAGAGCCCGGCCCCATTCGCAGCGGCTCCCAGCAGAGCCCGGCCCCATTCCCCGCCGCTCCCAGCAGAGTCCAGCCCCATCCCCAGCAGCTCCCAGCAGAGCCCGACCCCATCCCCAGTGGCTCCCAGCAGAGCCCGGCCCCGTGCCCCGCGGCTCCCTGAGCCCAGCCTCCTTCCCAGTAGCTCCCAGCAGAGCCCGGCCCCCTTCCCAGCGGCTCCCAGCAGAGCCCAGCCCCCTTCCCAGCAGCCCCCAGCAGAGCCCGCCCCCACCCCCAGCGGCTCCCAACAAAGCCCGGCCCCGTGCCCAGCGGCCCCCGGAGCCCAGCCTCGCTCCCCGTGGCGCCCAGCAGAGCCCGGCCCCGTGCCCAGCGGCTCCCAGAGCCCAGCCTCGTCCCCAGTAGCTCCCAGCAGAGCCCGGCCCCGTCCCCAGCGGCTCCCGGAGCCCAGCCTCGTTCCCAGCAGCTCCCCGCAGAGCCCGGCCCCAATCCCAGCGGCTCCAAGCGGAGCCCGGCCCCGTTCCCAGTAGCTCCCAGCAGAGCCCGACCCCATTCCCAGTGGCTCCCAGCAGATCCCGCCCCCGTTCCCAGCGGCTCCCGGAGCCCAGCCTCCCTCCCCGAAGCTCCCCGCAGAACCCGGCCCCATCCCCAGCGGCTCCCAGCAGACCCACGCCCCCTCCGCGGCGGCCCCCAGAGCCCGGCCCCGTTCCCAGCGGCTCCCAGCGGAGCCCGGCCCCGTTCCCAGCAGCTCCCAGCAGACCCCGGCCCCGTTCCCAGCGGCTCCCGGAGCCCAGCCTCCCTCCCCGAAGCTCCCCGCAGAACCCGGCCCCATCCCCAGCGGCTCCCAGCAGACCCACGCCCCCTCCGCGGCGGCCCCCAGAGCCCGGCCCCGTTCCCAGCGGCTCCCAGCAGCGCCCGGCCCCATTCCCAGCGGCTCCCAGCAGGGCCCAGCCCCGTTCCCAGCAGCTCCCAGCAGAGCCCGACCCCCTTCCCAGTGGCTCCCAGCAGAGCCCGGCCCCGTGCCCCGCGGCTCCCTGAGCCCAGCCTCCTTCCCAGTAGCTCCCAGCAGAGCCCGGCCCCATTCCCAGCGGCTCCCAGCAGAGCCCAGCCCCATTCCCAGCAGCTCCCAGCAGAGCCCGACCCCATTCCCAGTGGCTCCCAGCAGAGCCCGGCCCCGTGCCCAGCGGCTCCCGGAGCCCAGCCTCGTTCCCAGTAGCTCCCAGCAGAGCCTGGCCCTGCACTCCCAGCGGCTCTGAGTCATTTGCAGAGAGGGTTCCTTGTCTAACTCCTTCATACCCATGGGCCTGGCTGCTCCTGGGCCCAGCGGCAGGTTCGCTGGTGGCTGAGCAGGGCCCCTGACTCCCCGTTCACCCGGAGGGTGCTGCATTGGCAGCAGAGCAGGCAGCTCGCAGTGCAATGAGCAGCCTTCGGCCTGGGCCCCTCTCCTCAGCACCACTGCCCATCTCGCAGCCTCAGTTTGCTTCAGGCTAGGGCAAGTTCTCAGCTTTGCTGCATGGCGTCTCCTGGGGCACTGCCAGCAGCGTGTCTGCTTCCCCTGCGTCACACTGCTGCTGCCTGACTTCCCTGCTGGCGCTGGCCTCCTCCGCGCCAGCACCATGCACCCTGCTGCTTCTGGGGCAGGGCTCCACGGGGGAGGGCAGCACCAGGCTCCTGCCCTGGGCTCAGGTCACGGGGGGGGATGCTGAGTGGCCAGAAGCAAAGTCTGCTGCTGCTCCCTGAGCCGGGGCTGAGACCTGCAGGCCTGGGGATTTCCAGATCCGTCCCCTCGGCCCAGCAGAGATCAGCCGGAGCTGGGGCCTCGGAACTGGGCTGCCCAGGGACTGGAACAGATTCTTTCTGGGGGCTGCACCTGCTCCGCTAGCCAGTCTGAGCAGGGCCCAACCATGGCTCCAGGCACCAGCTCCAGGAGCAACAGTGCGGCCCGGGGCCCGGCTGGGGGTTCCACAGCGCCCCCTTGCTGAGGGGCTGGGCCTGCCCCACTCTGATCCCTGCGGGGGCTCCCGGCCGGGGCCGCCTAATCCCCTGCTCTGCTAAACGGGCCCATATGGCCTCCTGCTCCCGCGCTAATGATCTGGCTCTGCCGTTGGCCTTAATCCCAGGGAATCTGGATTACAGGCCAGGGAGGCAGCTGGAATTAAACGGGGGGCTCTGGGACACTGCCCCCTCCTCACAGGGGCCATGCCACGGCCACGTGGCCCCAGGTGGCCCCTCTGGGTTGGGCGCTGTCCCCTCAACCCCTTCTCCCCTCAGTTTGGACGCACCGAAGTGATTGACAACACCCTGAACCCCGACTTCGTCCGCAAGTTCGTCCTTGATTATTTCTTTGAGGAGAAGCAGAAACTGCGCTTTGATGTGTGAGTGAAACCTGATTCCCCCCCCCCCCACCAGATCCCCCCACCCTGCCTCAGCTCCCCCCGCCCGGTGCTTCGAAGCGGTGCCCCCCCCAGTCACTGAGCGACGCAGCCCCAGCTGCGTGTCCGCATCAGCAGCCCACAACAAGGGGTCCAGGAGCCCCACAGGCCTCTCCGGGCAGTGCTGGGCGTCAGGGCGGCTACCGGGCACCAGCCTCCATCACCTGCTGGGCTTGGGTGTGCTCAGCGCCCTGCATGTGGGGCCCTGTAGCCCCCGTCTCGTGCCAGCGCTGCCCCAGACGGAGCTCGTTCCTGGGGGGGTCCTGCGCCCATTGCAAGGCGCTCACGGCTCTCCTCTCTTTCCCACAAGCTACAACGTGGACTCCAAGAGCTGCAACATCTCTAAACACGTGAGTATGAACCCGGCCCCACCCCCAGCTCTGCCCCCCTGGACTGAGCCCCCTACTCTGCCCCCCTGGACTGAGCCCCCTACTCTGCCCCCCTGGACTGAGCCCCCCACTCTACCCCCCGGACTCAGCCCCACCCTGGACCCAGCCTCCAGCTCTGCCCCCCCCGACTCAGCCCCCCCCGCTCAGCACCCTGCTTAGCCCCCCCTGGGCTCAGTCCCCCGCTCAGCTCCCCCAGACCCAGCCTCCGGCTCAGCCCCCCACTCGGACCCCGTGGACTCAGCCCCACCCGCTCAGCACCCTGCTTAGCCCCCCCTGGGCTCAGTCCCCGCTCAGCTCCCGCAGACCCAGCCTCCAGCTCTGCCCCCCCAGACTCAGCCCCCCCGCTCAGCACCCTGCTTAGCCCCCCCTGGGCTCAGTCCCCCGCTCAGCTCCCCCAGACCCAGCCTCCGGCTCAGCCCCCCACTCGGACCCCGCGGACACCGTGTGCCTTGCGGGGCCCTACTCTGAGCCGTGTTGCTGGACCAGTGAGACGCTGCGGCTCTGTGGCCTGCGGGGGGGGGGGTGTTCAGAGTCTCCCCAGCTGTGGTGCAGAGGCGGCTCGGTCCTGTCTGTAGGGGGCACAGACTGAGCCTCATTGCTGGGGCACCTCGCAGCCCCACTGCACAGATGGGAACTGCGGCCTGGAGAGGCAGGGACTGGCCAGAGGCCGCCCAGGGGCTGAGCCGGTTCCCAGGCAGTGCCCTGGGCGCAGGCGTGACCCCAGGGGGAGCATCTGGCCGTCTGGTCCTGGCAGGAGAGCGCAGCGCAGGCGCCTCGTGCCCAAGGAGCTGCACTGCGTGTCCGGCACAGAGAACACGGGCCTGGCCCTGGCTGCTCCTTGTCGCCGCTCACCCAGGCTCTGACGCCGGCTCTCCGGCATCCCCTCCCTGCTGCTCTCCGGAGCCTGCCCCCAGGGTGCCTGGCTGGATCTGGTGCTGCCAGTGGCCCCGAGCGATGGGGCGACCCGCTACCTGCTGCTGGCCCTCAGAGGGGTGGCAGCCCGGGCTCCATCATCACCCTGTCTAACCTGCTCTCTCTCTCTCTGCTGCCCACGCTGGGACCACAGAAGGTACGTGCCTCTCCTGCCCCCAGTGGCAAATGGGCAAAGCACAGCCGGGAGCGAGGGCTGGGCTGGGGGAGCCCCAGGTGGCAGGGCCGGCTCCAGGGTTTTTGCTGCCCCAAGCAGCGCCAAAAAAAAAAAGACGCGATCGCGATCTGCGGCAGCAGCTCTACCGCCGCCACTTCATTCCTTGGCAGCAATTCCGCGGCAGGTGCTTCGCTCCGAGAGCGAGTGAGGGACCCGCTGGCGAATTGCCGCCGAAGCCCCGGACGTGCCGCCCTTCTCCATTGTGGCCGCCCCAAGCACCTGCTTGCTGGGCTGGTGCCTGGAGCCGGCCCTGCCAGGTGGGCAGGGGCCGTTTGTCACCAGGGACTGAACCCTGCCTATGCTGGTTACCCCTGCAAGCAATGCTCCCGCCCCCCCCGCCCTCCCCCGGACAGGCCGACTCCTCCAGGGCAGGGAAGCAGTTGGAGCCGTTGCAGTGCAGAGCCGTGATACCTGTGCCTCCCGCCACGGGGGGCCTCCCTTCTCCTGGGCGGCCGGGGGAACATCCCTCCCCACATCCTGTCCTGGGCCCTGGCCATTGCTCCTGCGGCTCCAGAACACAAAGGGCTGGTGGAGGTTGCCAACCAAGACATGGGCCATCCCTCCCCATCGGGGTGCCCCACAGCACCTGATCCCCACTGCAGCGCTGGCCTCATTTCAGCAGCAAGCTCTGGCTGGCAGGGTGCAGGCAAGAATCCAGAACATCTGCACAGCTGTGCTGGGTCAGACCAATGGTCCGTCTCGTCCAGAGGCCAGGTGCAGCAGGGAAACAGGGCAGTTATCCAGTGATCCAGCCCCTGGTGCCCACTCCCAGCTTCTGGCAGTCGGAGGCTTAGGGACACCCAGCGCACGGGGTCCCCTCCCTGCCCATCCTGGCTAACAGCCATCGATGGACCCGTCCTCCAGGAACTGAGCTACTTCGGTTTTGAACCCAGTTACACTTTTGGCCTTCACGTCCCCTGGCAACGAAACTGGCATCCTCCGCAGACTGACTGTGCGCGGCGTGAAGAAGCACGGCCTCGGGTTTGTTTAACCTGCTGTCTATTAATTGCATTGGGTGACCCCTAGTTCGTGCATTATGAGAAGGAGTAAATAACACTTCAGTATTCACTTTCTCCACCCAGTTACGATTTTACAGACCTCTATCATATCCCCCCTTAGTAGCTTCTTTTCCAAGCTGAACAGTCCCAGTCTTATTAATCTCTCCTCAGACGGAAGCCGTTCCGTACCCCTAATAATTTCTGTTGCCCTTTACTGAACCTTTTCCAATTCCAATATAGCTTTTTTGAGATGGGGCGACCACATCTGCACGCAGTATTCAAGATGTGGGTGTACCATGGATTTATATAGAGGCAACATGATATTTTCTTCCCTAATGATGCCCAACATTCTGTTCGCTTTTTTGACGCCGCTGCACATTGAGTGGATGGTTTCAGAGAACTATCCACGACACCGAGAGCTCTCTCTCGAGGGGTCACCGCTCACTCAGACCCCATCATTTTATATGTACCCCTGAGAGGCGCATGAGGGAGGCTACGCCTTCCCAAACCTCGTGCTGCTGGGGAGGGGGGGACCAGTGACGGATTACTGCATGGGCCACGGGGTCTGTGCCCAGGAGCCCCGGCCAATTTGGGGCCCCGAGAAAAATCTCCACCGCCATGGGCTTTTTTGGTCTTGGAGCTGCAGCGGGGGGGGGTTGGGGTGAGGGAGAGGAGCGAGCGGGGGGTTGGGTGGGAGGGGGAGGAGCGAGCGGGGGGGCTGTGGGTGGAACAGGGCGGAGCCATGGAGGAAGGGGTGCAGCCATGGGTGGCAGCCCTGACCGAGCTCTCAACTCCCACCCCAGCCGGAGCCATAGGGGGAGGGTCCGAGCTCTCAGCCCCCTGCCCTGGCCGGGACTACCGGGGCAGGGGGGCTGAGAGCAGCGAGTGGGGGTGAGGCCTCAGCTGGAAGAGGCGGAGTAGGGGGCTAGCCACCCCAAGGGGACGCTTCGCCCGTGGCCCATGTATGTAGTGTCGGGATTATGTTTCCAATGTGCTTTACTTTGCATATGTCAACACTGAATTTCATCTGCTAGTTCGTTGCCCAGTCACCCAGTTTTGGGAGGTCCCTTGGTGGCTCTTCGCAGGCTACTTTGGACTTAACTATCCTAGTAATTTAGTGTCATCTGCAAACTTTGCCACCACCTGGGTGGGGTGTGCTCTGAGCTGCCCAGTTCTGGGGGCACCCCAGGGTGGGACTTGGGGCTTCCGAGCTGCCCTGCCCTGGAGGCACCCTGGGGTGGGGGTTGGGGGCACGCCATGGGCTGTCCTCCCCATGGGGGCGAGACCAGTGCTCCGTGTGCCCTAACTAGCGAGCCTTGTTGGCAGGACTTTCTGGGCCAGGTGTTCGTGGCGCTGGGCGAAGTGATCGGATCCCAGCGGAGCCGCTTGGAGAGACCCCTCACGTGAGCCTCCCTTCGCCTGCTCCTGGGGGCTCCGTGTGGGGAGGAGGGCTTGGGGCAGGAGCTCCTATAACCCTGCATACTGCCCCCCAGCCAGCCAGTCCCTACCGCCCCATACTGCCCCCCAGCCAGCCCCTACCCCCCCACATACTGCCCCCCAGCCAGCCAGTCCCTGCCCCCCACATACTGCCCCCCAGCCAGCCAGTCCCTGCCCCCCACATACTGCCCCCCAGCCAGCCAGCCAGTCCCTACCCCCCACATACTGCCCCCCAGCCAGCCAGTCCCTGCCCCCCACATACTGCCCCCCAGCCAGCCAGCCAGTCCCTGCCCCCCATACTGCCAGCCAGCCAGTCTCTGCCCCCCACATACTGCCCCCCAGCCAGCCAGTCCCTGCCCCCCCGTACTGCCCCCAGCCAGCCAGTCCCTGCCCACCACATGCTGCCTCCCCTAGAGCCAGCCAGCCCCTGCCCTGGAGCTAGGTCAGAGTCAGTGCCCCCCAGAGGGGAAAGGCCCCGTGTCCCAGTCCCCAACCATTAGCCCCCCAGGCCCGTGCCCATGGGGAGCTGGCTGGGCAGGCCTGTCACGGTGCCTGGAGCAGCCGCACTCAGACACAGGCCCAGGAAGGGAGTGAGACGACTGCTTCAGGGTGTAGCTGGGGGAGGCTGGGCTGAGGGGGGGACCCCCAACAACATCCTGCAGGCCTGGGCCCAGGGACCATCCTGCCCTGCCCTCAGGGCTCCTGGCCCTGCCCGCTGGCAGAAAGGCGGCTTGGAGGGGCCAGCGAGTCCCCATGGGCTCAGGCCCCTGTGGGGTGCGGCTCCCCGAGGGAAGGGGTCCCCGCAGAGCACGTGCTCTCCCTCCTGAGGGCAGTGGGGATGTGCCAAGCAACCCCCCCTGAAATCTGCAGGGCCTGCTTCGTGCATCAGCTCGGCTGCAGCGCAGGGGGCTGGTAGCCCGGGAGCCTCGTCTGACCTGCCGCCCCCCCGTGGTGGGTGTCTCAGGCCCATGCCCTGCTGCCGGCCACACTCCAGCTCTCAGGGACACTGTGGCAGGGAAGTGCCCAGCATAGGGGGCCAGGAGACACCAGAGTTTCCTGCCGCCCACCACACCGNCCCGCAGCGCCCCCTGCTGGGAGCTCCCCCACAGCCAGCGCCCTGCCCTGCCCCCACAGCGCCCCCTGCTGGGAGCTCCCCCACAGCCAGCACCCTGCCCCGCCCCCACAGCGCCCCCTGCTGGGCGAGTGCTCTGCTCTGGCCATTGGCTTTGGTCCTTCAGGGGGCTGAAATGCTGATTTCACAATGGAGCTATCCCTATCTCATAGAGCTGGAAGGGACCCCAAAAGGTCATCGAGTCCAGCCCCCTGCCTTCACTAGCAGGACCAATTTTGCCCCAGATTCCTAAGTGGCCCCGTCAAGGATTGAACTCACAACCCTGGGTTTAGCAGGCCAATGCTCAAACCACTGAGCTATCCCTCCCCCCCAAACAGGGGCAAACAGGACCTGGGGGGAGAGCGGGCAAACCCGCTGCAGCCGCGCCCCGTCCTGCCAGCGCTAACGGGATGTTTCTTGTCCCAGGGGGGTCCCAGGGAAGAAGTGTGGGACCATCCTCCTGTCAGCTGAGGAGCTCAGCAACTGCCGGGTGAGTGCGTCCCACGGGCCCGGCCACGCTGCCTGCGCTCGGGGCTGGCTGTAGGACCCACGGGACGCTAGGGGGCCGATGGTGGCAGGGGAGGGCTGAGGCATGTGTACGTGGGGGGCTGTGCTGGGGGGCCAAAGGGGTGTGCATGTGGAGAAGGCATGGGGCTGGGCGGGGCGCCGCTCTCCCCATGTCAGTGGTAGACTGGTAGAATTGGGGGGCAGGATGGGGTAATGGGGGGCTGATGGCAGGAAGAGTTGGGGGGCAGGATGGGGTAGCAGGGGGCTGATGGCAGGACTGGGGGCACTGGTAGAGT